>CAJNDT010005893.1:0-316346 GCA_905221615.1 Symbiodinium sp. CCMP2592 | reverse complement strand
GTCAGTGGACTGGGGAAGCTTCTTCAGACTGGCTTGCACGTCCGACAAAGCCAGGTTTTTGGCGTTGGTGTCCTTGTACTTCTGCAGTTTCTGCAAGAGGGCCAAGATCGGTTGCTCCTGCGGCAGGCCCTTCAGGACTGACAACACAGACTCCACCAAGCTTGTCGTGACTGCGCTCCCCGCAGGGCTGGAAAGCAGCCGCGAAGCCACGCCTTTGACCCGAGCTGTCAGCACGGCCTCCAACTCTGACAAAGACCCTGCGCGCACCGCCTTGCGCCAGGCGAGGTAGTCTGGAAAGCAGCCGCGAAGCCACGCCTTTGACCCGAGCTGTCAGCACGGCCTCCAACTCTGACAAAGACCCTGCGCGCACCGCCTTGCGCCAGGCGAGGTAGTCTTTGGACGCTGCCAGCACCACCTCCTGCGGGCAGTCCTCGTCCCTCAAAGCCTCCAGGGTTTGCGCAACCTTTGGGGCAACCTCCTGCGTGAAAGTGCCTTTGGTCAACACCTCGCTCCACAAGCCTTGCCACCAGTCGTTACCGGCCAAAGTTCTCTGCGTTAGCATGCGGAGTCTACAGGCGCCCTTGTACTTCAGCAGCTCCTCTGTGTGCTTGGCTTCGGCTTTCATTGTTGTCTCCATGGGAGACAGCAAGTAGAGCAGACCATAGCTCACAGTGAGGATGTCGTTCACGGCTGTCTTAGCTGGGGCCGCCAGGTCCTCCAGGTCTCTCTCTGCGGTGTCGCCTGCTTGCTCGATGGACTCGCAGAACGTATGAACCAGGACCTGCAGCTTCTGCCTGTTCTGCTGCCCTGCGCTGAGCATGTTGAAAAAGGCGCTGCAGCCGATGCCATCCGTGAGCTTTGTTTGCAACGCCTGCTCGGGTTCACTCGCATCTAGTGGCACGACCAACCAGACAAAAAAAAATTGCATGGCTAGAGGGCACGTAGAAACTCCGACTGTATTATACCTTCTACACTCTCTGGGGCACTGCGCACAAGGACGCAGGCAGATGTCATTTTCCTTGGACTCTTGCCCTGAGGTGCAGAATAGGCCCTGGAAACCCCTACCTCTAATGGCGGCAGAGCCGACTGATGAGGCTTGCAGCAGAAACAATCCTGCAGACCTCCTATCAGACAAACCATGGCATAAAACTCCTTTGTTCATGCTCCTGCCTTCGCAGCCTCTGCGAGCTGTTCGTCGGCTTCACTTCTGGCAAGGACGCCCAACGCGGCATCCGACTCTATCCGATCCACTTCTGCTTTCCACACATCCGCAATGGCGAGGTCGACGTCGTCGATCTCCTTGTCTGCCAGAGTCGACGGCAGCCACAAGCCACACAAGCCAAGCAACTTCTTTGACAGCTCGATAGCCTTCGCTTTCTCCTTCGCTTCTGCCAGACTCTGGAGGTGGTACTCCAGAGACTTCTTCAGGAAGTTCAGGCGAAGGTCGAAGGGAAGATGGTACCCGTTAGCGTTCAGCTTCGTCACGCAATGGACAAGCTCCTGGTAGTCCTGCTCGTCGAAGTTCTTGTTCACGGTGAGGACCCGACAGAAGCCCATCAGCTGCAAGCGATCCCTCAGGATCACAGCCTCCGGCTGCTTCTTCTTCTCGAGCGTGCCGAGGAGCTTTTGGGCCTTAGCCAGCATAGGGTGGCGAAGCTATCCTGGCAAGCAACCGGTTCTTGGGGAGCTTTAGTGTCGACATGTGTCGACTGTGGTTCCTAGCTGGAAACTGAAGCCCCGACTCCAGTGAGCTGCTTCCCAACCTTCTCCTTGCTCCGCAGCGCCTTGTTCGGGTCCAGCTTGTGCAGGCTGTTGTACTCCGCCCCGCAAGCATCCGCAACAATCTTCATCTGGTCGTCCAAGGGCTCTTCGAGGTCTTCCAAGACACCCTTCTCGACCTTCTCGCCCTCGCTGTCAGTCTCCACGGTATCCTTCGCTTTTGACTTGGTCTTCTTCTTCTTCTTCTCGGGAAGGCTTTCTGCAGCACCCAGGAAGCCCAGGCCGAAGGCTTCCGGTGCCAACATACTCCGCTTCGCCCCACGCACTATGCTGGAGATGCCACTGAGCTTGGAACCCGCACCCGACAGGATGCTTCTGGCATCGTCCTTCTCCTCGTCCGAGGGATCAACCAGCTCGTCCTCGGCCATCTCCGCTGACTCCTCGCCCTCTTCCTGCCCTTCCTCCGCCAGTGCTTGAAGACGTGCTGCCTCTGCCTCCTGCAGAGACGGGTGGCATGGGGCTCAGTCTTGCGAAATTCAAGGCTTTTAAGTGACAGTGTTGCACCTCCCGGTTTGGGGTGCCGAAACCGGGTAGTGGCTGAGGTGCCCTGCCCGGGGCCTCGGGGGCCTCCCTGAACCTGGTATGTTCTCGGACAGGGGTGGCCTGGGGCTCAAGTTGAAAACTTTTCCGGGCAACAGGACGCGTGTGGCATGTCCCGGTTTGGGTTGCCGAAACCGGGGTTCCGCCCGGACTATAGGGGCCTCGGCACATGTGGTCAGCACCCTCCCCCCCTAACAATGTAGCCTGGGACTCAACTCCTTCATGTGTCCCGGTTGGCTTCAGTTCCTGGACGCTGGTTTCACCGACCTCACTTTCTAGGGGCACGTTGTACCAGACACATTGACATAGCCCGCAGTGGCATTTCTCGGGAATCTGACTTTCTAAACAACAAGCACTGGAAGAGCAGCTGAAGCAACAGGGGTCTTCTCTCACGGACAGCGAGGTACAGGGACCGCTGACGGAATCTCTTCAGCTCCTGTACTAGGCAGGATGGAAGCAGTCACTGCATCGAACCCACAGTAGAAGCTGCGGAAAAATCACTGACAGAGCACGCTTCAGGCAGCAGACACTGCACAAGAAGCCTCAAAGTCTAACAACCTGGTCTGCATTATGCTGCGGTGCATAGTCCTGCTGCAGGAGGTCCGTGGCCTTGCTGCGTAGCTCCTCTACCGACTTCGCGTGGATCCGGTTGTTGGCTGTCATGGACTTCGCCCATGCCTTGCCGTTGTGGACGCTGGCAACGAAGCGGTAGACATCTTCGCCTTGATCTTTGCGCAGTTGCTTCTCCGGCCGCTGCAGATGGTTGTCCAACTGCACGGAGACTGTGCGCTCCACCTGAATGCGCCGGAGGGCGAGCACCTCCGACGCAGGAACGCCCTTGAGAGCGACCACGTAGCCCGACTGTTTCGTTTCCCCGTCCTCGAGCGTGAGACTGATGGACTTCATGCCCAGCTCCTTGGCCTTCTTGCCGCTGAGTGCCTCCAGCTCACTCTCCGTCACAAACCCCAGCTCGAAGACGAGCTTGAACGACTGAGTCTGCACAGTTCTGACAGAGCTCGGCGGGGAAAACTCCGGCACTGGTTTCCCCTCCCACCGAGCTTTCAGTACCTCGCGCGAGGCATTGAAGGCTGCCCTGAACATGGCCGCTTTGTCCTGATCCTCTCCCTGGCGCTTGTGGTACATCGTCGTGATCTGGGGCCAGGTCATGTGGGGAAAGGCCTCGACGGCTACCGTAGCATCCAGGCGGCACTTGTCCCCAACGGGCTCTCGGCGCTCGTACTGAGCCCAGTCCGCGGCCTGGGCCGGTCACTGTCAACAACTGGCTCAGGCCAGCAGTGCAGCCAATGTTACTTCATGCGAGCACACTCTGAGACAAGGCTACAAGTCCCTGGCCTCAGGCTTCTTCAGACAGACACCGCAAGGAGACCAAAGCTGCCGCTTGCCCTGCTTTGTCTTCAGGCCCTTGTTCACCTTGGCCTGGCTGCCCCGAGGAGGCTGCTTTGTCGCGCGGGTTTTCTGGGAAAGTTTCTTCTTCGGTCTTTCCGGCAGGAACTCGGCCACCTGCAGCTCCTGCGGCACACACTATTTACACTCACAGGAAGCAGAACGGCAATAGCCAGGTAGGCAGCTCAGTCGATTGTGCAACAGACTGCTACTCGTTTCATAGAACACCAGAAGAGCTGTTCCGTTGCACCTGCATTTTTTTTTGTCTTGGGTGAGGACAAAACAATATACACTTACACTGCTGGGGGATCTTGTGCGAGACCAGGAGAGCGGCTGGGCCAGAGGAACCCCCCCCCCTAAGCAGGCGCATGCCGAGTACATGCGAGAGAAGGACTTGAGCGCCAGAGACATGAAGGAAACCGAGCTCACTAGCTTTCCAGCCGCGATGAATATGCATCCTCTGGAAACTCCGTGCACCAGGCCTGAGCCGGTGCTTCCTTGGCCTCTGCCTTGTTGGTCCGAGCAACAATGCATGGAATACATGTTTGGGCTCGACAGCTTAAGACTCTTCTGACGCAGGCTCACCTCTGGTAGCAACATGACGAGCACACCTC
The DNA here is from genome assembly GCA_905221615.1 of Symbiodinium sp. CCMP2592. NCBI lineage: Eukaryota > Dinophyceae > Suessiales > Symbiodiniaceae > Symbiodinium > Symbiodinium sp. CCMP2592. Next base: position 312,009 of record CAJNDT010005893.1, on the reverse strand, counting down.
CAATGCCACTGTTACTGCACTACCCTCTGCAGAAGACGCGGCCTTCTTGGACGCGGGCTTCGCCTTCGCTGCCTTCGACGTTTTTTTCGCGGCGTTTTTGGCCGCAACGTTCTTGCCCATGCTGCACGCTCGGCGTGTGCACAGGAGCTAGGAGTAGTTTCAGGGTCCACTGCAGCAGAGCCTCAAATGCCTCCGCGAATAGCAAGCAAGCCTCCTCTCACCAACAAGTGTGCACACACACGTGCGCAGGCTGAAGTCTTCTCACTCTGTATACGCCCGCGGGCACGAGACATGGACAGCCGTGAAAGATGCACTCTCTCCGAAGGCACGCGGCCACAACACCGTACCTAGGCACACCGCTTTGCAAAAACTGCTGCAATGCTCTGGTCTGATCTGCAGTACAGATGTTTCCGCAGCGCCCGACAAGTACCAGGCTTCCGTCTGTGCAGGCACGTCTGAGTATGCCACTCCCACTGCTTCCTGTATGGGCACGAACATACAACTGTACACACTGCCGCAAGCGAGACAAGGAGCATCTTCAATCGGCAGAACGGCAAGGGCGAGCGATGGCCCAGCACTGTGAGGTCCATTGGAACAATACGTAAAACATAGAACTGAATACCCTGCATGCTGTCGCATTGCACATGAACATATTATGTACCTCCTCGACACTCGCAGGACGCACTGCACACACACATGCTTTCGCAGTCTTGCAAAAGTGCACTAGCTCGGCGCCACGGCAACAAAACGCTGCCAGGCCTCTCTTTCTAGCCTGGCCAGCAGACTTCTGTGAAAAGGCATGTCGCAGGTGCTGCCTCCTCATCTTGGTTACATAGCCATGCCTTTGTGATGCACCCAAGTCGTGCGTGTACCTAGCCTTCCGAAGCACACAACCAACAGCCCTTCTGCAGCAAGCGACATGTGTGAACGCCAAAGAACTCCAGGAAGCACAGGACTCACCCGCATGCGCTGTCGGCTGATTGCATGGAGCATCTGCAGCATATATCTCTGCAGCGCAAATCATGAAGCAAACGCACTGTTCTCTGTTGGGAAGCGCGGGCTTCCGTACAGCAACTGCATCTAGTCTGTAGAGGCTTTGCGGGGACAACACAGCATGCTGCAGGACTATAGGGAGCGCTACAAGTGAATCCGTCACAGCCCGGCTGTGCTCTGACTGCGGGGAAAGGACTTCGTGGCTTCCAGTGCCCAGACGATAAGTCCTAGACACGGCAAAGCGAATCCTTCGCCTGCCAGCTTCGCGGTCTGTCGGGCAGAGGCGTTTGCTGGCATCACGAGATGATGCCTGTTGTGCCCTTGCAAAAACAGGTGCTCCTCCGGCAGCAGTACTCGGCGCTGGCCAAGATGCACCAAGTCAGTCCCCGTGCAAAGGGTGCCAAGGCAGCCCTCCTTGCTAGTGAAACGACGGTACACTGGGTTCTGCGACACATCACAGATAACGCCCTTGAGTCGAGCTTGTAATGACTTCTTCTTCCAGGGCCTCGGAAGGCCTTGCATCTTCTCGGCAATCACCATCTGGACCAAGGCCTTCTTGCGCTCATTCCACACCATGCCCTGAATCCTAGGAGGCTCCGGGAGTTTCACATCCTGGAGTCCGAGCTGTGCTCTCCATTGCTGCACCTGGCGCTTCCACGCCCGCTCTGCAGCCGGAGCTTCCCCCAGCTGCCGGGCTCCACCACGGGCCGATACCTGCAAAGAGAGACCAGGCAGCAGTCGGCCACGCAAAGGGACCCCCCTGGGACCCTCCCTGAAAATCACATCGAAATCACATCGAAATCACATCGAAATCACATCCAAATCACATCGAAATCACATCCAGAATCACATCGAAATCACCTACAGATCACATCCAAATCACATCGGATGTGAATCCAATGTGATTTCAATGTGAATCCAATGTACTTCTGATGTGATTTCGCCGCCCCCGCCCAGCCCCACCCCAGCCCCACCCCCCCCCCCCTCCCTCCAGGGGGGGGGGTCCGCCCCCCACCCGCGGGCCCCCTCTGGAGCGCTCCCCCCCCCCTACCCCCTCGCCGCCCTCCCCCCCCCCATGGAAAGGTCTCCTCTCATGCCTATAGATACAGGGCTGGCCCCAGAATGCAGCGCAGTTGCACGCATTGTTTGGACTGTCCCAGCAGTTGATGCATGCAAGCAGGAAGTTCGCTTCAAGCAGAATGGAGAGCATGACCAGTTCCGGACACAGGGCACATGCTTCAGAACTGAGCAACCTGACAGGCTCTCTACATGATGCGCCTCTGCGATTCTCTCTGAGAGAAGCTCTGCATCAGCCACGGGGTCGTAGAGCAATTCCTCCAGCTCTCGCGGACCTACGCCCTTCTGCTTCTGCAGCACGGCCTGGCAGCGGAGACAAGTGCAAAGAAGCGCTAGCAAACCGGAATCCCTGCGCCTCTACGCTATCACATGAAAACTGTGTCCTAGCCGCTCGGTTCGGAAACTACTGGAATGCTCGAAGGATACCCGGGAATGCACCAAGAGAGACTTCCACTGCTACACTTCCTGTCAGGAGCAGCAAAGCAACATAAGCAACAGCAGCAGCAAGAACAACAAGAAACATGACAAGCAGATGCTGAAGCATGGGCCATCATGCCGCCGCACTGGCATCATGCTTACTGGTTTAAGATGACCGGAGGCAAAGCGAAACGGGTAGCAGCTACGCAGAAACTGCATGACCAGGAGCCTCGACGAGGTCCTTGAACTTGCGCACGTCCTTCGAGTGATACTTGTCTTTCCGGAAGAAGGTGATGTAGAGCCTGCGCGACAGAGCAAGCGGGCTGCAATGCACATCCGAGGTTCCGCTGTTGGGCATGTGAGCAACCGGACAGAAACGAACGAACACGCTTCAGTTTTGCAACCTGCTCTGTCTCACGCGCAATTCGTGAACATGGGGTGCTTCCCGTCAGGAACACCGGCCCGAGCAGCAGTGCCAATAAAGCCCGGAAGGGCCAAGCCAGGCTGACCTTGATACGCCATCTAGTCAAAGTCAAGGGGCTCTTCGGGTTCGTTCGGAGCCAGAGCTCTTTCACACTCCGCAAAGGCAGCCCAGCCTTCAGCCTCCTTTAAACGCCGTCGGCCCTCCTCCCGCATTGCGCGCGTAATGATCGCCTGTGAGTGCAAAAACCGCGTTGCATGTTGATCATGGTCATACAGCCAGGCCACCAAAAATCCAAGGCAGCGTCCTTGCCCTCGCCGTCTGCCGGCCTTGGTAGTCCTAGACTTCCGGCAATCCGGAGCGTGGGCAGGGTTTCGGCAAAATGCATGCACTTCACTCGTGCGTGGATAGAAGCGCAGCTGACCAAAAGGAAGCTGCAGAGTTCTTTCCGTTCCTGTGCGGATTCGCGCAGAGCGCGCCTCCCGCGAGACAGGCGGATGCACGGGGTCTGCTGCTGGAGGTTGAGACCGATCGCTCGCCGGAGCATCCGTGCTTGAGCCTGGTCGTCCTCCAGAGGAAGGGGCCGAGGGAGTCGGAGCAGGCAGTTCAGGCACATCATCCTCAGAGCTCCGCACGCCGGTGTCAGCATCCACGTCGTCGTCGACCTTGGGCACAGCTGGCAACTGGTCCACACCTTCCTGCTCAGAGCCTGAAGTCAAGATGGTGTCCTCTGGCCCAGGCGCAATCTCATCCTGCAGCGCTTCCGGCAATGGCCGGGCTCCGCGGCTCAGCGGCGGCTTTCGCTTCGTGGCCCGTCCTGCCGCATTTGGGTCTCCATGCAGCCCCGTCCAGACTCGCTGCGCAGGTATGGCTGTGTAGGGTCGCACAGTCACCGTGGCTGGGCACATCTGGTCCGGCGTAATGTTCTCCTCGGACGAAACCAACACGTAGAAGCGGGCTTGCCAGGAAAGATGGAACTGGATGTGCTGCTTCAGGAAAGCGACATGGTCCATGCACTGCACGGGCGAGCTGGCTCGGAGGTGCACGCCACCTTCGCCATCCCCACCTTCATACTGCATCAGCGTCACCGCCATGTGCCAGTTCTTGTAGTTCACGAAGGCTAGGTGGCACCACCAAGACTGCCGCAGGGCTTCCCGGTCTTGCTCCCAAGCGTCTGAGTCTGGGTCCTCAGTCTCCGTGTTAGCAATGTTGCGGACACGGCCAAGAAGACGCTGGCCGAGGTTGTGCCAGGGAAAGTGCTCTGCAGGGTAGCGTTGCTGCATCTGGAAATCCACAATAGGTTGCAAGCGCACGAACAGAAAGGCCTGCACGGCCAGCACGCGATGCACCGTATGCTCCGGAGCAGTGCGCTTGTTTGACGGCTGAGAGTCGTCCCGGACACGCTTCGATCTTCGTCGAAGGAAGTAGGGCTTGCACAGGAGGGAAACAAAGTTGCCGTGCAGTTTCAAAGCCCACAGTCCGGCACCCTTACAGACACAGGTCCCAAATTGCAGACACTGCGTAGGCGTCTTCCTCTTAGGTTCCGAGGATGCCTCTGTACTATTGTCCATGACCATGCGGTTTTCCTTGTCCCATGCCTCCTCCAAGGATGTCCACAAGCGCTGCCTGCCGGATCCAGCCGTTGGCTTGAAGACCTCCTGCAAAGCACAATGCGAGTGAAACTCAAGCGGGTGGGAGACAGACATGGAGGAGCTAGCTGCACGAGTCATCTCGCTTACTGCTGGCAAGCACAGGAACTTAGACAGGGTCACAATGATATGGAATACAGTGACAAGCCGCGTGAAGTACGTATGACTCAACATACTGCTTATGCAGGCCCTGTCTCCGACGCAGCACTGAAGCGGGTACGCACTCCTCCTCAAACCACTTGGCCCGGACCGTTACCGAAGCATGGAAGTTGACAGAACAACAAGGACACATAGTCAGGAACATTGGTATCTTTCAGCAGCGACTGCGGACAGAGTACTTGCCAGGAGAGTGGTGGCTGGAAGTGAAATCTTTTTTTTGGGCTTTCAGGATGCAAGGCACAAAAGAGAATTGTCAGGAGAGTAGCGGCTTTCAAGGAGCTTCGATGAATGCACAGCTTTGAACAAGCAACCAAAAAAAAAAGAAGGCTATAGCAGAATCCTAACTTTGAAAAGCCATCGGAGGGAAAACAAATGACGGGGAATTCGTGACTCTCACGATGCCAAAAGACAGGAAAGCCAAGACTTCGAAGAGTCCTTGCAGAACTAAGCACTCAAACAAGTGTCAGCGAGGACCTAGCTGTCAAGAGCCGTTGCGCGAACATGAGGATTGTCCGGAGAGTCGCGCTGTCTCTTTATATAACAATACAATACAACACTTACCTTAGCCACTGCAGAAGACATGATGATCAGGAGCACCCTGGCTGTCACACGACCACTGTGTCAATAATTAAGCGCAGTATAGTCCAGAACCCTGCGTCCTGTGCGAGACAATCCACAGGCGGCGAGAACGTCACCAAGGGAGGCTGCTCGTGATTCCCTGGCAAACACCGAAAAGAAGCTGCCAGAGACTGCTGCGAAGGCTCCGCGGCCCAGACGCCCTCGTGAAAAAGCTTGCCTTCGGCGGCAGTTGCCAGAACCATCTGCTGCTGCTGTTCGCGGGCAGACTGCTCCTCCTGCTGGCGGATCTCTTCTTGCTCTGCAGCTGCCAGAGCCAGCTGTCCTTCCATAGACTCCGGAGCAAGCGCCAGTGCCTGTGATTTGCGAACACGCGGACCGAAGCCTCGTCCAGTCTGACGGCTGGCAAGTGTTCCAAGGAAGCCAAGCTGCCTCACAAAGTCCCACTCCGCTCCACCTGCAGCCTTCAGGAGGTGAAACTGGCGCTTCAGGCGACCCATGTAGCCCGAGCCTGGAGCCATCCCTTTGCCGCGCAGGTGCATAAAGGCTCGCCAGGCGCCTCCGCCTCCTTTTTTAAGCTGCTTCTTGGATGTGCCGCGCTTGCGGCGGCCTGCTTTAGGCGCAGTGTCTGTAGTCTTCTCTGGACCCTGGAAGCCTTCACGATTGATGACCACTTGTCGTGTCAGCCACTCCGTGTTCAAGGCCGAGAGCGACATTGCCCAAGTCTGTGTGCTGGCAACATGCAGAAGGCGGCGCACACTAGCGTGCCGAGCCTCTACCGGCAGAATGTCCAGATGCATAGACGAGGCAATGCTGCAGAGCGCTAGTCTGCAGGGTTCGCTGTCCAGATCAGCAGGCGTAGGGTACGTCCGGAGGAAATACTCCATCAACGAATCTTGCATGCAAGGTTCTGTCTCGGATACGTCCTCCACAAAACCAGACAAAACGCGAAACAGAGAGTAAGGTGCAGCGGAGTGCGGCCGGGCGAGCAGCTGCTGCACGGCACCAGCACATCTGGAAAGCAAACGAAAGAGGAGACCTCGATCAGCAACAGTCCGGCGCTCTGGACTGGCGACGCTGCAGACAGAGTGCATCCGCTCGGAGATGGCTTCCCGGAAGAGATTGACATGCTCGCCCATGGCCGCTCGTTGCACACGGTACGAGCGAGGCAGTCCACGAGCAGCCGCCATGTCTTGCTTGCGGTCATACGCTGCACCTGTCATCCCCAGGAAGCCCAGCATCAAGTTCAGAACCGGCGACAGCGAGTGCAGTACAAGCACCATCAGGCCTGTCGGCTGTGCTGTCGCGAACAACAGTGCCTTCCTCCTCGACGCTCTGTTCAAGTCGCCCCAGTCGATCTCCCTGCCCTGGATCCTTTGCTCGTCATCGGCGCCATCGCCGGCTTCCGGCGGCTGCAAGCTGGCGAGGTTGTAGCACATGTCACCCATGACTGCTGCCGTGGCGGGACGCTCTGCAGGTGTCGCATGCTCGGCCGTCCTACGGGCCGCTAACGCAAGCCAGGGATTCACAGCCTGTGGAGCCACGGCACTTTTCTCGGGTGCCGCCGATGTCGATGAAAAGGCCCGCTGCATCAATGCTGCGAACAGTCCATGATGCGCATCCAAGCATGCAATCCACTGGAGGCCTTGTTCCAGACCCATGAATCTGCACATGTTCAGATATGGGCATGGGCCAGGCAGCAGCGCCGGTACGACCCACTTGTCAAAGTCCTTCAGCACATCTTCCACGCTTCTTGGCTGAAGCGTGTAGTGAATGATGCAATCCTGCGTCCAAATCTCTCCATTGAGGAAGGTGGCGAAAATCAGCCTTTGCTTGCGCCGCAGCTTCTGCAGCCGTCGCAGCCGCGCCTGCAGACTCTCTGTTTCAAGGTGCACTGTGGCGGTCGTGCTAAGGATCACGTCATAGAGGCGTTCACGCGCCTCCACGAACGTGGGCTCTCCCACACGCACCTCCAGTCTCTCCCGGATCAGCTGCCGCAGGTGCTGTCGCAACATAGCTGTGACGCCGGCCTGACCAGTAGACATCGCCAGGCTAACCACGCCGGATACGTGGGACTGCACCAGTTGCAGGGTACTGCGCTCTGCCTGCGATATGCGGTGCACATCACAGAAGGTGTGGCACCACGTCCACGGGCAGCCTTGACGCGCGGCCTCCTCTTCAAGCTGCCTTTCTGCAGCCTGGTTCGCCGCAGCTCGATCTGTGCACACCAGATTGGTTCGAAGCTTGAAGTGTGGCCAAAGTTCGTTGAGCCCTGGGACTTTGGATTCCATGTCATGCTGTACTCGAAACAACGTCTGAGCAGTTGCACGCTCCACCACTCGCAAACTGGAGGGTACATTTCCCTGTAGATGTAGACACTTCCCTGTCCGGGGATCGTGCAGCAAGAAGAATATGCCGTATCGGCTCTGCACCAGCTTGTTCGCAGCTCCCGTTGCATGAAGCAGGTAGCGTAACGGATCTGCAACACCTTGGTCAGCTTGAGCATCTGCGGTAAGTCTCAGCTTCAGAGGTGTCTCATCGTACATTCTCACCTTGCCCATTACAAGTCCCACATAGCCATCCTCCTTCACCAAGTTCAGGACCTTCGCACAGAGGCTTGACCACATGTAGCCTCCAGCTTCCAGCACTACCGAGCCTATCCTGCAAGACGTTCTCGCAGCTGCGCGCGTTGATTGATTAACTCGCTCCGCCAAAATAGCCAGAGAAGTCAAAGGCCGTCTTCCGGACATCAGATAAGTTCTAGCTGGGTTGTCTTCGCTCGTCGCCGGCAAACTGCACTGCTGCTTACCGAACAGGAAAATATGTCTCTGCAGAATACTGCCCGTCTCCCAAAATCGGAAAATCTCCATGGACGATGGCGGCCTCGGAACAACAGCCGCTTGGGCAGGGGTGTCGGACGGCGGGTCTGCTTCCAAATTGGCTTTGTCTTTGTGCTCACGAAGTTCAGCTCGCACCGAATGGCTACCAAAGGTTCCGCGAGGGCGCCCAACGGCCCGAGTTTTCGGAGCTTGGGCTGTCTCTAACTCTGTCTGACGCATGGACCCAGACTGCGAATGTGGCTCTTCCACCCTTTGATGGCGTGCAGCCAACCTCAACCAGCCGGATCCAATGTCCATGTCTCAAACAGGCACTCCAGTTCAAAAGAGCCTCCGAAAATGCCCTCGCATCCAGTGCATGGGGCCATGAAGACAAGAGAAGGCAAGCTAGATACAGATCCAGGTGCTGCTTCCAGAAATAGGTTATCTAGAATCTACAACAAAGTCAGCCCTGATGCATGTGCGGATCACAAGGCTACTGCATAAATACATTTCCTGCAGTAGTTACTCCTGCTCTACCTAGGCATCGACACTCCTTCTGACTGTGTGGAACGCTGTCCTAGCCTACATCTGCCACACCTCCCAACAACAGCCTGAGCACCAACATGTCAAGCAATAATAGTCTGCACATTTCGCTCAGTCGCACCCTGCTCGCATGCGCACAGAGACAGAGACGTACATGTCGGACGATTAAGGCAATGCTTCTGTCCTGTCGTGTTCTTCAAGAACGCCAAAGGGCTGAACATGTGTGAGAACACGCGAGCCTGCGTCTGGACACCCGAGCCCACGTCTCCATCTTCAGCTTGTGCACCGTCACCCAGTAGCCGCCGTTCTGGAAGCGACGCTGCTGCACAGCCTGTAGAAACCTGCGCACAGAGGTTAATCGCACTAGGTTTGGGTCTATAACTTTGGGGCTCGCCACACAGATTCACCACGTCAACAGAAAGGATCTTCATGAAAGACATCATATGGAGACCACGAAACCAAAGTAAAACATACATGTCCTGCCGCAACTACACTGCAACATTCCTTCATAAAGCACCGAATGTAACCACGACAAACCCAACCATCCACGGTCCTGCTACCCAGCTGCAGCACGAACTATATAAGATAGCACCTGCATAACCCCCTGCACCTACAATCGGACAGCCGTTTCAGATAACCACCTTCCTAGCCCTGTACTGCAAGACAACAACGCCCGCACTGTGAGGCCGCTGCAGGTTTGCAGGCAGAAAGCTATGGATAAGGCCATGGTTTCATCGGCGATCTGCCAGGTGTTTACTCCCGGGTATTCGGACTGACCACATCAAGAAAACATGTGGGTTCGGGGCATATTGGCAGGGCAGGGCTGCTCTAGACACGTCCAACCTGAAGGTGCCGAGACGAGGCTGCTGTGATTTTATGAACCCAACCACTGGAAAGCAAGCGAGCTCAACATGATCAAACCAGCTACATCACAAGGACTCCTAAACCATCATGTGCCCGTGGCTCAATCTGGTACACACCCAGTGTAGAAGTAACAACAAAACCGTCTAGCATGCTGTCAGGATACGTGGCTAGTGAAGGGCCCGCAGAATGCATCCTCTGACTATCTCCAGGGGAGGGGTGCTGGCTGAAGAGTACTCAATCACAAACACCCAAACTTGCGCCTGTCCAGCGGTGTCGTCGTCGTGCCGGAAACTTCACACAGGTCAAAACCTTCCGTTTGCTCCATGGTACAAGTAGGGGGCTCGAACATTTGCAGCATATCCAGGGCGTCTTCAAAAGTGTGTTTGGTCAGCTCGTGCTTCTTGATTGAACCACAGGAGAACCTCTTTGGTCTCATGGTCGAGAAAGGGTTGCAAGGAGTGCCAAGCACAAGATAGTCTACGTCCACCGCTTTGCAACCGCCCGGGGATTGCGGATGGTTCAGGCAAGCTCGGCATGCCAACTGATCTTCCATGGTTTCATGGATGTGTTCCATAGCATGGTTACAATTAGCGAACTCTCGAAAGGTGCTGTTGGGCTCGCTGGCGCCCACGCACTCCGCAGCAATGCCCAGCTCCTGTCACAAGCCGTGTGCTGTTAAAATTCTATCACTGCGCTACTCATACTGACCTTACAACTTCACACCCGCACCATGTTTCTGCGCAAACACGGAACTGCCGTTTCGATGTCGCTGGGAAGCTAACAGCATGACGACAACACGAACGCCTGCAATGCGAAGCTACTAGTGTGTCTGAAAGGACATGTATTCTGCTTCCGCGTGTCTACTCAATCATTCCTTTGCAATCTCCTTGGTATGAGGCTGCAGTTTGTCTGCAAGGGACAATTTTCCATGCTTTCTAGTCACAGAAACGAAGACGCATGCATGCAGGCTCCTTGAACACAAACATCTCCGACAAGATGCCAGAGCAGCTGCTCATCACACGGACAGGTGCTGGCTCTGATCGCAACGGTGCCGGATGTCCAAGATCCTGCAACACAGACTCCCCCAAAATGGTGAGCTGCGATGCCCACCATGCCTTGAGACATGCAGAGCTAGCAGAATCATCCATGTCGTCTTGCAGCCCAAAGCCTGGACTCACAACGGCTTCTGATTCCTGGCTCTCTTGTGAGCAGTCATGCCCGATCGCATGCGACGCGGCTAGAGCCAGCCACCCATGGCTGACTTCCATGGTTCATGCCACGGGTCGTTGGGAACTTGAGCTCCAAGTGTTAGGGCGAATGCGCATCGATCTGTTACTATGTAGTGACATGCACAGCAGGCTAGCAGACGTTGAATCTAAGTGTCCTGGGCCCAGATGTCGCAGACCTGCAATGGGATCCAGCAGAGAATACTGCACCTGACATACTGTTGGTCGTACTGCATGATAGAACCCTAAGAATGGCCACATTAATTTCACATTCAAACCACATCTGGCAATCCCCTGCATTTCAGATTGAAATCACACCCTGGGCACATAAAAAATTATCCTGCCATCTGCTGTCTGTAGCACAACTGCCGGTCACAAAATTAGGAATTCCACGAAGGTCACCATCACTAGGGGCGGGAGCTGCGTGGTCAAAGCTGCTACACTTGCTTGACTTGTCACAATCTTGCGTCACACAGACACAGGTTCAGATTCTGATCACGCAGACCACCACAATCTCTGATTATGCTCCGAGGCCATGACCTTCCGCTTTGAGGATCATCTTCGACTAAATGTCCTGCCAGACATGCTTGACACGTTTGCCCACCTGCCTAACTACAGCAGGCTGAGTTCCCGACACCCCTGTTCGGTGTCCAAGCTCCCCCCTGTTCGAGGTTCGGATTCCTGTGCGGGGGTAGCAGGACTGCCTGAATCTTTGCCTCCTGACTTCCTAGTTGCCTTGCTGTCAACGAGTCTTAGGAAGTGCCACTTCCTGGCCTGCGGTCAGCATGTCGTGCTGGAGCTTGTGTTTGCTGGGAATATACGTAGGTGCCACCTCATTGATCGTGTTTGAGACATGAAGAGTTTGCGCGAAGTTCGCTGTTTCAGAAGTTGCTCTAACCAGCACTCTTTTTGACCTTGCCATTCTGTTTCCTGGCTCAGTTCTTGTGTCGCGCATTTTCCTTTGTTTGGAATGATGTTTTTAAGAAGCACGAAGTTTACGAAGTGCCACTTCCCATCCTCCAGTCAGCATGTTGTCGTGCTCGTCGGTCGTGCTGGCCGGTCGCTAGGAATACGTAGGCATTTCGTGTCAGAAACAGTACCACCGAGTTTAAAGCGTTCCACTGCCCTGCCTCCAGTCAGCATGTTGTCGTGCTTGTCCGTCGCGAGGAATACGTAGGCCTTTCGTGTTAGAGACATGTGACCGGCGAGTTTAGTTTAAGAAGTGCAGCTACCCAGAGCATGTCAAACTTCACATGACCGACATTTTGCACGAAACGGACAGACAGTCTGATCTTGAAGCTGACGTGCAGTCAGTACATAACAAGTGAAACCTCTGTCCAGGGACACATCCGTGGAAATAATCTGTGCCTTCAGAGCTGGTGTCTGTGTGAAAGCACTCTGAAACCGGACAAGTGGAACCTCTGTCCAGGGACACATCTGTGACATTGTCCATCCCACGCCTACTAAAGTATAAATTTATTATTATGACACTCCATGTCCTTATAAAGACTGTCCCTGAATCCGTTGTCGCTCATCCGTGACAGTTTCCTCTACTTCTTTAGGTGAACTTCTCAGATCTATGTAACGGCAGTAATACATACCAGTCACTGCGGCAACACCACTCACCGGAGGCCTGTCACGGCCGGTCTGTAGATCAGGCAGCCGCCCAGGTCTAATGCTTCGTTGCTTCCTAAATCCATCACCGCGCGACCTCGAATCAGACCGTTGGTCCGCAGCAGCGATAATTTCTGAGAAAACGGCCCACGAGCAGAATAAAGTCTTCCCAATGATAGCCCGGGTACGGTTGCTGGGCCAGGAATCATATCCTTCCAGTCGCAGGTCCTGTCGTGATCACAATAACCATACTGACCAGCATGCCTATGTCGACACGAAAGTATTTGCATGCCGACACAAAGCAATTCAAGCGATCCTCAATGTCACGTGCTCTTCGCAAACGTCTGATAATCGGAGGTGTTTGCGTGGCTTTCTCGTTGCCGGGCAGCTCCTGCTCGCTGTCCGTGTTGTCCGTGTTGTCCGTGTTGTCCTCTTCGCCTTCAGGTGCCTGCGCATGTAGTACAGCTTGCTTCTCAGCAGAACCCTTCTTTTTTCGCCATGCTTGCCAGCCACTTTGACCACTTTGACCCGATCGCTGCTTGCCCTTCTTTGCTTTCATCGCTTTCATCGCTTTCATTGCCCTCACATTGCCGTCGTTGTGTTGGACCTTGGCCGCCTTCATTGCTTTCATGGCTTTCATTGCCCTCGTGTTGCCATCCTGCTTGGCGGCCTTCTTGGCCTTCATGGCCTTCATGGCTTTCATGGCTTTCATGGCTTTCATCTACTATGTAGGTAAGCTCTGCAGTTGATGCCTTGAACCTGTGTCTGCGCCACAGGGTGTAGGTGCACTCGCCGGGCGCACATGTCAAACAGGCACTTATTGGTCTCACTGAATTTCGTTAATAATCCTAGTAAAGTTACTACACTGTTGGATATTATTCTGCTTGCGTTACGCATGCGCACGCCGGCCGTGCAAGTATATTTACAAATTCGATAATATTATTCTGCTTGCGACATGAATTTACGGATGTGTGCGCAGCGGGTCCTGCAGGCATACGCGCGACGGGCGCGCAGGAGTACGCGTGGCGGGCGGTAAACTGACGCAAAACCATAAATACCGAGTATTTCTTTTCGTCGGGAGGGCAGCTGTACATGTGAGTTGAATGCTTCATTGAAATGAACATTCAATTCATTCAATAGCATAATAATCATAATAATAATGCTTGCGACGGCGCGCGCCGAGTGCGCGCGCCTGGCGCGCGCCGTGCGCGCGCCGGGCGCGCGCACGGCGCGCAGGTGTATACGTGCCAAGTCTACGCGTGTAGTATATTTGCACTATTCCTTAATATTCTGCTTGCAACGGTGTGCACCAGGCGTGCTCTCGGGGCGCGCGCCGGGCGCGCGCCGGGTGCGGGCCGGCGCGCGCGCCGGGCGGGGCGCGCGCGCCTGCGCCGGCGCGCGCCGGGCACACAGGTGTATACGTAGCAAGTGTACGCGTGTAGTATATTTGCACTATTCCATATTCTGCTTGAAACGGTGCGCCGGGCGCGCGCGCGCGCGCGCGCGCGCGCGCCGCGCGCGCCCGGCGCGCGCCCGGCGCGCGCGCCGGGCGCCGGGCGCGCGCGCCGGGCGCGCGCGCTGGGCGCGCGGGCGGGCGCGTGCCGCACGTACAGGCGTACGCGCGAAGTGTAAGCGTGTACTATACTATATTTACACTATTCCATAATATTATGCTTGCAACAGAATTTACACATGTGCGCGCAGCGGGTTGCGACGGGCGCGCAGGAATGACATGTGGCGGTCGTTTATTACCACCCAAAACCAAATATACCCAGGGTGCGCGCGCCGGGTGTGCAGCGGGCGCGCGCCGGGCGCGCAGCGGGTGCACGCCGGGCGTGCCGGACGTGATAATACAATTCTTTAGTCTGTTTGCAACGTGCACAGGTCTGCGCGCCGGGAGTTGAGGCGAACGCGCTCCGGGCGCACAGGCGTACGCGTGCCGGGCGCGCAATCTTGTAGTGGTACCGGCCGGATGTTTAGGGTTTAGGGTTTATGCAAACATGAGCAGCCGGACGAGCCTCCAAACACAATGTCGATCTTGCCAGCGAATTTGGCATGAAGAAGGCTTGACCTCAGGTCGACGAGTTCAGGGTTTAGGTCCAGCAATTTAGTAAGGCGCGTCAAGCAATTTGTTAAGCAAGTGACACGTTTTTTCTCGCCATTGCTGGTTTATTGTGAGACTGTGTATCCGTACATCAGTCCCTTTAAGTTTTTCGGAGACTGCGTATACGTACAGTCCGTCTATACGTTCAGGACTCTTCCATGCCTGCGAAGCAGAAACCAAAGCTGATCTCTGTACGTGTCCCGCATGCCCAGCAACACCATTGACAGGAATCTCACAGCGAACAGTGGACGGATGACCTCGCAGTATTGAACTGCCATCCGTCTAGCATCCGTCACTGGAATCCGTTCAAACTCAAACGAGTTGGCCAGAATGCCCTCGCAAAGCCTTTCCATGGTTCCTCGATCAGGCAAATCCCAATCCCAGCCGGGAGGCTGCTCAACCAAGCCCCGCAATCTCTCTGCATCTACCGGGTTCACTTCCATTCGCAACTTTCCTTGGAGTACGTCGCATTGTCGAACCATGCGTACTTTCTGCATTGTTGGAATCCGTTCCTGTACACCTGCTTCCACAATATCACCTGCAGAGGATCCGCGTCTGTTGTGCTTGGTTTGGAAGTGCTGTAGCAAACTTCGTAGTTGCCGATCGCTCAAAAAAGCCCGCTCCATTTGCCATCCCATTGACAAGTTCATCATGACACATCCCAGCACCAGGTCGGTGCAGATTCGCTGGAATTCTTCTCTCGTAAACATGTTTCTTTCCATTTCCGTAGTGGCATCGGCCGCGGAACCATCGCTATCATCCGAATGATAAGGAGTCGTTCGATCGTCATCGTCACTTCCTTCAGGTCCATGAAGCCTGCCAAAATCCGTTCGATCCATTGCTGCACTTCCGTGGCAGTACGTCGAACTGGGGCACTTCTTTCCTAGTCGTGTCTTTGACGATCTGCGTGTATGCGCATGTCAATAATACTGCCTTGTTTGCATGAGGACAATCGCCTCAGTCGGAGTACACTCGCTCAGACAAAAACGGTTCGATCGCGTTGAATCTTGAGCTGAAAAGCTGCTGCAGTTCAACATGTTGAGCTTGGAAGCAACCCATGGTGCAGCCGTCAAGTCTTGGAAGGCCGTGTGGCTTAGGCCGGGGCTCTTCGAGGATCTCGATGCGCAGACTGTCTCAGCCTGGCCGCCGACAGACTGAAAGTGAGCAGAGGGATACTGATGCCATGCATGACTTTCCTTCTCTTCCTTCCCTTCCCGCCTCCCTCACATCACTCCTTGCTGCCTGCTCATTCCTCGCATCTACAGTCACACCCTCATCTTGATCATTCCTTCTTCCTTCCCTGCTTCCTTCCTTCCTTGCTTCCTTCCTTGCTTCGTTAATTATTTTCGCTGTGTCTCTCTCTCTCCCTCTCTCTCTCTGCATCAGTCTTTGAGGGTCCGGCTCACCCCTGCTCGGGGTTCATCCTCACCCCTGTTCGCGGTTCATCCACACCCCTGCATGGGGTTCTCACGACCCCTGTTCGGGGTCCAGGCTCACCCCTTTTCGGGGTTCATCGGTACGCCCCTGTGCGGGGCTCTAACGACCCCTGTTCGGGGTCCAAGCTCACCCCTGTTCGGGGTTCATCCACACCCCTGCACGGGGTTCTCACGACCCCTGTTCGGGGTCCAGGCTCACCCCTTTTCGGGGTTCATCCCGCAGCCCTTTCGGCCTTGGTGCGGGTACGCCCCTGTACGGGGCTCCGACGACCCCTCTTCGGGGTCCAAGCTCACCCCTATTCGGGGTTCATCCCGCGGCCCATTCAGGCCTTGGCGCGGGTACGCCCCTGTACGGGGCTCCGAAGACCTTGATGTGGCCACCTGACATCCTGACAGGGCCTGCACGAATGCCTACAACTACTTTTGCCTGCTACCTTTTAGGGTTGAAGGTTAGTTTAGGGTTTCGGGTTTTGGATTTAGGGTTCAGGGTTTAGGGGTTAGGGGTTTAGGGGTTTTAAACCTCTTTCCTCATAATGCCTCCTTACCTACATGCCCGCCTACCTAGCTATCTATCTACCTACCTACCGACCTGGAAGCCTGCCGACGCACCTACACCTACAAGTACCTTCCCTCCTGCCTATCTACTTATCCATACCTACTTGCCTACCTAACTATACCTCTCTACCTACCTGTGTGCCCCTTCCTACCTGCAGCTTCTGGGCTTGAATGGGTGGGCGGGTTTGGGGGTTGGGTGGGTTTAGAGTTTAGGGTTCAGGGTTTAGGGCATGGGCTGGACGTTACGAAAGTTCAGATTCCCTTCATGTTTAATCATGAACATGCTAATTTTCAAGTTGTTCTGAATCGTACAAACAGCTGACTTTAGGGTTTCAGAACACAAAATCTCAAGCTTTTTGTTTCCGTTGAGCCACAAGAACACCAAGTTACATTTGTTTGGTTTGTTCGGCATAAACGTATTTTCATTTTTTTGGCAACTTTAATTTCCATGTGAACTACAAAACTTGGGACAGGCAATTATATCAGTAGGGCTTTGATTTTTCGATGTATATGTTTCACATTTCGATCAAACCAAGTTTCAGGCATTGATTTTTCTATCGAGCCACAAGCACACATCTTTTTATACATGTCCAGCATCTCGCTTCTTCCATATAGAGCGACAAGAACACAGTTTTTCAGGTATGCATCTCCATTTGGAAGAGACCAAGTTTTCAGGTCTTGTTTTCCATTGAGCCGCAAGAACACAAGTTTTCACATGTCCAGCATGTCTTCCATTGAGCCACAAGAACACGACATGTCTTGCTACATTCCATGTCACATCAACATCATAAGTCCTAGGACAAGAACACACTAAGTCCTAGGACCCGGTTCCATAATGGAAAGGACCCGGTTAGCCCCGGACTGGCATATCATCTGGCACAGCTTGTGCCGCAGGCAATGCAGCCATCACTGCAAGCTAAGGACGAGAGGCGCTACTTTCACCGAAGAAACAAACTCCAAGTTTGAAAAGCCTGGGCCCTTCCAAAGAACCCCGAAAGCTGCACGTGTATGTTGCTCGTTGTGCTACGTGTAGCAAGGGAGTAAGGTTTCGGCTCCCAGGAGACGCTTGTCGGCCAGACCCAAAGGAATGAACCGGTAAGCGCTCCGCTACCATGCTAATTTTCACTCAAACACAAGCGCCTGCGGAGTACACAAGTCAGCACATTGGGCTCAAATGAATTATGGAGCTCGCACAAATAAAACAAGTACTCAAGTAAATACCGGCCAGGAAAACAAATGGAAAATACGTGTACATACAGTACGAGTACAAGGCGTGCAAAGTTTTGCACCTTCAGAGGAGACGGTATGTCTGATACCACTCCTTTGTCTCAAGCTGATGCCGCCGAACGGCAATCAGTCTACGAAACTATCAAAGGGGAAGGCCTTCTCGAGCCGTTCTCCCACGATAGCTGGCATCTTCAGTTCCATATAGCCTCGCACCTTGTTAATGCTAGGCTGGGTGGGGCTGAATGCTCTGTTGAGCAGATCTTGGCAAATGCCATCGACTAGAGTTCGGCGAGCTCCCGGTCCACGATTACAAGGACCGTCTGTTGCTTGACTCGGATCTCTCCCGTGCGCTTGGCGAAGAGGTCGATTGCACATTGTTGGAACAACGGCAATGCTTGTGCCAGCATGTCGCCGCCGCCTTCAATGTCTTCAATGAGGCGTTAGCGCTTCGTCGTGAGTTGTGGGCCGGAAGCCTTGAGGCTCTTGGAATGCTGGGGGATGCAGCCCCACATGTGAGCAGTGCCGAGGCATTTGTGCGTCATAACGCACACGACTGCATCTATGCTCATCACGAAAAAGACTACCGCGTTCTTCAGCTCTTTGGTACCGAGTTCATGACCGGCCGACGCCTGTTGGTGTTGCGTCTGTCTCACAAAGGGCAGCTCGAGCTCGATGTCCTCCGAGGGCGTTCCGCCTGTACTACTACCGGAGTTGTCATCATTCATCGCGGGCATATGAGGGTCCTTCCCCTCTCTGAGCCCATAGCCACCCGTCTGCTGGAGACTGCCACTGCGGCTGAGAGGTGTGTGCGCGATATCGAGGTCGAAGGGTGGGGAAAGTACCTCGAAGACCTGGAAGGCGAAGGGGAGCTCCTCCCTTCCAAACCCCATCCCTGCTACAGGTGTCGCCGCCCTCAGACTCCGCTAAAGGCGGGCTCGCAGGCTGAAGACTATTGGGACCCCGCCGCTCCGGCCGAGTTCACTCAGTCACAGTTGTCGTCACGTCCCTCGTTTGCTTCCGGGCTTCATTGCTTCATGTCCAGGAAGTCTTTGCGGGCAGCGGTGTTTGGAGTGCTGCTGCTAAACAGGCTGGGCTTGTGGTATCCTCACCGGTGGAACTGTTCGAAGACCATGTTCACCAGCGTGGTGCCCGCGACGATCATGATGTCTTGCAGCAGCATGTTTTCGACCGTCTGCTAGCTTTAGCTTCGTCGCCAGAGCCTTCTGCGCCGAATGTTTGGCAGTTCAGCCCACCACGCACTTCTTTCCGTGACTTTCAGAATACTCGTACGTTTGCCGTGCCTGAAGGGGACGGCTCTCAGCCTTCTGAGGTCGTTGGGAATCAGCTTGCAGATGCTACCGCCCGACTTTGCCTGGCTCTTGCTGCGGCGGGACGGGAGTTCCTGGTTGAAAGTCCCGCCCCTTCGGGGGTTTTCCCTAAGCTTTGGGACTTGCCCTCGATTAGGAGCTTGGCCCAATTAGGGGCTCGCATCGTCCCGATGCATCTGGGCGCGTGGGGCCAGGGCACTGCTGCTCAGGGTGTTCACGAGGAGCTTACTTGGTGGCTTGTTTCACCGGGTTTGTTCCCATGGGCTCATGCCCTCCTGGCTAGGCGGTGCCCCGGGGCTCCCCCTCCTCCTGGGCCAGCACCTTCGGGAGCGCCAATTCCCAAGAAGGCGCCACCACCCTCGGCAGGGCCGTCTTCGAGTGGCGCTCCGCCCAAGGGGAGCGCTATCCGATGGACGACTTGACCCAGGAAGAGAGGGATGAGGTCGCCCGCATCGAGAAAGAATGTCGGGAGTTGGAGCAACGGCTTCGTCGCCTTCGGCCTGAACAACAGTTCCTGTTGCTGGAGAAACTGGCAACGAGCGCACCGCTCATGGTGGGAGGACTGTTGGCGCACACTGTCCGCCAGACCGCAGCGATCACCGGAGGCACTTCTGGCAGCGCCCCGCTGGCCAACGCGCCGAAGCTGAAGGCCTCGCTCGAGACTTACCGGAACGATCCGATGGTCCAAGTGGATGAGGAAGCGGGGTACACGGCGCAGCAGTGCTGGATGCGCCACAAATCCCGCCTGCGTGCTGTCCAGCATCAGATGGCTCGAGGCACCGTGGACCTTCAACCTAAGGCCATGGCAGCAAAGGCTTCTTCATCAACGGCGCCACTACCACCTCCTGGACTTTGAGTACAGCATCGTGTACTGAGGTGCCGCCGCCGCAGAGTTCCTCTACGCGGATACTGAAGGAGTTTTTTCCAGAGCGTTACCGCTCTCAGAACAGGGTGCCCCACCCGAGGCAGTACAGGGCTGAGGGTGCTCCACCCGGTGCTTAGCACCAACGGGCAATTTAAGCCCCGTCTCAGTGAGTGGATTTCTTGCTGTACCAGCAAAAACGGAGTGGGATCTTCTGCGCTGCGGTTGTCTCGTAGGGCAGCCTGCACCTTTTCTTGACAGCAGTGGAGCTTGTTGTTTGTTGTTTTTGGTTTTGGTTCATGTTTGGCGGAGTGGACAGTGTCACAACGGCCCGAAGGGGCGAAGCCTAGTCGTTCCGACTTCCTTTTGTTTTTCGGTTCGACAAAGGCGCTCCGCCGTGAGTTGACTGCTTGACTACCCGTCGCAGCAAAACGTGTTAGTGAGTGCTCCACTTGCTGCCCTTTAGTTTTGGTATGGTCAAGTGTGAATTGGCTGAACTTGACTGTTAGAGATAACGTAGAGTTCAGCTGTTGAGCGACTTGATCTTGGCTAAAGCTCGGCTCAAGTTCGTTCTTTTGCCCGCCCGCCCAACCCAGTCCTTCTGGGCCGCGGAGTGGACAGTGTCACAACGGCCCGAAGGGGCGAAGCCTAGTCGTTCCGACTTCCTTTTGTTTTTCGGTTCGACAAAGGCGCTCCGCCGTGAGTTGACTGCTTGACTACCCGTCGCAGCAAAACGTGTTAGTGAGTGCTCCACTTGCTGCCCTTTAGTTTTGGTATGGTCAAGTGTGAATTGGCTGAACTAGGGATTAGGGTTTAGGTTTAGGGTTTAGGGTTTAGGGTTTTAGGGTTTAGGTGTTAAGGAGTTTAGCCCCCCCCCCCCCCCCAGTGGCAGCCAGGGCTCCGAGTTCTCTACTGAATCTCGAAATGTTGCGGACCTCAGGGCTTCTGGTTAATGTAGGAACCCTGGTGCTATAACTCCAAAATAATAGGATTCAGATAAGCCGCCCTGATGAAGGGCTCAAAAAATCTTAATCTGGCTCCTACATTAGGTTTGGCCATCTAGGTGAAGGCGTGAAGTCAAACTAAGGCTAGGATCCCTCGCACTCTCAGGCATCCTCCGTGGTCAAGGGCTATTGACATTAAGAATCTGGCCTCTGGGTTCGGGAGTCTGGAACTACCATGCGGAAAGTGTGGCGAGGATATTTGCAAGTCCAATCAATTGTGCATGCTGCAATAATGTCAGTCAATCGATTGTGTATCGAAAGCTTCTACCACCTGAAGCGAACACGAACAAATTTGGCAGTTGTGGCCGGCATACGCAACGTCGCAGGCCAAGGACTACGGCAGTCAAAAATATCTTCACAGTGGCTACAGCCAATCCCAGATGGGTTGGAACGGAGCTAGCTGTAAGTCAGTAAAACACACGTTTGCTGTCGCTTTTCCGGTCAATTGTGCTTTGGGGCTGTTGTGGTTGTGCTAAGACGGCAACGGATGTCTACAAGTAGCAAACCATTGTCATAGATGCCGACGAACAAAGCCGTGTGGCAACTCGTTCGGCCGGACCCACTCGATCAGAGCGCGCACGTCTTCCATCATGCCTGAAGCAGGCTGGTTCCGAACTTCTGCGCCTTCTCCTATCCGGTGGAGTTACTTGTTTCGACCCATTTTTTGGCTGTACTTTAGCTTCAAATCAACAGAGGCTTTCACAGACAGGCAGGTGCTACATGGCCAAAATATTTTGCAATGGCCTGAGACTGATGAAGAGATTCAGGACAACAGCCTGACTTAAAGTTCATCGGCACCCAGGCGTGGCCGTTTGCAACGGTAACGAAAGAAGATACAAGTTTTCGGCTTGGCGGGTGGTGCTGAGCGGCATTGAGGGCTTCTTTATGCCCGGCGGCAAAGTCTTGAATGAAAACTGGCTGCTTGGGCGCCGGACTCTCACAGTGCCTCCATAACTCCATGATGTCATCCACAACTTCAACGTCAACCCCAGACCGTGATGTGATTCGGGCCCTTCCCACGTGTGCAGGCACACCGGCCCTCCAACCTGAAACATGTTGCGGTCTAAATGAGTCAAGAAGATGCCCAAAGCAGTTCGGATGGAAATCTCAGTACAAGGACTGTTCCTTCAACTACGATAAGCATTCGGAACCAGGGACCCTTCATATGGACTCCGGACTTGTCTGCACCAAGGGGCTAACTTCGTGCTCGCATGGAAACTCTGACTCCTGGTCGTCTCGCCCATCTTGCTGAAAGCCTTGGTGCTGTCATGGGCTTTTGGGTACGAGCTTCAGAGAGCAGAGGGTTCGAGGCCCCAATTCCAATTGAACACCGTCGTCGTTCCTCCCTGCGCCCCATAGCCCTGGGGATGATTGTGAGTCAGCTTCATGGAGAGCTTGTGGCTTTCTAAAGCCCCCGTAACCTCAGCCGAGTTGCTGTTGAGGCTAAAATCGTCGCTGAATGCCTGTGGACACCGAAAGCGGAGCAGAGCTTTCTGAGCATGGGTTTCTGGTTTCAGGCTTTGGAAATCGTGCATTCTGCATGTCCATGGGTTGAGTTTGAACAGCAGTTCAGTTGGGTTACTCCCGCAGAGCCTCAAATCTCAGACCACAGCCCGCCAGAACCCCATGAATTATTCGCAAACCACGACGATCACATATGATCCCTACGTGGCATTAATATTCCTCATTCGGTTGGTCATGCATTTCTTCTGACGAGTCGTGACAGTAGTGCCGGCGATACCATGATTTCCACCTCGAAACTACCAGAAGCTGAGAAGCACAGTGAGAAGAAGCTGCCGGAGTTTCAGATTATAAGGAAATCAAATTGTCACCTCACGAAGCGGGATCCTTGGTTCAGGCACCCTGTCAAAAGGACCCCATGTGTGTAAGAAACCGCAGGCACGTATAGAAAGTATTCGTTCAATACAAGCCTTAACGCAGCGTCACAACCGCAACCAAAATTCTCTAACTAGGTGCCTTAGTAGATGGAGTCTTGAGGTATCCTGTAGTAGATTGAACTAAGGACTTCAAGAAGACGCTGTCTGTAATTTATGACACCGAAGAATTTCAAAACACCCACACAACCCCTAAAAAACAAACGTTTTCAAAATTAGATACACACTTTCTTTTCGTAGAATCCCGGTAGCTTCAGTTTTTTGCTGAGGGCTGAGGCGGGGGGCGGTGCATGAGTACCCGACAGACGAGTTGGCTATGGTAAATTACTTGAGCACGACGCTTTGCAAGTCCCACACACACAAAACGGAAAATATGAGGCGCCCTTTCTCGCAATGAACGCCAACAGACCTTCAATGTTACGCGACAAAATCCCTAAATGTATAGTAAGAGCCTGCCGGAATAAGCTCAGCGGAAAGTTCATCGGCTCCAGGGTGATACCTCCATCCTGCAACATTCAATGCTTGAACTGCGCAGGAGACATCATCAAAGTTGAGTTCGCAAGTTTGTTCCATGTTCTGTGTCTCTCTGCATACGAATCTCTTCTCAACGAGTCGACCCTCATGGTACCCCTGGGGCTGAGGCATATATCATGTTCGGAATCATCTTACTGAACTTTAAATCCTTGTGTCTATGACTTTGAGAGAAACAGCTATTCTCGGAATAGTGGTGTATTGCGCGGGTCGGAGTTGCCAAGCTCCTTGTCGACAGTACCAGCTTCAACCTGGTGAGACTTTATCCCCCGAACTTGACGAGTGCCGAATGGGGACATGCCTGACTTCTCTATCCCAAAGCTCCAGAAAACTCAGGGCGCGTTGTATGACCATTTCTGCCCAAGATCATGTCCCCTCTTTGCACTTCCACCACAGCACGCAAGAATCCTGAACTCGACCCCGCGGCACCCGCAACACCGGTAAGAAGCCCCATACAAGAAAGGTATCTTCTACATTCTTCTACACACTGAAGGGACTTGGGATGCATGGGAGCGCATGGAACTACAACATGTGGCTCAACCCTTTGCTCTCACCTCCAGCTCCGCGAGTGGCAGCACGCAATTTTGGCTATCCTGGGCCCCACTGAGAGCTTTCCGAGACATAGACTAGAGGAACCAGGGATGAGAGTTCGTAAAGTAAATATTAGAATAATAGGATAGGGGCCAAACTCGTTAGAAAAGGATTTGGGGGTATGTTGTTACAGCTTCAAGATCAAGGCGCAGGGTTTCCGAAGGACTGCCGTTGGGCCGGCGTTGTGCAGGTTTGCTAGGTTTGTTTGCTTTCGGATTGTTTCGAAATACGCTGTAAGGTCAGGGGTCTATGGGCAGTCCTCGTCGCAGGATGTAGGAACTAAGCAAACCAACGGCAAAGCTTAAAACAAGGCCTTAGCTTAAGCTTAGGGTTTCGTGTGCTCGGGAATCGGAACCTCATGCTACGATTTGCTCATTTTAATCCGAGCTGGTATTGAATTAAGTGTTGATGTACACCTCATCACTGAACCCTAATCGGCCGGGACTTCCCTCGAAGTTTGCAGGAGATGTCGAAGGACCCATAACAGTTAGAACAGGGTGTTCGAGTGCTTCATAGCACAGCTATCCAGAGATTATGAGGTGTCATGGCTTCTATAGGTCAGACACCCAAAACCTCAACAGCATTGGCTTTAGCGTTGAGTGTTTTTGCTTTACTTGAGCTGGGTTCCATGGCCCTGCACGCAGAAAGATCGTTTTGGGCAATGGACTTCAGGACTGCCTCCCCACACGTCAGAAGCATCAGACGCTCAAAAACATCGAATCTGCAAACAGCCCCAAACATAATAAATAGTCTAATGTGGCAATTCGATACCTTATAGTAACTCTTATAACCAGAACCTCAATTAAGGTCCCTTTTTGGGTACCCTAAATAATCGGTGCTTGTAGTAGCTCTTATAGCAAGAACCTCCTTCTCGAAACCCAAAATCTCAGACGAGGTGCCTTGATCACAAAGCTTTCGGGCTTTTGCCCCTCGATGGCCTCCAGGAGCTCAGACCACCAGTCCCTCCAGCCGAGATTTCGGTGTAGTCGGTTTTGTGATTGTGATTGATGACCGTCGAGCTTCAGGCCACGTGTTGTGGCGCTGGGAAGCGTAGTCGGTTTTAATAACTAGAATAGGATTGCTTTACAAGGGTCTATTAAAGGGATCTATAATATAGGGCCTTGATAATTAGAATAGTTTTTGGGGCCCAGTATGATGTACTTATAGTAGGGCCTCCCCCCCAAAACAAAACTGGTATTGTTGGCCATTTAAGCCCCTAAAATAATAGGCTTTTATAAGGGCTTTACATTCACTAAATAAAAAGTTTATCAGGGTTTCATAGTCATAGGTGTGCAGATTTGTACCGGGGCCATAACAGTCCTACAAGTTTTTGTTTTTGAGGGCTGCAAAACTGTGTATCGTGGCTTATACGGGTTGTATGTGAGGTCAGGGGCTTCGGGTTCCAGCCGAAATGCCGCAGTGTTTAGGTGTATGGATTTGGGTTGCTGGGTTTCGTTGGGTGCTTCGGTTTACGACTTACGGATTTGGTCTGAGTGGTTGGCGATTTGTGTGCAATAAGAGGTGAAGGCTTGAGGTCTGAAGATGTTGGTGCGTTTGTCAGGTTTCGTGTTTCCGGGCCCCGGTAAAAGACGTTTGGCCCCCTGCTGTCTCAGGTGTGGATTGCAGGCATCTTCTCAAACTCGAAACTTTCGAAATGTAACGCGACGTGACTAACTGCGTAATGGAGAGGCCTCACAATCTAAAAGGATTTTGGGGTACGTTGGTACCGTTTAATAAAGAGTTTTAGGTGGCTTGATTGCTGTTTATGCAGACCGCTATCGTTTCGACTTGTAGTCTTTGGAAGACAGATCCTTGGCGGGAGCAGGGTTTGACGATCCGTGTGCGGGCGACGAGGATGCCGATGCCGATGCTGATGCCGAAATTGATGAGTACAAAGATGAAGATGAAGATACATAATCACAACTAGTTAATATTATAGTGATGATGATGGCCGTCAGGCGAGCAAGGCGAAGAAGACGATGATGTGGGCCCGAGCCCGAAGCTGATCTTCAACATGATGTTCCGTATGGCTACTGCGTAATATAGAGGCCAGAATGGGGTTCAGGGGGCCATTAGGCCATTAGACTAGAACGATTATAGAAGGGGCCCCCACAGTAGTATTGGTAACTATTTAGGCCCCTATATTATCTGGTCCTGCTCTGCTGATTACTGTGGCTGCTGTCGATCGATTACTTCCATGAAAAACTCAAGCATAGCCGACCGGGACTAGCACGCGAATCTCACGACCGTACTCCAAATCGTCCACCCAGACAGGCAAAGTTGGCTGGGTAGGACAATCACCTAATGCAAGCAAAAGGAACGGACACGGATCAACTCAGTACACACAGTTTGTTCCTGAGAAGACCGACTCGGAAAGCTCTGTGCACAAGCAAATACAAACGTGCAAAATGCTCGAACAGACACTGAACTCCTGCAATTCTGCTTTGAGAGGAGGCTCCTTGAAAACTCGATCGTTGACAAAAGTGCCCAGTGGGTCGCGGAGTCCTGCATTGAACCGATGGTTTGCGGAAGTCTTTTGCGAAGGGCAGGCGTGGGCTGTTTGAGGTTGAGGGCTTAGGGTTCAGGGATGATGCCCCGAACTGAGGCACTTGCAAACGTGCAGGTCGGAAAGGCGCGTATGCAACAGACCCAGATTCGCCAAAAGCCTGTTTCTGCTCTATCCTTCGTGGGATAGACTGAGGGACTTTGCATTAAGGGCAGGATCGAAGGGAAAGCATCGCATGCGCGCAGAATCAGAAAGACTGCAGAGATTGCACCGTCATAAGGGTTCACAATGCTTTGACTCGACAGATTCCGAAAACAAGTAAAGCCTGAATCCTGCGCCTTAAGACTAGCAGCCTGGACACTAAACTGACGATTGGAGGGTCACGGGTTCAGGGCTTAGAGGTTTGGATAGCTTGTCTGAGGGAGTCAGGGTCTAGGGCTCCACAAGCCTGGATAGGTTGAACCAGATGCAAGTCACAACACGCGGCCTCGCTCGCCACACTCAAATCCACATCTTCCTCGGCAGGTGGATTGCATGGCTGGCCCAACACACAGGAGTTTGTATCGCTCCTCCACTTCAGGAAGAGACCTGAAACCCCACAAGGCTCGCACAAGCCCTGGTGCAAGAACCCTTTGTACTTTTGACGCTATATGCAGCTTGCATCATTCCGGTCTGACCTAAAAGCCTAAACCCGAGCAGTAGGCCCTACATGTGGCCTGAAAGCCTCAACGCTCACGGTTAAATCCTGCATCCTGAAGCCTCAACTCCCGAAACCTCAAACCCTATGGACCATCCCCGTAGTTTCAGACAACTCGGACCAGCCGCCATGCCAGACCCCAAATCCGCACTCGTGGCGGCTTCTGTGTTAACGGGTCCACCACCGTCGAGACCTCAAAAATCGCCCGAAGAAGCCGTTTTGGGCTTAGGGTTAAAGCTTCGGTGCTTTGCTTGTTTATGTTGGGACAACACAGGGGGGCCTGAATACTCAGAGTAGGGCCTTTGAGTACATTGTACCATACTCATAATGAGCAGTTCATCGGTGCACCTGGGACATGCGGTGGCGAGCTCGGCATTTGTGGACCAGAACAGGATGCGCCCCGTCTACAGTCTAGACCCATACCGAAGCTCGAGGGCTTGTCTTTGACACTCATACTCGGGCAATGCCAGGCGAGGTCTGCAGACGACTGTGGAGTTCAGGCAAGCAGGACAAGGGTTTTTGGCAGGTCCAGCAAAGACACGGCTCTACTTCTCGGATTGCCTCGTTAAGATAAGGGCTTGAACGAGAGGGCTTGGGGGGCATTTTCAACTTTAACGTCAAACGAGGAACTCCGTTAATCCCTTGGAACACACCCAGAGCCGAACAGCGCACACCGAAGCCATCCTAAGGGCCTAAACCCTACATCCCCAAAGCCTCCCAATAGCATCCAATGCGAGCAAAGAGGCCGAACAACAGCACACAGTCTGACTGCCGTTAGCCCCTCCGAACCCCCCATGGGTTTGACATCAAGACAGCTGCGAGGGGCATCATGCGGGCTTGATTACTTTTCGGATTATATTAGTATGACGTTGGTTATGACCATCACTGTGGCATGATCATGACAACTACTAATCAGCTTGATGAACACCTACGAGTTTCAATGCGAAGTGCTCGGGATCTTCAACCGCGTTTGGTGGCCGATGGCAACGGGCTTCTCGGAAATCGTTTCTGCGACAGGTGGACCAATGCCCACCTTCCCGCAAGATCCCACTTTACGACCCATTCGGGCCAGCAGCAGGGTAAATGACAATAACAGTCAATAACAGCTAGCACAAAGGACCCCTCGGCCTTTGCTAGCGAAATACAAACAGCGAGCAAGCGTCAGCACTGGGGTAAGATATTGATGTCATCATAGGATTGCAAATTCAGCATGAGGTGTTTCAGCACACACTCATGAGATTTGAGCTCGCGTCGCATGCGTCGTAGTGGACCCCAAATTCCTGTCCTTGCCTGGTTGCACGGTGGAAACAAGCATTGTCTCAAGCATATGCTAGCTTTACTCGTACAGACTGTCGCCCATGCTCGTATTGCTGTCGTCCTACCATTATTAGTAGCAGTGGCAGCAGTTGTACTAGCAGTCGCTGTAGCAGTTGTAGTAGGAGTAGGAGTAGGAGTAGAAGTAGGAATAGGAGTAGCAGTAGTAACAGTAGTAGTAGTAGTAGTTGTTGTTGTTGTAGTGGGGAGGTGGTAGTAATAGAGCTACTACTACTACTACTACCACTACTACTACTACTACTACTACTACTACTACTACTACTACTACTACTACTACTACTACTACTACTTCTCCTGCTCCTACTCCTACTCCTACTCCTACTCCTACTACTACTCCTGCTGCTGCTACTGCTACTACTACTCCTGCTGCTGCTGCTGCCGCTGCTTTTGCTACTACTCTTCCTGCTACTCCTGCTGCTGCTGCTGCTGCTGCTGCTCCGACTACTATGCTACGAATGCCGCTTCTCCTACGAGCAACACTACTGATAGTAAGAGTATAACTTCAGTAATGCGCCGTACATGTAACTGCTACGATTAGCCGTAGTGTCGTAGTAGAACTTACTGCAAGGCCCTCTTCTGCGGTCTCAGAAGCCACTTAATGCGCTACCTATCGGGACCTACCGCTCGCTTGCTCCAGCTTTGCCGGAGCTCGCTGCATTCCAGCATCACTCTCGAGTGTAGGCGCCTATATATAATTGCAAGCAAATGCCAAGAAGTAGATTCGCACCGGTGAACATGGCTTCGCAAAACCGGACAAATCATGCGACGTCTTGTGCTGTTCGGCTCTTGCTGCATACCATCTAGCTCATTGCCTTCTCGAATGTTTCTGGACTTTGAAACTCATCAGGCATTTCTGGGTGCTAGGCTTGGTGTAAAGCATTGGCTTCTGTGCATTCCTACCGGGCACAAACAGCCCGATCCAGCACCTGTAATCCTCACGATCGACTATCAGAACAAACAAGCCCATATGTAAGTGTAGAGGCATGTAGGCCTAGTTCTGAGAAGCGAAGTGATGCTGTTGAAAATGCCAGAAGGCAACATAAGACATAAGCAGACGTTGCTTTTGGCTCCTGCGCAACAGCCGGAGACTCTTGGAGAGTGCTTTTTCAAGTTAGGAGGTCTGGCCTGCCCCTCCACAGTGGCACTCTCTGCCTCCATTGGAACCCACTGTGGCAAGACCAAGCGAGCCGACGTTCCGTCCGGCTGCTTTGCCACACAGCCACTGCTACAACCAGAGCAAACTGCAAGACCGTCGACTGCGCAGGGACAAGGACTCAGTCTGAGGATGGTTTTGGTGGAAGGGGGCATGGTTGAGCTTTCGGAAGCTTCAGCTCTTTCCGACCGCAAGACCGCCCTCACTTGAACGATAGCTATGATACCGACATCAGCTCCCCATCGCGCTCTGGCCGCTCGGTCCTGTGGAACTCCTATGCATACAGCCACCTCAGCGCTGAATTCAGTGCACGGACCAAGCCAGAATCCCCAGAAGCAGCACCTTGATCAGGAAACTTCAAAGGTTTAGCGTTGAGTGTAGGGTTTCGACTCACACTCACACAGTCAGTTAGGGTGTAACGGTCTGCGGTTGTACGGGGTTGGAGAGTTTTGTTTCGAACGAGGCGTGAGCTGCGGGGAAGTAGTTTATCTTGGTGCCCAGGGGCTGTGCAGAATGTAAACGAAGCCACATGCCGGTGTAGCAGGACGAAGAAGTCTCTTCAACCACAAGCTCTGTCTTCCCTAACTGAGACTCTTAAACGCTTAAAGCCTAAACTTGAACTCGTAAAGCCCAACACCATCCGACATAACAAACAAGGCCCCTCAACAGCGCAATGTTCGCCTTCAGTCGGTATCTCGCAGTTGACTCAAACCTTTTGCCACTCAGGGGTTGGGAATTTAGAGCTTAATGTGCTATCATGAAAGCCTCACCTGGCCCCTGCTTGGATGTACCACGTCGGTTCGCAACTAGGTTTATACAGGGTTGTATGCGGCTCTGTTTAGCAGGGATTACATTTGCAGGGGTTTCAAGCTTTTGACGCTGTTGAAGAATCGGAAGCTGAGGAAGTAATTCGGAAGCAGTGATATCAGGAGGCTGAAATTTACAAGACGAGTACCTTCATATATTATATGTCTGTATGTATATATATATGTATATGTAAACATAAATATGTAAACATCGTTTTTGCTCAGTCTTGGAAGCTTTCAAGTGCAGCCCATATCGGATTCGCACACCCTGACTTAAGATTAAGCAACACCAGTACTACTAGTCCATTATACTGTTATACACAACTGGAGCGCAGTCAAAGCTACCATACTATCGACATCGTAGCATCTACTACATGTCTCACCATCGTGAATCACATGAGGCTGCTTAACGACAGCCCAGAAGAATCCTACGGAGCTGTGACTGGGCAACCAAAACCCAAAGACCTTACAGCTTTGCGCCCGACCATTGGAGACTGCAGGAGGTCCTTCGCGGCGGAGACCATGTAAGACCTGGGAATTCCGCAATCAAGGAACCCGAAACAGAATCTCAGATAATAGGATCCGCCGTGTAAGGATAAGGGACTCATCTGAGGCTGTTCTTGCAGCCTTCATATGGGCACAACTCGGCTCAGGTCACACTTCATCAGGTTTTGGCGGTAGCATTTGGGATAAATCCAGATCTATCCTTCAGAACTTCTTGAACGAGGTGCTTTGTCAGATGTATGCAAGATTCCTGCTAGGAGACCGTGGCAGTCTCGACTGAAGCAGGTTGCTCTTCATGTCGGACCGGATATTCTCGCTGCATGGCTTAAGGTTGGCTCAAGAGGATCGTGCCCCTTGTGAACCCTGACCTTGCACCCGAAGGTCCAGCTAATTGCCAAGCCACGCCTCAATCCCTCGCTTTTTCATTAAACCCTCTTCAGCATGGGCTTGGTTTGAATCTTCATCCCTTTTCCTGAAACCCCGGAGGCAAAGCTGTGGAGATCCAAGCAGGGGAGATGTTGCTAAAGCTAGCGCTCTGATAGAGACAGCAACTAGCAAGCATCTGAAAGACAAGACAACACAACAACTACACGAATAGCGACAATAGTACTGGTTGCAACAACGCTGGCATGATACAAACCTTTTCGTCAGAATCCGGATTGGGATGTTTGTGCGAGGATTTGCAAAGCAAAAGCTCCGGTAGACCGGGGTTCAGGAAATAACTGCGGGTTGCCATTTCTTTTAGCGGTTTGGGAAGGTCCCTATGAAAGAATTCGCACCCCCAAAACAAGTCCAAACAAATAGTCAACAAGGGCCGTGTAGTTTCGACTTCTTTTTTTTTTAAACCGAACATTGACTCCATCTCGCTCCTCCGTGCCCAAGTGGCGAAGACTGGGCCTGCACAGGGAGCCCGGGGTTGAAACACGGACGGATCTCAATATGCAAGGTAAGTCTGAGGCGAAGAGGGAGCCTTGAGGAAGCTACTTGACGCCGCCCCTTCAACCGACAAAAACACCACCAGCTCTTCGTACTCCATCTTTGCACTCTCTTGCTCTCATTCCTTGTCATCACCATCACCGTCGCCATCCTCCGGCAAAGAATTTGTCGAGCATGTCTTACTTCGACCACGCCTAGCAAGTCAAAACAGCATGAAGGTGCAGCTCCTTGCGGCCCTCCTCTCCAAAAGTGAAAGCTTTGGCACTGCCTAGGGTAGTTATGCAAGACACCGGCCCCAGACAACGCCATAAAACTGAATTTCTTGCTAACACACAGCATTCTGAATGACTCGCCGTTTCAAGCGACCTTCGAAACAAGTCCCCCCACAACCCACAAACCACAACGCTGAACCCTAAACCCGAAACCCTCCCCCCAAACTCTAACCACTGATTGGGGCCCTTAAACCCTAAACCCTATAGAGTCACTGCATAGCGCCGAAATCCTCGAGGCCTCAAACTTACCTTTGGTTAGTTGGGAATGGAAGACTGGTAGCAATAGTAGTTATAATTGTACCCCATTCCTCCATTCCCTACTAACCAACAGTAAGTTATAGGATTATTAAGGCCCCCATATCATAGTACCCTTATAGATCCCTTATAGTAACCCTTATAGACCCCTTTAAAAGGCCTACCGTAAGCAAAGTGCATTATATATAATATAATATGTATAATATAATATAACATATATCAAAATATTAAAAATATATCTCAAAAGGCAGCTCCTGGCCTGGCAGGTAAAGGTACTCAGCCGCCTGGAATCCGAGTTCCCGGTGACTGCCGTGATCTTGGAACCCACGGAGCTCCTGAGCTCAAGGGAAAAATATGAACCAGGGTTTACCTAGGTTGGCCCCTGAAAGCCTCTGAAAAATATTGGTAAATAGGGTCCTATTAAGCCCAATAAGGGAAAATATAAAATGTCCCAAAGGCCTACCTAGTTACGCTCTCACAACTCGGACACAGCCAGGCATGTGAACTAGGGTTTAGGGTTTTGAGGCTTTGGGGCTTAGGATTTAAGGGTTTAAGCTTCAGGAATCAAAACAAGGCGTACGGTTCAAAGCTGCCGTTAGGCAATACAGCAACAGTATGTGACGTAGAGGCGTTATCAATTGGAATACAACCTCGAAGTTCGTGTTTTAATGATAACAAACCTCGTAGACAAGGGCCAGTTGGAAGCGTTTGGGGGCTTTGAGAGATAGGGTTTCCGCAGTCACGCTCGGGCTTGCCAGGCTAGATTCAACAAGACGAGTCTGGGAAAGGAGCTGGAGCGCCTTAACCCAATTAAACCCCACACCTCGGCTAAATCTACTATCCAGCCGTTCCTTCGTGGGGGGCAGTATACCCGAAGATCCATTTCCAGAGCTTCCCTCTCCAATATCGCACCGAAGCCTCCAGGAACCGAGCAAGCAAGCCTCGGGGCCTAGGGTATCGTATGGAGTGGCTCTCTACATGCAGACCCAGTCGCACATGTCACTGTTACAAAATGGACTTGAGAACTGCCCATGAATTCTTGAAGGACTCAGGGCACAGATGTACCTGACGTGGCGCAAGCGATAAAGTAGAAGCACGAAAAGTTGCAACATCAATATCCTCATGCCCTTGAGGTAGAGTATAGGGGATCCCAGCACAAATCATCCTAAATCCATGTTCCAACTTTCAGCGGTTCACCTTTACGATACGCGCGTTCTTTCAGGCTCCGAAGATCTCCTACTCCGGAGCCCACAGCCAGAACTTCCGAGCCAAAGGTCACCACGTTCGAGAGGGAATTGCGGATGATCGTTTTCAGACGATTCCTGCAGCTGTCTGAGTCTTCAGGGTTTGGGTCCACGTGTCAAGAAGTTTAGGGCAACGCAAGCCTGAATCCTACATGCAAGATCCTTCTGCTTTCTGCATGTCGTGCTTAAATTGCTAC
Organism: Symbiodinium sp. CCMP2592; assembly: GCA_905221615.1. Classification (NCBI taxonomy): domain Eukaryota; class Dinophyceae; order Suessiales; family Symbiodiniaceae; genus Symbiodinium; species Symbiodinium sp. CCMP2592. The sequence goes on along the minus strand of CAJNDT010005893.1, from coordinate 278,213 downwards.
GGAGCCAGTCTCTAATCGCTGTGAATCGCACCACGGAACAGTGCTTTAAAGACTGAGCTGATGATTGCTAGGGGTGCGTGCTTTCTGGTTGTATCCTCTCTAGAACTGGCCCTGCCGGTTGACTGAGGACGGCTTTCTTTGCAGTAGCCCTACCTCGAGTGCTCGCAGCCTGCAGCCGCATCCCCCCATCAGACTTCCAACAGCTCTACACTGGGAAACTCGACAAAAGCCTTTCAACTAATTCCGCCCGAACCCTGACACCATGCCCTAAATCCTCTAATTAGCCTTGGCCCTCTATCCCAAACGGTAAACTAAAGTAGGTAAGTTCCTGATTAAGAACCCAGCCAAAATTGTGTGGCAGTAACAATTAGACGAGGGTTCGAGATCGGTATATTGGCAGCTATCTTAGGCTATCTTTATAAGGATGGTCAAGGAATCTTAATTCAAACTAGAAAGAGTGCCGACCGGTCATGGAACATGCAGAAATAAGGGCTCTCAGGTTCTGTAGACCCCCAAATAGTTTGACCCCCCCCCCCCCCCCCCGCGACAACAAAAACTAAACTACATCTAGTTTTCTGAAACCGCTTTTAATAGTACAACCTTTGTAGCTACCCTTACAAAGTCTTTTTAATACCCCAATCCTAAAAACCCTAAACCCTAACAAAGTCCTGTTAGTTCCATAAACCTAAACCCCGAACCCTAAGCCCTTCCTTTTCGTACCCTAACCCTTGAATACCCCAATAAAGTCTTTCTACGGCCCTAAACCCTAAGCCCTTCCTTTCAGTACCCTATATAATCCCCTAAACCAAACCCCGAACCCTAAGATTTTGGTACCCCCCCCCCCCCCTCTCAAGCAAGAGATTCGCTTAAATTATAGCAGGATCCTCAATATAATTTAAGGAACATTCCTCAATTAAGGGATATTGGAGTCTCTGGGAGCCCCTCAAGCAAGAGGTTCGAAGTCCTTTTAGTACCCCTAAACCCTAAACCCTAACAAAGTCCCTAAACCCTAAGCCCTTCCATTTAGTACCCTATATAACTCCCCCTAAACCAAACCCTAAACCCTAAACCCTAAACCCTAACCCCCCCCCTCCCCCCTTAAGCAAGAGGTTCGAAGATCTCCCTTTTGCAGTCGAAGGGCTCCAGGATCTTTTCCAGCTCGTCGCGGAGTCTGCTCTTCATGACTCCATTCACCTGATATAGGGGCCTTGATAAATAGAATAGGGCTGCTTTAAAGGGATCCATAAGGGTTGATAGTAGGGTTCTATAATATAGGGCCTTAATAATTAGAACGGGGTTTTGGGGGTATAAAATACTATATTGATATAGGTAATCACAGAATTTCAAACGCCCCTGTACTGGGCTGTTGGCTTTGGGGGGTTTCGGCGGGCACACTCGGACACACCAGGCGAGGCATATAAGGTCTGATGCTTGGGGGTTTAGGGTTTGAGGGTTTAGAGCTTTAGGGTTTTTTGGGGCATGGGTGGGGATGCAGGAGGCCTCGGGGCCCTAATCACAGCAGCTTTCGTGGGGGTTTCGGGGTCTAGGGGCACTCGGTGTCATCGAGAGTCTAGATGTGGCGGGGAGGGGGGAGGGGTCATAAACATATCCAACACAAAAATTGCATGTAAGCAAGTTTTGACAGGCCCCAGATGTTCGGGGATGGAAAGATCCTGGGAACCTCAAGGGAGTTCGTTCCTTGTAGGGAGGGGGAGGCGTTCATGTTCACGGTTAAGCATATGCCGGGTTGTTGCTGGGGAAGCTGTCCATTGAGATACCATACGGTCGTAGTGTATACCAACGTCGTGTCGTCACCTGACAGAAATAAACACCCAGGAGTCGGACCCTTATGCAATCAGCTTCGACGAATTTCTGGAGAGGCACGGCTGACTTGATGAGATCCTCGCCGGGGAAGTTCGAAATGTCCTTGTTCAGCAGGGTTTGGTCACGCCCCAAAATAAGTCTAGGGCTTGGCGGCAACATGAGCCACTCGAAACATGTTTTAAACGCCTGCGAAAGGCGGCATGAGAATTGGTGCGGAGTCTGCATGATGCTTATCTAGCAACACCGGCGGCCGCAAAAAGCCGTACCAAGGCTCACACCAACCATAAATATCGGGATGGCGGCAAGACGCAGCGAGTGTGCTCTTGGACGAGCTAGAGTGTCTGGCGCATCGAATCAGGCGTACCCAGGACTCGGAACACTAGGTCTGCTAGGGCTTCATTTTACACCAGGACAAGACAGGTGTCCAGGAAGGTGATCTCAACCTTTGTGAACTCGATGTCCAGAGTGTCAAGCCCGGCGCTTATGGAGTCATCATCTTAGCTGGCATGCAATGCAAGATTTGCAGCCAAGGCAGTGCGATTCTATGCACGAGCCAGTGTTGTCATGAATCTGATTTGTATGGTCTGTCTTGATTGATAACAGCGTCGTACTTGTCATAGTAGTGGTAATAAAGCAGAAGCAGAATGGAAAGAAGAAGTAGTTGTTGCTGGGTGGTGGTGCTACTGCTGCTCTGTTGTTGATGCTAACGCTGGTTGTTGCTGTTGTTGCTGCTGTTGCTGTCCATGACAAAGAATGCGGTTCTACGATTGAACCTACAACTTATAGTGACGGCCCGGCTAGGCAAACACAAACTGCCAACTTAACTACCATCCCGAATTGAAACTCACCGAACATTCGGAGCCTCAGCGGCTCCTTGCTTGGAGCAAAGAGAGGCCAAAGATTAAACTATGAGGCTATGTAGGGACCTTACTGAACGACTGACGGCTCGCCTACTCGAATCATAAGAACGAGCCACCAGAAAAGCAATGACATTTCGATCAAAGTGGTGGTACCTTCAGCGGCAGGAGCTCCACGGTGGGAGCGGGCCGCAAACATACAGTCGCGCCGAGAGGCATCCGCCGAACAGCCTGCCAAAGTTGGCTTTGCCCCATGCCACCCTGAGCTGAGAGGGCTATGAAGGGCCATCAGTGACTGTGTCGAAAATGTGCCTGGGATGGCCACGCACTAGAAACGGCCAGCTGGAGTGCAAAGACTTGTTGAGTAGAATATGCCACATACCGCACAGCTGCTAAGATAGGGCTCGAATGATTAGAGCAAGGCTTTGGGGTGTAGTGTACCATAATATGTTCGGGAGTTCTGAAGGACAGCATTACTAATTATTTCTCAGGTCCTGACAGAACCCTGGCCCCGGAAACGGTTCAACCTCCAAGTGTAGCATCTCTGGTCGGTCTTTGGGAGCCTCCGCCCAGCTCTTACCGTTTTTGAACCCTCCACCCCTAACACCTTTTGAACCCGAAACCCCTCCTAAAACCTTAAGGACAAGCTGAAATCTTATCGCCTTGATCCTAAACCCTTGACCCCAAAAGCCCTAAAGTCTGCAATACAAGTGCTGACATCACTTTGCTATGGCTGTTTTGGGCGGTTTCTGTACAGCAATCCCAGAGAGAGCTCAACACCTCCTAATTGCGGAATGCGGCTAGCCTTACCGAAAGCTGAATATTCGAACGTAGATTATAATCCCACTTAGGGTGATCTGGACAGTCTGGGGTTAGATGAAGGAACCCAAAGAAACCGCCCGAAACCCAACAAGGATTGGGCAAGGGCCCTAGCTTCTCATTTAAGCTTACGGATCCTCTCTTTGCGATGTCTCACGTTTGCGGATAGCTCCTTGCGTTGCCAAAACGGCTAGACTTGAGGTTTGTTGGCTTCCGGCGAAAGGTTCTTCGGGACCTTGGATGTCATTCGGCTGGGAACATGTAGGCTGAAGCCTAATGCTCTATGGACTTCGAAAGTTTTTGTAGTGAGCCTTGTAAACTTTCATCCTTATCATCATCCCCGAAGCTCCCCCGACTGACCCTACCTCATATTTAGTGAAATGTCCCATTGTAGTCCCTACACAAATATAGAACATCTCTGGGTGCCTGCACTACGGCCCATGCAGCCGTTTCGAAACCCTTTCAAGTAACACTCCGAAAAAACTCATCATCTTCCCGCAGGCAAGTCGCGTGCTGGCCACCCTTAGCAGCTGCTCTGATATTCATGCAGTGCAGGGGCTTGAATAAGCAGCGTCAGGTCTTTTTCGTGTACATGAGCGGCTGGCATCCTAACGAAGAGTGCTGGCTTGAGAAGCTACCATGGCCCGGAAAAGGCCATGGGTCGTTCACAAGCAGCCAAGATAAAAAGCACGAAAACACAGTCAGCTCCCGAGTTGAGATAGGGAGGAAGGAACCCCGAGCGTGTGGCTTTGAGTATTCCGTCTCTGAATCTCTTGGTTTTGGGGAAAGTAGTTAGTACCATGGCGTATTGGGCTTAGGATTCACGCCGAGATGCTAATTTCAATTTTTTGGTGGTGGGAGTGTCAGAACAAATACATGCAAGTACTCACAAAGTCCAAGTCCATGATCGTGCATTGCCCTCAGCTTCACAAACTGCAGGTAATAAGAACTAACGACGCTCTATGCCGTATTGCACTGTGACAGCTCAGGACCATGGAAACTTACACCATTCACCCGCCTGTATCTGCTACTGCAAGGTACTATCTGCTACTGAAGTTCAGCTATGTCTCGCGACCCAAACCCTAAGTCCAGAGAACTGAAAAATCCTAAACTCGAATAAAAAAAATTAAGGTCGCAGCCGGAATGTGACTTCCAACTCGGTCGTGACAGCCCAGGTAACTCCGAGGCCTTGTTTGCAGGCAAAGGTTTGGGGCGGCTTCTTGTTCCAGGGTTCATGGCCTGGTATTTTGCTTTTAGGGGTTTCCCTGTACTTGGCAAATTTCTAGAGCAGGCGTGTACTGCTTGTTTGTGTTGCACCCACCGAAACCCAAGATGCTTCTTCGAGTCTGCAGGAGCATGAGAGAGATACGGCATATCCTACCGTAAACACCCCAAAATACCAAATAAAGCGAGTCAACAATTTCCAGAGAACCCTCGGTACACTCTCCGTTATGACCAAGTGTTGGTTCGTCATGGAATCATGGTTTATCTACCCACTGTGCAGAGGATCAAACGCCCTGATAAGTCGCGATTAAGTACGCTTCAAGTTCTCTTCACTGAGCTCCTGGCACGGGTCCCACCATTTGCCCTTGTCCTGCTTGAAATCCTTACTTGCCGAGTTCATTCGGCACAAGATTTGTACTCTGCAAGCTTTATGAAGGATAATATGATCCTCAAAAGTGTAAAAGTGTACGCACTCACCCACTGAGAGTCAGCCGATGCTTTGACCTTCAGGTTCACGGGGCATGTCCTCGCAGGCAGCTTGGGGAGCAAGCCAAGAAATGATCTATGTCCTCGATTTCGGGTTTTGGGTATAATAAGCACACTACTACGAACGATCTTGAATACGAAGGTAACTGGCTCTGTTTCGGGCCCTTTCGAAGTCAAATAGGTGTCTGCTGAACCTCGTTCCGCTATGTCGTGCTGTGATCTGCCTACAGCATGTTGCATCATGCCAAGCAGTACCATGGCTTCCGAAGCTCGCAACGCGTGCGCGGAGAGCCGAACAACAAGATGCAATGAGAGATCTCGCTTGCCGCAGGTCTGGGCGCCTCATACCCACGTCCATCCTGATGGCCGTGTCTTCCCAAGTGCTCTGCTCGTCGTAAGAACCTGTGACGTTGCAGAGTTCTGGTGCAAGGCTGGGCCTTGTGGAACCCGCCTAAGCGAACGATCCTAAACTCTCAACCCTACAGCCCTGATGGGACACCTTTCGCCCCTCCGAATTCATCACATCAGTTTATGTAGGGTCTTCGGGCTCCCAGCGTTTGGTGTCTAAGGGCCTTAGGGCCGGGCCTTCACAGGTTTAGGGCATAAGGCTGTTCGAAAAAGAAATCTGGAGTTCACCATGTCGGTTGCTCTTATTGTTGCTTTCGACCTGTTACAGAGCGGGATATGCAGAGTAGTCAATCTGAACGCATGTTGCCGGGCAAGTGCGATGTAGGTATTTGCGGGTCTCGTCTGTAGACGTCGCTGAAAACAAGCCGTGAGGCTCAACCTGAAACGCCCCTAAACCTTGAACTCTACACCCTAAACCCTCAACCTAAACTACCCTGAACCTTATACCCTAAACCCTAAAAACTTGTAACCCTAAACCCTAAGCCCTACGTAAACCCCATAAACCCAAAAATGATCGAGGCGCCATCGATGACCAGGTCTTCCAGCTGCAAGCCCGCCAGCCCTGCAAAGAGGCCAGGGACGTTCCGTCTCCCACAAGTCTCAAGCGCATTATTTGTGCCCTACACCTGATGCACATAGTCTGGATAAGGTTTTTAGGTTTTGGGGTTTCATCAAAGCTTACATCTTTTTCGGGAATTACTACGGTCACCTAAGCTACGTTCCGATTGCCAGGCCCCGAACTGTCCATCGCCAAAGCCGGATCCCAGCCTCGGGAGCTCCTGAATCCGAAAAACCCAAGTCTAATTAGCGCTCCGAGGCTTTGACGACCACAGGCCCTACCGTAACTCGCTGTAATAAACCCCTTTCAGCACGGACTGAGGTGCCGGCCAGCGCCCACGATGTAATAAACCCCTAAACCCTAAACCCCTAAACCCTAATGAATAGCCATAAAGTGGGAGATCGTGATATCTGCAGGGCCCGAGAAATATGATAGGCTGGCGCAAGTGAAACACTCCAAGATGCTGGAAGAACGATGGAATGACATCGCTTGTGATGGCGACGGGCTGAGGATGATTATGGTGTTGGTGGGAGAAGTGGTTCCCTAGGTCACGGTAGTTCTATGTGATTCTGCATGCATAGACGAGGGTGATGGTGATTGTGAAGATGATGGAGACGACCAGGAAGACACTGCTATGATGAGACCGAGGCTGATGCTGCTACTGTTGTCACTGAGTATGATAGCCGTAGCTGCTGGATTTGCCAGACTACGCTGGCAATTTCAAGCCATCCCTATCCTGCAAAGGATCCTCGGATTTCTATACAGGCTACACGGTTGAATGTCTCTTGTTTTCCACTGCAAAGGTAACCACACAGCGTCGCCCATGGCCTACGACGGAATCCACCTTCGCGTCCCTGAGCGAGGCAGCATCACAAGTGTTGTAAGGGGCCTCGAGTACTGCTGGACACACAGTTCTCAACCGAAACCTCCTATCTGAAGTCGCTGCAATGCCTGCCATCCAGCTGTTCAAGTGCTTTACAGCCTGCCACATCCTGAGGACGGTCTGCCGTTCATCCTGCCTGCTGCTCTGACAACCCTTGAGACGTTCAGCAGCCGAACTGCTGTTCAGCCGAAGCCCTGCAGCCAACTAGAACAGGATCCCACACATCACATAAGCATGGCCGGATCTCACAGACAAGTAAGGTTCTCTGGAGATCTCGAAAAAGAGCCCTCATGGCACAAACTTATGAGCTTCTGGAGCCCATGTGCATGCAGCCTTGAATCCCCAAATCTCAACCAATCCGAATCCCACAACCCCAGGCCCAATCACACCCTGTACAAATGCAGCCTGGCATCTCTAACTTATAGTCGCAAATTCCGGTGGGGTCATTCACGTCCGCTGAGAAGGGCGCGGCCCTTGGAGAAAAAATCGATGGTCAATTTTAACAATCACTAAATTCTGATGCTTAATCATAAACTGAGGATTGCTAGCAGTTCATGAACGAGAAAAAGCATCAAAATTCGAGACAGTTCTCTACCATCAAGAACTGGACAATGAACTGAACAACAGATGTATTGACAAGGAACACCATCGGTTGAGCATGTTCAAGCCTTAACCCACACCCATGTCAAACATGTAGTGCCGCAGTTGATATGTAGCAATCAAGTACTTTCTGGAAGTCTCCAGATCAAAGGTTTCCAGTCCAAGTTCCTCTACTCGTCGTTGCTTACAATGTTTCTTTGGACAGCACCATTGCTAAATGTTAAACCTAGGCAGCGGACTGGAAGCAGTAGTGGCAGTGGTGGTAGTGGTCCCTACCGTCGGTCACACTGTTGGTGCGAAATCTGATGCTGCCTTTGACTGCTAGCCTTTTCACCGTTGCTACAGTCACTTCAGCAGAGATGCTGGCTTGTTCTGGCACTACACTTGAATGACGGCCAGTGGCAAAGGCAAGCGAGCAGTCTTTGGAATTTGGGATTGTGGACCGGCACATGGCTTGCACAGGCAGCGGCGGTGCCCAATGGAATGCTTAGCTGGTCGTGGCTTCAATTCCATGAGCTGCTGAAGGGAGAGAGAGCAGGAGCACAGGTATCGACAGGAGACAGAGCAAGTACGAACACCAGGAGGAAAGCTGGCCAGGAAATGAGCTCCGAGCCCAAAGGAAATTGCTACATAACATTGACGTCGAACGATGAAGCTCAAATCTAATCACATCCGGACATCCTTTCATAGACGCAGACACATAAGCAAAAAGGAGTTTTGGGCTCATAGAGCCCTCAACCAAAGCCCTGCTGCACCAAGGCATGTGTAAGTCATGTATCGGCTCCACCATGGGATCGTTCTTCTGCCTCAGTGACGGGATGGAGTCTGCTTTCTCGAAGGCCTTCCTCCCTGTGGGAAAATAGTTCTTAGGCTCGTTTCTGGCAGAGGCCTCAGCTACGCATCATTCATAAGCAACTGATACTTAAGCCGGCCGTCTTGAGAAACCCTCGACTTCGGGGGAGCAGGCTCTGTTCAATGCGGCTGCATATCCTCCAGCAAATGTCAAGAAGAGCAGTTGTCCAGTTCGTCCCTGAAGCACATCCTAATTAAATCCAAAGCCTTTTTCCCTAAACCAAGCCACACCAGATCCGTGATCATGGTGTTGACACCAGCCGCATCCAGCATGGGCATGACCTGTACAGGGTCTTGTGTTCAGCCGCTTTGATTAGCGCTTGCACTGCAACCGCAGACAAGTAGTAGCCAGTTACGCGTTCATACGAAGGGTCTGTCTTGAACCCAGACCGGAGTTATAATAGCATCTGCACACAGTTTCACCTCAACCCGGCATAAAAAGCTAAACCTAATACTACTACCACTACTACCACTACTACCACTACTACTACTACTACTACTACTACTACTACTACTACTACTACTACTACTACTACTACCATTACTACTACCACTACTACTACTACAAAACACAAACGCGAAGCCTCTGAACCTAGGAGTCTTAGAGCCGAGCCTGGAACACTGCACAACAGGAACAGTAAAACGACAGAGAAGCCAGGTGCCGGTCTCCGATGTCGCCCCCCCCCCCCCCCCTAATTTAGTATAGTGCTCTAAATAGTAGGATCCCTATTATAAGGACCCCTCAAAAGCCCCAAAACCCAAATCCTCACAGACTGATGAGCTAAATTTGTTAGATAGGAGGTTTCACGGTCCAGCGTTTCGGGTCAGGCCGACCACTGTAAGAGTCTAGAAGCAGTAGTTGTTTCCTGTTCTTCATCTCCGTCTTGGTGTGTTTATCATGCATCATAGCTCCAAACTTGCTCTTGGCCGAGCCTGCGTGCCTGCTGTTCATGTTGCAAGGATTGCTGGCACTTGTTTTTTTTGCTGCTGCTACGAGTTTACTTTGCCACATCATTGCATTACCAACTATCTTAACGGACCTGCCTAAGATGCCGTCGAAGATGCTTCTCAAACTTATGAGGGTCAGGATGGTGAAGGTGATGCTGATTCGAGAGTGACAGTGATTGTGATGTTGCTGCAGGTGGCTCAGCATGGCTGTACTCAATATTCCAACAGCACGACTGCAATGGTTCTGGCTCTCACACGCTATGATGACTATAACTACACCACTGTTGCTTGATTGGCTTAAAAGTTATTTTATGAACGTGACGATGATATGATGATGATCCTAAGCTCTAACCTCCAGTGTGGTCCACAGGGCCTGCCAATTCATGGGCTGCCCAGAGGCAGCCACATCCTTCGCCAGTTTGAAGACACGGCAGAGGTTGACCTGCCCAGAGGCGGGGGACACTCTCAGGGTTTAGGGTTTGTGGCCTAGGGCGTTTCTAGGTTTCGACAAGCACACTCGCACTGGGAATGAACGAAGGGCTTAAGTTTTGTTTATACGAATCCCAAAAGTTGAAAAGCTGAGTTTACAGCCAACAAGATATTTGCGTCTCAGCCCAATAACCAATGAAACCATAGCCATCAGAGCTCCGAGGGTTCTATCGGGGCTTCGTAAGAGTTGTGTGCGTGTGGACACTCTCAGTGTCCCCGCTAACCCGTTTCTTGGGATCCTCACAACCCATCCTACAAAATCTAAGTACTAGCTCAAAACAGCAACCAAGCAAACCCAAGGACTGCAATAAACATTATGTTGTAATACAGAAACTTCCGCCCACCCTCCACCCATGAAAGTCCTGAGCCCCCAAACCCGAAACCCTGTAAGGACAAGCCTAAGCCCCAAGCTGGCCCTAAACCCAAATCCCGAAACCCGAGACCTTGTAACGACACACCCTGAACCCGAAATACAGATCCCGAAACCCTGAGGAAAAGCTTAAACCCTAAACCCTCAGGAAGGAACCGGTGTGCCCTAAACCCAAAGCCAGAAAGTCTAAGAGAACCCTGCCTTGTCTGCCCCCTTCATGGTCTTCATCGAGTTCCTAGGCTTTGAAGTAACCAGGGAGAAAAAAATAGAGACTTGTATTTCATAATGATTTCCTTGAAGTAACAGGTCCCCCCAAAAAGTATCAAAGCATGGTAATACAAGGGCCATAAAAATTGGAATAGGGTTTTGGGGCCCATTATACCATACTTATAATAAGGAACCACCCAAATAGTAGGGGTAATTATTTAAGCCCCATATACCGTAGAACCCTACTATAGATCCCTAAAAGGACCCCTTTAAAGGAACCCTATGGTACTCCACAGCCCAGGTACATAAACGCCACAAAAGCTGCCGGTACCTTTTGAAATCCATCCCAGGCTGCCTCGAAACTGTGAGAAGGAGGCCGGAGGCTTGGGGCTTTTGGAGTTTTTTAGGGTTTGGAGATTTTTTTTCTGGAGCTTCTTTTTCCCAAGAGGCTGCAGTCTGCGACTTGTTTAGAGTTTCGGGTCCGTCTTCTAGCTTAAGGGTGTCGGCTAGAATAGAACTTCTCATAGCTTCGATTTTCGTGCAGTCAACATGGTAGCGCACATGCCTCGCGTGGTATCGTATCAACTTGGTTTGAAGTTTAAGTGTGGCGTTCTGCGTGTGTGTGCAATTGTGTGAACATACGATGCCTATATGCGCCCATGTTTTATCTCGACGACATGTTAAGCTTCGTCTTTGAGAGGGATGGGGCTGTGCATGTTGTTCTTCGAATTTAGCAGTTAGCAGTGTGGGGAGACAGATTGTTGTCGCAAACAAGGATTTTGCCTGCGGGCACCAACTATAGCGAATTCTACTCTAAGTCTTCAAACGCAGGATCCCGTAAACCCTCATTCATGACGTAAATTCATAAGTAGTGGGATCCTGTTTCAAGTACCTCAAAAAAGGTACTCTTGCTTCCTGCGACTTCCAATAAAAGCACAGCGCCGCCTGCTTCTGCTCTTCGGAGAGAGTGGGCTCGGTAAGTTCGTCGATACGCCCGAAGAACGTCAGCAGCTTTTTCATCATCTGCGCCTTAGGGTTCAGAGCTTGCAACCTAGACCGTACAACCCAAACCGCAAACCCTTTGGTCAGAAAGGGGAGCTGACCCAAGCTTCTTCCGCTTGCTCTTCGGCTTTCTCTTGCTTCTACTCATGCTATCAACTTTTCCCTTCCAGAAGCTGCTTCGCAGGGGTTTCCGACGGGTGCGAGACTCTAGGTCGCAGACCGCCCCTTTCCCTAAACCAAAAAGCCCACAACATCCTCAAATGTGTCGACACAAAATCCCAAACCAATACTCAAACATGTCCGGTAGTTAAGTTTCAGGCTACAGGATGTAGGGATGCAGGGTTTAGGGTGGTAGGTTTAGGCTTCAGCAATCTTTGGAAAAGCTCGCTTCTGGTGACACCTGAGGATGGAGGCACTTTGAATACTACATCAGCCATGAAGCAGGAACCGAAGTCGACTGCAGGTATTCCTCTTTTTGCGTCTACACCTTCCGCTGGATAGCCGCCATAAGCTGCAATCAGGAAGGCTGGAGGCTCGGCACGCGCTGAAGGATACACGAACTGCATCGCAACCCCGTAGTCTACAGTCTTCCCTTGTTAGACCTTGGGATGAACAGCACTTGGAGTCTGAAGGATCAAGGGAGGTTTAGGGTTTAGGGCATCGCGGTTCAGGGTTCCCCTAAACCCTAGACCCTAAACCATGTCTGAAGGTGCACAGGAAAAAAAACGCTTCCTCTGCTTTTGCCGAGCTGCGGCCACTCGGTGCCAATTGCCGTGCCTGGGAGGAAGCGGGAGGCTTCTTGAAGCAAGACGTCCTTTTAAGGGCTCTGTGAAGGGATTATATACAGGAATAGGGATCAATGCTTGAAAAGTCTTTGTTGGGGTCCGTTAAGATCGCAGCATCACTCCGAGCCTCAGGCGGCTTCGAGGATTCGGGCGGGGGAGGTCAAGGTCTGGTGTTTAACTCTTGACAGTTCGCTAGATGAAATTCGGATGACCCTAGCCGCCCGACTATGGCTTTCATCATAAAGATCGGCAATGCTTGGGCCAGTGCTGTGGGACAAAGTATTGGGAAGTATGAAGAACTACCCCAAACAACTAGCAACTTTCCTGCAAGGTGGCAGATCTACAGTCCGCCCTAATCTTAATGCTTCCCCAATCGTCTCAAATCGAAATCCTCGACTTTCACATGGGGCACGTCTGGCGCCAGCAGCCGGTGACGTTGACGACTTGGTTCTGCAGGAAAGGATCCAAATAGCCTGGGACGAAGCATTGCGCCATGGGACCGCGTGCCGGGTTCCAGAGACTGTGGCACCCTTACACCCCAAAGAGGTACACGCTCAGAGCGGCCTCTCTTTCTGAGCGCTTCTGCAGTGCTCGTTATATGCAAGGCCAAGTTGTTGTTGCTGCTTTGGACCCCAAACTAACCGCACCTCTACACGGCCGTAAGTACATCTTTACACACTGCCAAAGCCAAAAAACAAATTTCAGAACTTCGATTGTCAATGGCGAGAATCCCCTAGCTGAACGGACACCGAAAATTGGAGTCTACTGTCTTCGTTTTGCTATAAAGGTGGCTTTAAAAAATAGTGTTCCAATTGTTTTGACATGAGGAATTCCCGATTAAAGAGGACCCACAGGTACTCACAACGGCGACCTTTGTGCAGGTGAAGCGACTGGACGGCTGCACCAACGTCTCCTCTTGTGCGACTCCGTTTTACTACTAACCCCAGAGGGTCCATATACACTACCTATATGGAACTAAGTGCCAAAAGACCATCCCTATTATCGTTTCGGGGGCCTAATTCCATAATGGTAGTCACTACCATATACACTACCAGGTAGTGTATATGGACCATCTGGGAACACTATCTACACCATTCTCAGGCATGACTCTTGCTTACCTCCCGCAATTGCTACGCCAAACTTGCATGGGTCGCACTTCTTGGGCCATCTCTCGGGGGTGCATCGGAGGACTCCAATGCGGCCTGTAAAGGTTTACTTCCCCAACAAGACACACAAATGAAAGGTTAAACTTTCCGATTCCTACTTACCTACAAGAAGCCAAAACGTTTCAAGGTTGGGTAGTATTGGGGATCTAAGAAAACGTGGCTATCACTTCTTCGCTCTGGACGGGGTTCAAACCACAGCACAAACCTTTTGCAGCTCGAGTCCACTCGTAGCTGGAGGAAATTCGGTTGCGCTGCATCTTTGTGATTCCCGCAGCAAGTCAGCCCAAGAGGCAACTGCACTTTCAAGTCTTGTCTGAACCATCCTCGCACCCTACTGTAATGGCCTAAATAGTTATGTATACTGGTGGTTTCTTATTATAGTTATAGTATAATGGGCCCCAAAACCCTACTCCAATGATTAAGGCGCCTATGGTAGATCGTGCTTGCCACTGCCTGCCAGTACATGCCCTCGATCAAGGCTTCCAGCACTTCGACGAACAAGGCCATACCTTGTGTCGGCAGAAGTAACCCAGGGGGTCCATGGACCACAACTGCACATGTAACTTCAAGGTCAAAGTACGCATTACGCTTCATAACGTCCGTGGTCCGCGTGACATTGAAGCGCAACATGTGGAAACAAGTCTTATGAGCGGCATCAGGGCGAATATTTCGTTCTGAAATCCACTACACAGCGAAACTTCCAGTAGTCTTCATGTGCCGCACTCAAGCAGCATCGGTTGTTCATGGTAGCTGTAGTGGCCCGCGAAAGTCCAGAGTTAGAGGGTTGGCCCCAAGATGGTCTGCTGAGCTATTACGCTCACAACTGTGGTCGAACTTCGCCAAACGGCCAAGCTGCCATACCCTGACAATTTCTGAAAAATGTCTGTTTGCGTGCTTTTTACTGAAAGTACAGTTACCTTGACATGATTCCGCTAGATTTAGCGTTCAAGTGGCGGCTCGAAATACTTGATGATTAGCCATTGGACCAAAACTATGACACTACTGAGTGACTACTGCCAACATCATGCCAACATCTAGTGGTGGTTGTTGCACTCTTACTCGGGCTTGAAGACCGCGCATGTGGGTTCATGTACTTCGAACATCGTCGAACCCTTTGCAAATTAATCGTCTATGTGTGATATATCAAAACAGGATACTTCAGAGTTGTTTGATACTTGCTAGGCCCTTTCAATATGACTCCGAGACCTATGCAAAGCAGCACCAATCGCAAATTCAATTCAGGCTCGTTCCGATTCTCGGCCATATCGTTCAAAGCATCCCGCGGACTCGTGCATCCACAGATAGTTTTTCTTTTTTTGCCCCAGCACTGAATTGTCATCTTTTCATGCGACTGATGGCAAAAGTATAGTGGACCAAAGCGAGACAATGTGGAGACTGATGATTTTTACTTTGACGATTTGGCTAAACAGTCAACTCTAGAAGTTGCCAATGGGACGGTGTTTATGTTCCTAGACACCTCGTCTGAGCACCGATGCAACGCCGAGCCAGTTTACAGGTTCGGAGAAGTTCTTTGGGTTTGGGATCAAGGGGTTGGATGCGTCGCTGTTCGGAGGAATCCAACCTCCCAATTGCGGCCCTGCAGCACTTGGCAATGTCCTGCTCCGGGCATGACAAATGAAGGGTTCGGGTGGAAGTGAGCGGCAGAGGAAAGCAAAGAACATCCGGTCCACATTGGACATCTCACCTTTTCGAATCCGCGACCTTGAACCGCCCGGGCGATTGTGTTGGCACCCAGCATTCTAAACGGAAGAGAGAGACAGAGATAGACAGACAGAGAGAGAGTGAGTGAGAGAGCACGAGAGAGAGCAAGGCGGAGTGAGGACAGAGACAGAAGAGGGAGATAGAGATAAAGAGGCAGAAGGATTGAGCGAGGAGGGGGCCGGGTTAGTACGCCAGCAGCATTCTGCAAGAGTTGGCGTAACTTCTAAACTACAACCCTCAACCCTGAACCTTCTGCTAGATTGCTGAACTCAGATGCAGCAAGCGAAACCTACTCAACCTCTGTTCTACGAATTTCACCACGCTCCTCACCCACTGCGGCTGCAAAGGGCTAATTAGCCGGATTCTAACTCAAGGATCTGCAGATCCTGAAACCCAAGCCCCTAAACCCCAAGCCCTGAAATCCTAAAACCCTGAAGCCCTAAACCCTGAAACCCTAAGCCCTGAAACCCTAAACCCTGAACCACCAGACCTTTCCAACATACCCTGCGGCCGACAAACTGATTTTCTGTACGCAGGGGACCCATACACAACAAAGCACGACTAATAAAGGTGGCAGGATTGCCAGGCTGTACGGCTTAGAGACAGTAAGTATATCATAATAGCATGATGCGATATAATATAAAAAACATATATATATATATATATATGTATATATGATACGCTGTAATGTATCGTAGTATGAGGTAATATATGGGAAGAACAGACAAGGTAAGATAAGACAAGACAAGACAAGGTAGTATTACTTCAATGCAACATAAGCTAGTACTACATACAAGTGCAACATCTCTATCTATGCACAGCGCTTGCTCTGAATTTGGCTATTATTCGTGGTTATGCTTAATGAATCTATAGTATGTAACATGTCTACATACATATACACATACACATGTACACATTTATACCAATAGCCACAATGTAGTGTGCTATGCAATATCAATTACATACTGTAAACAAAATATGCAATTAAGAACTTTTACACAACCCTGCACCTTCGGCACTCTCCACTTGACGGCATTGACAGCCTTGCTGTAGTTGCCCTCCTGGCCAAACGGCAAGGTCCGGAATGGGTTGAGTGCGTTCAGATCCCGAGCCTCACTCTCAAAAGAAGGACCTACGAACAGAAACGCCGCCAATCAAGGAACCGATCAGCGCTGACAACCTGTGCACGACTTGCCATGACCACGGGTCTTGGGATCAAGCATCTGGACTGAGGCTTTGGACAGCTCACAAGCCACTGAAGATAGGCGTGCGATGTCTAAATGCACCTGACTTTGAGCCTGGATGGCGTGGACAAAGGAGCCCAGGATGTTAAACAAGTCGTACATTTACACTTTGATTGACAAGAACTTTATCAGAATGATTCATGCTTCGGTGACTACTCCTATTGCTCTGGCTCCAGTCTGAGCGAATCTGCGACAAAAACACGCGTTTATTTCGGACAGCTGGGCCAGACAGTATCATGGATGATGAAGCTGTCGGGCTGGTCCAGGCCCAGAAGCAAAACCAAAGCTCTGCACAGCTCCTGTACAGCCCGTATAAAACCACTGAACCACCAAACAGAATCCGACTAGATGCCATCTAACACAGTTAGTACCCTCTACTGCCCCAGAGCCCGGGGCTGCCACGCCTTGTTGCAATACTTGGTCTGGGCCAGCACTCTGGCAGAGTCCGGGGTCACCTTGCCGTACGGTAGAAGCCAGAAAGTTGGAATATCAGCAGCCTCATGCCCTTAGAGTAAAGTAAAGGGAATCCCAGCACGAATCATCCTAAAACGATGTTCCAACTTTCTGGGGTTCACTATAGAAACTAGAGGAGATGTCTGATCAAGTATAGTGAAGTTTTTGTCGGGGAAATCAGGAATGAGTCGTCAGTAAATTTGAGAACCCCATGGAGATTCAAAAGTAGAGGGATACGAGGATCCGGCTCTTTGGGCTTTGAAACCTCGACATTCATGATCATGTGTTGAACCGATTCTTCGGCTATTGATGCTTCTGCTGGTAAAAGCCTGAGAACGCTAGATCTGTCTACATCTTGTAGAGCCTCCTGGGGTTGGGTGGGAACGAGAACGACAAGCAATTGCAAACGGTTAGGTCCTTTGTTCCGGCATCGTGCATGTCAGATACACGGTTGAAGGATGCTACGAAGGGCGTGGCATGGACGCACTTCCCTTTCGAGCGCAATCTTCCGCGGAGAAGCCACAACAGCCTGAGCCCTGCTAAACCCTCAACCCCATTAATGCACCACCGCAACCTCTCTCGAAAAATATACCCCCATTGAAAGCTGATCATGATGCTCTTCTCACGGAAGGCACACCAAACCCTGCATCAGCCAGGTTTTCAGACTGTGCAGTTCTTGGTGCTAAACCCTTCGTCGGATCACCCGCCTCAGCCTCAAGACCTTCCAATGTCTGGGCTTCCGGGTTGTATTGTTCAAAGGTAACCCTAAATTGCCGACTTCCCGAAACTTTGCCCTGCAAGCAAGTGTCCAGAGCATCCACAATGACTGAGCACACCAAGGCGAACCCCTGGCCAGACTGCAGTACACTCCGAGGCTAGGTACGCTTCGTGATTAACTGGTAGCCATGAACTGAAGCTGTCTGCCGCGTGAAAGTTGAAAGTTTGTGCAATGCATGTGTGCAGTTTTCTGATTACATATACATGTATCTATGATGTATGTGCGTACTATGTACAAATGCCTGTATGCCTGTGTGTCTGCATGCATGTACGTACGTATGTATGTGTCCATGTGCATGTCTGCATGCATTCGTGAATGCATGTGCGACTATGTTTGGAAGTGTATGTGTGTGGGCTTGATCCATGGGTAGAAAGAACACACCGACAATAAACTTGTACGGGAACACCCAGTACCGAAAGCATACTCTGCATCAATAAGCGATCCCAAGCAAAGTATCCTACCGTCACTACTGTATGGCTTCTCCCACTTGTGATTCTACTTGCGGAGCTGTGTACCATGTCCTGGGGATCCTGTAGGTGAACCCTACGAGCACCGAAGAATAATACTAAACCTGTAAGTGCCTTTGCAGTCCACACAGCTGAATGCCGCGGCATTAAGAAAGTGAGAACGATTTTTGTTATAGTCTAATCATATTGGGGTGCTCGAAGGAACACTGTCAGTAGATATTCCGGCGTTAGAACACTGTCAGTAGTTATTCAGGCGTTAGAACCGAACTACCAAACCCTGTTGTTGGCGGGCTTTGGGGTTTCGGGTGTTAGGGTTCAGGTATCTGAAGCGACCATTTCGGCAACATTTCCGACGTCTGCCCTACCAAAGAAAGAACCCATGAGCCTTCAAGTAGATCACTTGGAAGTCAGTTTTGGCATGTTGCAAATCCTCTGCAAACTTATTGCAATCCAAGAAGAGAGCAGTTGCGTAGTTGGGGGTTTGCTAAGACCCATTCGCCCTCAATGTAAACGCCGTGTGCTACAGTCTGTTTCCGTCTAAATCCCTTGACCGGAGTCGTATGGAAGCAGATAGCCTGAAACCCTGAACAATCGTATGCCCTAAAACATCCTAAACTCTCAGCGCTAACCGTGAACCCTAGACCCCCTAAGCCTTGAAGCCCCAAACCTTAAATCTGAACCCCTAAACCCCAAAAGCCCCACTAAACCTCTAAAATTACACCCCTAAACTCCTTTAAACCCTATACCTTTAGAGACCCTAAACTCCTTTAAACCCTATATTATACGTTTAGGGACCCTAAACTCCTTTAAACCCTATAGGTTTAGGGACCCTAAACTCCTTTAACAAATATCGCTTAGGGCCTCCGGAGCGACGGCGCCAAAGAGCTCGTCGTTGACGATGCCCCGTATGGCCATCCTAGAGTAGAAGCCAGAAAGTTGGAATATCATTATCCTAACCCCTTTAAGGTAAGTTATAGGGGATCCTACCATTAATCCATATTCCAACTTTCTGGAGTTCCCTTTAGAGCGTTGCTAGGTGCTGGGCTTGCCGTACTATGGAAAACCAAAACACCCGGTAGTTATTTTTGTTAGGTCCGTATAGGGTCTTGGTACTATGGTGTTTTGCCGGTTTTGGCGGATATCTCGGACTTCAACGGAAGGTTTTCGCCTTTTTCCAGGGGTTTAGGGTCTCAGGGCGGGCGTGTTTGGGATGCCAGCTTTTTGGGATTAGGGGGTCTCCAGCTTCTAAAGTTAAAACCTGAAAACCAGAGGTCTTGGTTTCAGTGCAAGGCACTGGTGCTACTTCGGGGGCTTCAAGGTTGACGAATGGGCTACCTTTGGTTTAGAGTTCATCATTGGTAGGTTGTAGCATGCAAAGCGTGGTAGTTGGGCTTCATGTCGGGCAGAGCCAAACAAAAGCCTTCGAGCTAGAAGCCTGGCTGACCACATGTCTATTCGTAACCCCCACAGCAAGCATTTTGCTTGAAGGTGCTGGGAGCTTCAGAAATACAGGACCCAATGCGGCCCCAAGCGACGAGGATCCCTATTACCACGACCCTCCCAGACAAGGAGCCCATCATTTTCAGAGTAGTTCCTCGTGCTGTTGCCGCTGCTGCTGATGCTTTTCGACGACATCCGGCTGGACACTGTAAATGGTCAAGCAGTGGACGACATGCGCTGGTTGACGGAGAGCGGGTACTGTTCAAGTAGCTCGTAGCATCGACTAGATGCAGAGCAGCTTAGCGAACCACCAGCATCTAACACAACCGTGCGAAATCCGAGCCAAGGGGTCAATGTCATTGCCACGGCTGCAATGCGGTATTCCGGGACCGAATACCTGGGCAAACAAATTGCAGGGCGTTGCTTGTTTAGTCGAAACGCTGCTGGAAGTACCGGACTCGCTCTGGATTAAAGGCTTCTCCAACACCTGGACCCCTTGAATAGTGCCGCAATGCAAGCATACAGCTTTGGGGTTTCATATGGATTCATCCGCTGCACTCTGGACTGAGGGTTCCAGCGAGCGATGGGTATGGTAGGCGCATCTTCCGGACATCGCAGCAGCAATGCCACGTCTTGTGCCACCCATGCGTCCACCCAACGCCGACGGATCACCAATCGGCGAACCACTTCTACACGGCTTCATATCGGATTAATTAGATGTCTTCACCCAAAACCCAAGACCCTAAACCCCGAGACTTCTTCACCAAGTCTCCGCATGTCGTTGACGGCACCCCAGCCGCTCGGAGGTCCAGCCAACACCTGGGCCAGGGCCAACTCTCGACACCAACATGGGGGCAGTTCTCTGAATCCCACTTTGGGTTCCTTGAGGGATCTTTCGCGTTCCTTAAAGGGATCTTTCAGGGTTTCTTTCGATTCTTTAGGGTTTTTATCAGAGTACGAGAAGGGTACCACAAGGGCAGTTCGCTAAATTAGGGTCCCTTTTCTGGTCCTTGTATTTGGGTGCCGTAGTATATTGGGGATCCTGTAAATTAACTCGATTAAGTACAATACAGGAAATTCTCATGAAAGTACTGGGTTGTTGCAGGTGTGTCGGTATGGCTCCTGATGGAAGAACCCCATTACCTAAGGACGGCGTAATAATCTGAACTCCGTACCGCAAACCCCCTCCAAAAAATGACACCTCGACCAAGGACCTAAGAAGTTAGTGTGTTGGCTTGGGCACACGGTTATTGCTTAAGGCTAGAACAACGATCGCAATTCTCTGCTTCGAGCACAAACAGCCTCTGAATAAAAGTCCTCGCACCTTGTGGGTGGAATGCGGGTCTGCGGTGGGGGACCTTGCTTTATTTGCACCCATGCGTATACCCGCAAATCTGCATACCAATGTACAATATGCATGCCTGCATATGCCTGCATGCTGATATTCACTGTGGATGCCTGCATGCGGATGTACATACGTACATACATGCATATATATATATATATATTTGCATGCCTGAGGCCGGTGGTGAGAGAAGAGAGAGGGCGAGGTAGACAACACAGAGAGATGGACTTTGCGATGCATGGGTTTAGGCTTAGGAGTTAGGGTTTAGGTAGGTCAAACCTACCTAAAGTCAAGCACAGGGCCTCAGTGTTCGGCTTCAGAAAGCAGATCTGCGTAGAGGACCCCGATCAGTACAGTCATGGTTCTTCTTTACCTGTCGAGAGTTTACTATATTGGCTTTTCGGAACTGTAAGAGACCCCCAAAAACAGATAACACAATGCTATCTACCAGAAGCCCATGCGAAGGACCCCATGTTTTCCGGAATCCCGATGTGACTCAGGTTCACGACTGGAAATCCACGGCGCCTGCTCATAGAGGCGGATTGCTTCCCGGGCGTCGCCGTAGGTGCATCCCTGGGTTTTTGACAAAGAACTTAAACTAGTCCTAGCAAGCCAGATGGAAAAAACACATTCAAGACTGCATCCCATAACCGTGCTGGTATGATGGCAAAGTGAATCAGGAGAACTCACGGTGTAATTTGACCTGAAGTCCTGCCCAAGCACCGTTGTACAACCGTATGACAGCCGACAAAGCCAATTGAAGTCCCGACTACACAACTCGCACAAAGACGTTCCAAACACATAAGCCTTAATAAAGGACCCAGGCTCCGGTGTGAGTTGGCAGAGCCCTTGAGTCGCCGGGTCATCCGGCGACCCCTCGATTTCAGAAAGTTTCCGGACTTTTGGGTGGTTTCGGATTTAAAGGCTCTAGTAGGAGTTGCTTCGCCCTCGATCCCGCGGGGATGTATCACTACTTTTGGAGGCTCGGGCTTAGATGTTGAGGGAATGCTCTAGAGACGCTTAGAGCTGCAAAGCGATGTCACGGGACAAACGTCAAAACGAGTTCAAGACACCTGGGACGGGGATCCCTTCAGGGCTCATACACTTGAGCTTTAAACACTAAGCCCTAATGGCAACCCGGTGGCTCGAGGATTGGAGTTTTTGAGTTGGCAGCATGGCCATGATCCGAAGAACGAGGGGTTGGAGGCAGGCCAAAACACCGGCTTCTGACAGCTTCTGCTCCTACAGCTCTAAGTCTAGTCGACACGAAGCCAACATGTCTAGACTTGACAGCCAAGACGTACGGTCTGGATTGTAGGATTTGTAGTATGTTACAGTGAACTATACCAATAGCGTATGGCAGTCTGGTGAGTCAACATATAATCGCATGTATGTTATAGTATGTTGTGTGTTTGAGGCAACAGTTCAGAGCAGCTGCATTAGGTATTAAGCCGGTTAGTGATGCTAACGCCGCCTGCAGCCCTAAACCCTGAAGCCTGCAGAAGCCCAACAACCGGAAGCCCAATGAAAGTCTTTGCCGAGAAGACGATTTCATGGAGCCTTTGCTAAACCCTACCCTAAACCCCTTGACACATGTATAGAACCCTTATAGACCCCTTTAAAGGGAACCCTAAGCCCTAAACTCACTTCCGGAACCCGACCCTGAACTTTGGGCCGCAGACCTGCCTGAAGCACACCCAGGATGACGCCCAAGTTCGGATCGTTTGGGTCCACGGCCATAAACCGCACGGCGGCTTGGTGAAATCCAAAGAAGAGGACATCCTCCACAAGTAGCAGCGATGTCAGACAGCTCAGGTGCTAAGCCCCACACCTCGAACTATAGACCTTAGACCACATCGAGCCGGAATCACCGTATGAATGCGTAGTTCGTAGACCCCCTGGACATCAAGGCTCTAAGGTGAAGGTGCAATGCAGAAGGTTGGCCAAGCAGCCATCGACACACGATCCATCATACCGGTGTCATAGACGTTGTTGAGCGGATCGTCGGCATTGGTCGTGTACACCTGGGACGTGGTCGGTGAGCGGCGGCCATACATAATCCTGACTATCATCCTGACTGATACTTCAGAGGAGCCTGATGCAAAACTATCTTCGCGGGCACTTCGCTGCTACATACTCCCTCCATGTACCAAGCTAGTAGGTCAGACCCCACAACATGCCGCCAAACCTGAGATTAAACCTAAGCAAAAATGCCCATAGCGGGGAACAAAAACTAGACTCAAAATCGAATCGAAGCAAACCCTGAACCGAAATCAGCTGGAAATGAACCCTGAACTCACATGAAACCCAAATAGGGTTTAGGGTTTACCGGATTTAAGCTCCAAGCCCCAAGCCTGCGGCAAATCCGCAAGGAAACCGAGGGGCCGGATTGCCATGCATGGCAAAAGAGCCAAAGGCCATCAGGGCACCTGTCTGTGTCGCTATACAGCAATGAATAGCTTTTAAATCGGTGTAAAAAACACTACGTCATAGCAATCATGCTTTACAGCAGTACAGGAGACGCGGTCTCCTGTGAAGAAACGTGTTCCGAATCACTAGAACATAGTAGTAAGGTAGCCATTTGAGTGCTCCACAAGAAGCCAAGGTGCCACATACTGCCTTACACTCAGAGGCCCCCAGTCACCAAAAGAAAACTGCTAAACTCTGATATTTCTGGAACATGAACACAAGGTCTGTGCGGAATATCCAGACCTTCGACCTCGACGCTACCAAGTTGTAAGGAGCTCTCGGCGAATCCTAAACTTTAAGCACAGAAGCGCTAGATAGTGTTTCAAGGCTCTATATCTGAGTTAAACCTAAGACCTGAGACCTACAGACCTCAAACCCGGGCTGCAGTCAACGTCACTTATCGGACAGTGATGTGAGCCGCGATAAGACACTTATATTTAATCCTAGTTATATTATGTCCCTGCTTCATAAGTCCACGAACAAAATTACAATACTAATAACCTTAGTTGATACTACTGGCTTACGCCATAATTAGGCAACCCAAACAGTAGCATCACTATACTGTGTTATGCCTCGAAAGCGCATTTATTGTCTGTTTCTACTGGGTTTATCCTTAACTAAACCCGAAACCCTAAGCCCTAAACCCCTATACCCTAAGCCCTAAATCCTAAAGACTGGTCGGCTTCAGTGCATCTGCAACAAGAGTCCTGCAGCGATGATCTCATCTCGCCAAGGCCAGCTTCCCCCGAAGTCGCTGAGGGTCATCTCACCTTCTTCTTGGGGATTGGGTCATATATTATATGGTTATTAAGCTATTCCTGTAGAAACCGGATCCCTTGGGTGCAGCATCATCAGTTCTAGTTTATGGTTGGGATAGGAATAACAATGTACATGGTTATTCCTTTTTGGGTTTAAGTACCCATAAGTATGACAGAGCCTTCGTCTTTCCGTTTAGCGTTCACGTATGATTTTTGTTTGAGCTCCTTTTTACGGCTGCCCAATCGTCTGAGCTTCCATAAGGCCTTCACGTATGGTTCTAGGGCTCGGGAATTATCGATTGAGGCGTTTAGGTCTTCCCACCTTCTTCTTTTCGTGAGATCACTCCGGGATTGGGGCTTGGCGGATTCCGCAAGGTTCTGCAGGTTGTAAGGTGACTCGGGCTTACTATGACATGGGGGCCCTCATAGTCAGAATAGAAGTTTGGATTCAGCCCCGAAGCCGAAAGCTCCGAAATCCTCGCAACCCCAGAAACGTTAAGACCCAAACTCAATAGCTGGGAGTTTCCGAAAATAGGGGACCCAAATGTAGTACCCCAAATAGTAGGATCCTTGTTATCAGGACCCCCAAATACGGTACCCCTCGTTTTCGGAAACTCCCAGCTGCATCGGAAACTTGAAAGCAGCCCAGGCACAGGCTGTTAGGGAAACCTCGAAGAACGCCGCATTGGACAGCGCATTGCCTGAGACTGCATCCGGTAGCAGGCCAGAGGCAGCAGAGCAATGATAATGAACCAACATAGCTGGACCGTAGTAGTATGGGCCAGAAACGCGCTACATGTGAAGATTGCACGCAAGCCACCCGTTACACGAAATACGTTAAGACACCCTCTGACAAAGGTAGGCTCATAAGGGATCTCTCCATCTTCGCCGAAAGAAAGGCGGTGGATTCGAAGATGAGCAGCGCTTGTCCGTAAGTTTTCGTCAACGACCCGTGGGTTCTTCGATATCATTTCGGGCCAACCCGACATTACGAAGATGCCACATACGAGTGAGTCAGATGACAAATGCTTGAAGCAAGTGCTTCGCCTGCCGTGTTTTCTGTGTGTCTGTGTAATGTAGGGGCCTTAGTGAGTAGAAAAGCGTTTTACCGTATTTTTAATAGTAAAAACTTCCAAAATGGTATGTAACTATTTTGGTCCCCTATAGTAAGAAGGCCCGCACCCTGAGGCACTAGCCCTTGCAACAATGGCAGAGCCTATCGGAAGTTCCACAAAACTCCACACCACGAAAGGCCGTGCAACAACGGTTCAGGGTTTAGGGTTTAGAATCTCTAACCCTGGCCGGACTACAAGACTACCAGGTTTCTGTGCTGATATTCACTGTGCCAATGTGCAATCTTATTCCGACCAGATCAAGGGCCAACTCAAACTGAAAAAAGCAGTGACATCAAGGATGGCGGGAGAAGTTCTTACATCCGAACTTCCGTCCTTCCAGAACAGCCAACTTCGGTTGAGACTGCCGCATCTGCCTCGTTCTCACGTTCCAGCTGGTTTGCACGAGTCTCAGTATTTGTATGTCTTGTTCCAGTACACTTATGCCTTAAATTCCGCACCCTGCAACCCAAACACCGCAATTCCTGAAACCCACAGCTTAGGGCCCTCAACGCCTGATGAGGAAAGAACGATTCCGCCCAGTGTCAGGGCTGCTGCAGTGAAGATTGGGCTCCGATACTGCTCCTGGTTTGCCAAGGCTGCTGAGGTGTGCTAAGATGCCTCATTGGCTGTATAGGGTTTATGCATCATCCAAGGGTTCGGGGGGCGTTCAGGGATTTCCAAGGTCAGTTTCTGAGCCTACGATGTACCCCTTTGTCAATAGGGCCGGGGAGGCCATATTACTGGTCAAGAGTCCATGCCAACACTGCAACACCGCTTGGTTAACGGTTCTCCTTCATTCATAGTGATCGAGGGAGTGCTGTGTTTCAAGCTTGAGCTACAACCCTTAAGTTTGATTTCCGAGTGCTGCGCTTCGATGACACCTGTGGGCTCTTTGCCTGTCGGTCGGGCTTTTACGACTACTTCCATGGAATCTTTGTCGGCTGCGCGACAAAGTTTTCATATGAGTCGTAAGGCCGTAAGGCGTAGTTGCAATGCACCTGTGTGGCTGAACTAATGTAGGAACCTGATTAAGAAACCCTGGCTCAACAATATCAAAATAGTAAGCTCCATGCTAAGAACCCTTATGAAGACCCAAGGTATCTTAATCAGGTCCTTAGAGCTCAAGACGCAAAATGCAAAGAGTCGTGAACCATGGCATGAGCCATGACGAGCCCATACCAAGAGACACGTCTATGCAAAAGCACAAATGTCGGCCTGTCTTCGGGCATGTATGTATGTACACCATGTATGCCTGATATCTATCTATGAGCTACAGTAGTAACAAGCTGGGTATCCATGTCAACAGTACCAACTGCCCAGTAGGGTTATGTAATGTGTAGGGCTTCGGGGTTATGGCAGCCTTTGTGAAATTGCTGCTGGGCATCATGGGCGCCGATAAGGTCGCCGACAGGCCAAGGACGGTTTTGTTGTTCGCGATAGGATCATGCTCCTGGGATTTACTGATAGCTGACAAGCCTGACAAGCCTAAAACACCAATCGACCATCTATTGTGCCAATCTGTAAACCTGGTTTCGATACGACCCATGAACTCTTCGCGGGCGGGTCGTGTCTAATGGGCCACGAGGAGGCGCAAACTTGCAATTTTCAGACTGAGGCCCTGCACCAGAGAACGTGCAGCTAATAAAGAGGTCTCAAGGCATCCAAGAGTTGAAGCTGATAGCTGCTGACGCAGCACGCCCGAACACCCAGAAATTTTAAGTCCAGATGCTCAACATCTGAACTCTGAAATCCGCAGTGCGAATCTAGCTTATCTGCTCTAAATTCTACCCGTCCGAACCTCTCGGCAAACCTACTTGAGGGATCCGGGGCCTGCGTAAGTAGGCTATGTACGAATAGTGAATCCTGGTGGCACGGAGAGCCCAATTCCGAAACTAGAAAGACTCCTAGGTCTCTCTTGTGGATATCCTGACCACAGGCTTTCATCACTGAGCCGCACAAACCTAATTCTAAAACCCTCATATCTCGACCCTGAACCCGACCAAATCCCAGAAGGGACCAATCAACAGGAGGACCCAATAATCCCCGGTTCTTTCCGCGGACACAGTCGGTCCCTATAATACAGATCCCACGACGTAAAGCAAGAGTTAAGCGTATATACAGTCACATATGGGTAGTGGTCAAAATTATGGTCCCTTTTGGGGTACCCTAAATATTAGGTGCCGTCTTATAATAAGGACCCAAAAAGGGGGCCCGAATTTTGACAACCACCCATATGTCCATATGTAGATAGAGGAACCTGTAGATAGAGGCCCTTACAGGAACCCTTAAAGGAACCCTTATAGATCCCTTTAAAGGGACCCTTAAAGGCACCCTTAAAGGCACCCTTAAAGGGACCCTTAAAGGAACCCTTCTAGATCCCTTTAAAAGGGACCCTTAAAGGCAAGCCCTCACTTCCGGTCTTCAGGCGCTGAGATTTCCAGGACCCAAGATCGGGCGCGGAGCCCTAACTTACCTTTGCTTAGTAGGGAATGGAAGGGGCCTTTTAAAGGGGTCTATACGGGTTACTATAAGGGATCTAAAAGGGTACTATAAGATGGGGGCCTTAATAATCCTATAACTTACCTTTGGTCAGTAGGGAATGGAGGAATGGGGTACAATTACAACTACTATTACTACCATTCTTCCATTCCCTACTTACCAAAGGTAAGCTAATTTCAGTCCGAAGACCACAGGCCAAGCAGCAATCCAACCTTGCCGCCTCCAAATGTGCGGCCCGGCCGTCTCTCCCAGTTGTCTATAGATCAGCTCTTGGGCCTCCCGGCGTCGGCTCATGTTGCTTAGAACACGTCCTGGAAGAAATGATCTACTAGGCTGGTCAAGTCGGTAGAGGTTTGCAACATAATTCGACGCTGAAAAAGCACGTGAGTAGGGTTTTCCTTGCAAACCCTGAGCTTTTATGCTTTCCAGAAAGCGCTGGCAATCATTGAGGTCGATCTCTTTTCTCTCAAGTACGAATCATGCACAGAGCGAGGGCTTCGGGTTCGGAGCGAGTTCCAGGTGCATGGATGGACTTGTTGTTTGGTGCGGTGCTATACTAATCAAGCCCTACCCCCAAACCCTACTCTTATTTAAGGTCCTGCCATGCCCTCCGTAGCGTGTACGCAAAACCCAGCCGTGTACGCAAAACCAGCCGGAACCCAGCTGGCAGCCTATTTCTGATGACCAGCCGGAGCATTGGGCAGGAGGCGTTGCTGCAAAGCTTGTTTTCAAACCAAATCTCCTATAAACCTCAAACCACAGTTTGTAATTATATACTTCGGCCTCCAGACAGTGCAGCCTAAAGCAGTTAATAAAATGCCACAGGCCACAGACCGCAGAAGACGACCGCG
The DNA here is from genome assembly GCA_905221615.1 of Symbiodinium sp. CCMP2592. Classification (NCBI taxonomy): domain Eukaryota; class Dinophyceae; order Suessiales; family Symbiodiniaceae; genus Symbiodinium; species Symbiodinium sp. CCMP2592. The sequence continues at coordinate 249,593 of CAJNDT010005893.1, read as the reverse complement.
TAATAATCTGTAGGCCAAAGCCTGCCTCCCATAAATCGGCGGCGCCGACCCACGGATTGGTAGTTCCACCCGGCACACTGCGGAGACAAGTCTCCAGACCGTCCAGAACCTTCCACCTCGGCTTCGAGAGGTAGGAGTTTCCGAAAATATGGGATCCTAATATAGTACCCTAAGTAGTAGGAATATTATCAAATATAGGGACCCCGAAATAAGGTACCCCTAATTTTTGGAAACTCCCAGGTAGGGGCTTCTGCTGCAGTCGGCATTTCGGGGAGTGGTCGTTGGACGAATATGGTAATATGGTTGAGGGGGATGAAAAAAACTAGCCAAACCTTTTGCGATGGAGCTGACCCTTCGGCAGCGATGTGGCCATGCGCCTTCTGGATGCTGACCGTTCCATCCAGCCCAAACGGCAACAAGCTGAAGTCCCCGATGGCCAACGAGTAACCATCAAAGGGCCAAGCCACTGCTGGCTAATCTTATGTTGTGGCACGTGGAGTTCATGGGCCGAAACTTAAGCCAGCTTTTGGTCAGAAAGCTGGAAGCTGTAAAGTTTACGTAGCATCTACCGAGTCGGATACTCTGTGGCTATCGATGTTAGGTACGGCTAGGCTGCCCAGGAGCCTGTAACCATGGCAGTTCGATGGCCACCTACCCGAATATCTTAGATCCTGTCTGCGATTTAGGATGCAATTTCGGGAGGTGGCTGGGCAACCAAAGGGGATTATCTGCATGCATGCATAATTAGTTACTTACAGCTGTCTACACAATCGAAGGCACCTGCACAAGCTCTTGGGTTGCAGTGATTGTCATTTCTGCGGATTCCACTATTGCTATTCGCTACCACGTGGTTTTAGCTTGGTTCGAGGTTTACTTAAAGGGTTCAGGGCATGGCGGGGTATCACATCACGGCACCGCAATGACACTACTGCAGGCAAGCGGCGTGCGGCTGTCGAAGGTGTCGTAAGTGAAGTACCTTGACATGCGCGGCGACCGGAGAGTGTTAGAATACCAGAACCCTAAACCATTCAACCCCAAATCCTTTTAATCCAGAACGAGCCATACAAGGAATGCCAGATACTTGCAACGCCCGCCTGCGCAAAACGAGATAAACATATCTACTGCATCAAGATTGGCTTAGCAAGCTGCTTTTTTGGGGGGTGTAGGGTTTAGGTCAGGAAAGTTTAGGGTTGATGGTTTACAGACACGAGATGAGGACTTTTCCGGCAGCATTACTCCTATGGCCCCAGGCTTGTGCCCATACCTCAACCTTTCTACGCCTGAATCTGCTCCCAAAGCCTAGACCGACCCGGCCTCTATATTCACACCCCACACCTTTCCCCACCAATGTTCTGCATATAGCATTTGCGACGGGCTACTTCCAGACCGGGTCCGTAGCGAAGTCCTTCTCTGTGTCAGTGGGCTCCTGCAGTTTGCGGAAGAAGCACGAAGTCAGGAATTGAACCATGCTTACAGTAGGTGGGAACCTATGGTATGACAAGGGAGGTGTGCCTTGGATGCAGAGGGTGCGCTGATCTATCAGTCATGGATAGAAGCAGCACCTGAAATCGGAATGCCGACAGCATTGCAGAAGCAGGATAACATGAAAGCCAATGCCCAAAACCACAAGCTTGAATGTCCGCTCGCGTGCCGCTTCCAGGTCCTGTTGCTCAGAACAACAGCTTATCCTGTCCTCATCATTTTGCCAGATGAACACGAACATTCTTCATGATTCTGCGCTGCAACCCAAATACTTGGAAAAAAAACCTGAAAACATGGACAAGCATCCCGTCCTCATCGATGCCAGGGCAAGCGAGAGGATTGAAGCTGCTCTCCTCTGCAGCTTTTCCTCAGGCTGATAGGGATAAACAATACAAAGCGCAGACGGGATGTGGTAGAAAAATATCCGAGTATTCACTGCATAACATGCATGATGTGCACAACCTGGAGTTGGAAACGTTCACGATGCTGAGCTTCAAACCCTAAACCCTTACGTTGGTGGTGCTAGCAGGCTACAAGTCCTACGTGGTTGGAGCTGCACTGCTTCATGTCCTCTGCCACATGCAAAGCGCCCCACCATGCAAGAGGCCCAGAAGCCAACCTGAACCCGAAAGCCTGCAAGCTTGACGCTTTGAACCTAAGACATCTACTCACACACGGCTACTACCAAGTAGACCATACCAGACTAGAAAGTAATGAACACGACACTACAGAAGATACAGCATAAGCTGTTCCATGCCGTCAGCTACATATACCCTAAGTGAAAATGAACAGCTCACGGCGTTCCAGGTCTCCCGCTATACTAGGGGCGCCCAACATGCATGTTGTCTGGGGCCTAGATCACAGTACACTAGATGATGAGACCAGGTGTGGGGGTACGTGTATGTATTGAAGTTAGACATGAGGACTATGGGGGACTATGTTCGTGATTGTTCGTCTCATCATGCCCTGAATGGTATATCATACTGCCTCTGAGGAGACATGATCATATCCAAGTACCTGAATCCCCAACCCTGAGCTCCCAAAGCCGAAAGCAAGAAACTCTGACCCCCCGAACCCTATACACCCAAATTGAACCTTAACGTGGCAAGGCGGCTGAGTTCCTCGGCATTCTGCGGGGTAAGGGTGATGCAGCTGGCAGTCCAGGCCAAAGTGCCTGACAAGGGCATCTTTAGGGACATAAATGGGAGTTTCCGAAAATGAGGGATACCTTATCTTGGGGTCCTTGTAATAAGGATCCTACCTTTTTGGGTACTATATTAAGGCCCCCTAAACTCAGGGTTCAGAGTCCAGCGTTTGGGTCTATGCTCTCGCAGCTTGGAACTCAGCCAGACGAGGTGTTCTGGTTCACGAGGATTAAGGCTCTGGGGTTTAGGACGAACATGAACGGTAGTGAATGGTCAAACACAAAACACGAAGGTCTACGGATTTTAACCAACAAATAAACCCAAGCATCTCAAGGACTTGCGTTTCCAGGCTCAAGTTTCGAATCCCGGGAATGAGCTTTAAAGCTGCATGCCCAGCAACATTCAACTGCAGAACTTTGCAATGCTACATCCTTTACGACAAACCAGGTTATGGCTCTTGGCTAGGACCTTCGCAACTGCAGGGCACTTCATTTCTTGTGAATGCTTCTCAGAACATAGGCTCTTGGTCGTTTTGGGTTTAGCTTTGATTATGCTCGCCTCAGGTCTTAACCTTCATGCGGTTAGACCTTCTCCAAGGTGACCCGAGTAACTAACTGCCTTGCACCACTCATCTCTAGATTATCGAAGGCGGATTGTTCCCCCGCAGCCCAGCGACAGAATGCCCGAACCCCGACCCAAACTCGATCCGTCCTCGGGCCCAACTTGTAGGTTTAAGACCTGCAGTTCTCACTCATGTCAATCTTGGGGTTAAAGGGCTGTAGTGTGCAGATGAGAGCAGAGCTTGCAGACGATGGCCTACGGCCCTGACCTCGGGGATATATCGATTGACCAATCCCTAGGCATCCTGTTGCAACAGGCTTTAAACCCCAAACCCCTTTTTGCATCCAGGCCTACCCTAAACCCCCAAACCCCCAAGCCAAAATCCCTAAACCCCAGGTCTTTGAACCCGCTGCCCCAGCTTCCTTTCCTGGCCTGCAAGGAAGAGACGGGCCATGCCAAGGCCTGGGATGAAATTTCTCAGATCACTGCAGCATGTGGAACTTGCTGCCTCGCTTTTTGTTGTTCTACTTCGGTTTTTTCTACCTAGCAAGAGGGCTTCGGGCTTTAGAGTTTAAGGTCTTGTATACGGTCTAGGTTGAGGATTTTTAGGCTTAATATAGGGGTCTTCATAGCCAGACTAGGGTGCTGAAAAGGATTCCTCGGCAGGTTGCTGCGAGGGGTACTGTAAGACGACCTCTATGATACTATGACACCGGGGCCAGAAGTAAACTAGGGTTCCTCTGAAGCGAACCAAACTTTGTAGCTCTAGCTCCCGCAAAGGCCCTAAATGCTTAGGTGCCAAACCCTTATTTCTTTGTGGCAATCTATTTGTAGGCCGGCACAAGAAAAGGTCCTCGCAACGATTTGATAACTCAATAACCCTTTCGTGCTCCGTTGTGGTGAGTGTTATGAGGATGCTCAGTCTTGCATGGATATAACTACGGAGCAGGAGTGCAAGAACCCTGCTTGGGGCTGTAAGTAGATAGACATAACCATATAGCCGCACTTACTGCACCCCAGGTTCCTTCACGTGCCTGTATGGCGATTTTTCCTCGCCATATAATCTTCCAGATCTTTCAGGACATCTGAACTAGGGCTTACGGAATATCCCTGACAGAACTAAGCTGCAAGGCAATAGACGCCGTAGCCGTTGCACAAGTTAGCCCCGTTCTGCTTTCCTCCGGCCGCACGTGTTTCGAGTCAGAAGCCAAGACTGCTTTCACTTGGGGCGAAACTGCTCACATGAAGATTGGTGTCTCGCATCGGACAGAGTGCGACCACGCAGCACACGAGGAGCACTGCGTCAGTGATCCTGGCCCAGCATCCAACCTACACCCTTGAGCCCATATTGGTCAGCGGCAGTGCAGATGCGTCTGCCCGTCCTCCTCCTCGGTTGCCAATGTCTGCATGGGTCGTATGATGCGGCACGCACAACAGCTGTACCGCTAAATGTCAAGGCTTCGCCCAAACATAGAAGGTTTCTAATTGAAGCAGTCCTTGTGCTTCTTAGAGCTTAAAGTTTTGCAGAGTTGTGCAGCGTCTGGTAAAGGTTTGTGTTCCTTGATTTCGCCGAATGCAGGGTACCTTATGTTGCAGTCCTTGTACAACGAGTTTTGCGGCTGCGCGATGTTGAGGATAGTCTGAAAAGTTTAACCGTTACCGACAGTATTCCTTATCGCAGTTCTTGCCCAGCCTACACTTAAACCTCGTTCGAATCATTCGGGTAGTTGTCAAAATTATGGTCCCTTTTTGGTACCCTAAATATTGGGTGCCGTATTATAACAAGGACCCAAAAAGGGACCATATTTTTGACAACCGCCCATTAAGGGGTAAAGATACCTGCACCAGGTTTGGGGCTCAACCGGCTTGACATGAGAGGCAATGGCCCCCAAACCATGTCTCTTCCAAGAAACGCACGCGCATGTTTAAATGTATGATATGCTCGCTAACAGTTTTCTATTGATAGTAGTGATAACAGCCTTCTAGTACTCACGGTGGCCAAGATAATCCTGATAATAATGATGATAGCTTCAATGGTAATTATGCTGACAGTGATGAAGATAAACAGAGGTCGGCATGGGAAATTGTAGTTGGATTGATGTTTTCATCGTAACGAGGAGTATGGAAACCCTCCTGATCCCTAAACCCTAAAACCCTTATTTTGCCATTTTGCTGCTAGACTCAAGTCTGGCTAGATCCTGAACTCTAACACTCTTAAAGCCCGAACCCTGGAATCCTAAAAAAAAACATCTCCTGGTCTCCTTCTTCTCCGTCTCCACCTGGGAGTTTCGAAAATAGGGGACCAAATTATAATACCCTGAAACGGTAGGATCAATATTTTAAGGACCCCCAAAATGAGGTACCCCTAGTTGTCAGAAACTCCCACCTCGGTTTGGGGATAAGTACAGGTTGAAGGCTTAGGGCTGCGGGCTTTCGGGCTTCCTGGGCCAGCTCTGGCAGTTCCACTTGCTACCTTCAGGATGTGGGGTTTAAGGGTTCTTGTCCAGGCATCTGTTTGCCTTGTGAAGGTTTTTGTCTTGGACATCTTCTCAGGGTGGTGAGGTGAGGTGCGGTGGCAGTGTAAGGCTCTTCCGCGAACACTTCACCCGAAACCAATCTAGCACGATAGCCCTACCCGACCCCGTGAAAGATATGTACTACAGGGCTCGTCTCGCAATCAACACTTGGAGCATGTATGAATCTAGATTGGGATCCTGTGGTTGGCCTAATCCTCGTCTTGGAACCTGCAAGATACAAGAAGAGAACCTGTTTAGAATTTTGGCGGAGTTTCAAGACGCACAGCAGCAGAAAGGCACTCACTGCAGCTTTCCATCCTGAAATCAGGATTGTTGGTCCGAGGCCTTTCGATATTCCCGGCCTGGTCTAGGATGATATCGCCGTAGTGTTCCATCAGGTATTCATCGGACCTTGCTTCGTGATTGCTTCAAGCTTGTCTGGACCTCTACAAGTGGGATTACTTTGATTCTCCGGGCAGGTTTCTTGAAAACATGAAAACCGAGTCGCCTGTCACGAGACTTGAATTCAATTGCCTACTTCTACGTAAATTTTGCGCGCTTCCGCGGCCGTCTAGCAGCAACTGCTTAATGAGGATACCACTGTTGAAAACACCCTTGTCTTCTGAAACTCCCAAGCAAAAAATGGATGACGCACAAGCCCCAAGGAACATATGCAAAGCTGCACAGGGAAGGCCCCGACCACTTGCTGAAGGCTGGCATCATCCTGCGGGATGACATGGATGTCTTTCAAACAGTGACTTGAAATCTTTGCTCAAGAACTCTACAAACTCGGGCAAAGCAGAGTTGAGGTCTTGAGGGTTTCTCTTCAATCAGGCTTGAAGTTGAACTGCATCTTTTTGCAGCCGGGCCTCTAATTCTATCCCCCGGGTAGTATACTGCAAGCAAGCTGACTAAGCAACCACGCGAATGGCTCAAAAGCGAACAAGCACCCTCCGAAAGGCGCAGCACTCGAGGTTGAAACCCTGTAAGCACCGCAGGAAAATGACAAGTTGCCCAAAGTTCCCCCTCGTATTCCTAAAGTCGCAACCTTGCACCCCGAATAAATACACTGCGGCAAGGAAGATGAGGTACTTGGTTTGGCCTGCGCACTACAACCCCAAAACGTCGAAGTACAACCCTCAAAGAACCTATCCCCAAACCTCTACCCCCATACAAGAAGGACCCCTTAAACCAAAACCACAATCCTTAACGCCGGGTATATGCTGGGGAGAGGACTTACTACAAAGCTCCTCAAACCAGAAGGACAGGATTCTGTAAGATACGTATTCCGATGCAGCCCAGTACACCGTTTTCAGGAATCCCCTGCAGTCATGATAGGAAACCCGCAACACATTTTTGGACTTAGTAAGGCTATGTTGAGGAATGCTTCGCTCCGGGGGTATTGGGATCCTTGGAAGGTACTCCCGGACTTTTGGCAGCACTGTAAGCCAATACGACCTATGTTTGTCAACGTGATCAGACTCTGCGTCCTGGCAGCACCTTCCAGCAAGACTGGCTTCCCGATGCCGTCAAACTCGCCACCCTCAAAAGGGGTATGCGGTGCGGGGCTTACTGCGTGTGGGATTTGGAAGGGCCCTACATCCTGAACCTTTAACCTCAAACCCCGAATCACCCAAATTGAGGGCTTATGAGGGTGCTCCGGCTTTAGGCCATTGCTGGGCATTTTGGCTGTAGTGGCTGCAGGCGGCGCAATGGCAATCTAGATTTAGGGCTTTCGAACTCCAGCATTGAGAAGTTTAGACGAGCACCTGTCTGCAGTCCCACCCAAGGATTTCATACGGGAACAAAACAAGGAGCCCTAAGAACGATGCTTTCTGGGCTGCAGGTAAGCGCGCGAAACGATAATTTGGCCATGAGTGTGCTTTGGATGAGTTGCGAAAACCCGGTGAGCAGAGGCTGTCCAGACAAAGCCGTACAAGGTAAACCTTGCATAAAGGGGTCTAAATAACTAGTAACACCCTTATAGTCCGCATATCTTTTGTCGAAGGCCCTAATCTAAACCCAGCTCTACTTCTGGATAATGCAAAAGTTCACCGCAAACCCTGGATGCCCACAATCGCGCCTTGTCCTGGATATACCTGCTGGCTGCGGGTGACGATGCAGCAGGCATGCATACATACGGATACTACAATTAGACTCATAGGTCCCCCGATAGCCGTGTAAAAGAAGGTTGCCTTTTCCTGTTAAATGTACCGTAAACCCTATGCTAGCGTTCCACCCCATGGAACTCCGATAGCAGACAAGGAATCCTTATTCGGGATGGGTGTCACACACGTCTTGTCATGGGGCGAGCTAGGCTCCAAGGTCGCAATGCCTTCACTTAGCCTCAAAACAGACCACAATACCGCATTTTTGTGACGAAGCTGCTCTTTAGCAAGTGGGTCCCAGCAGGATCTTTGACACCGGTGTCGGATTCAGCCGAAATGGGTATCAAATACTGCTGACTGGGGGCCTACACTAGTACGGTTTGGGGTGTAAGGTTGAGGGTTTAGCAGAAAGATTTCCGTGCCTGGCACATCTTATTGTCCGGAGGTTTGAGGAGCCAAGTGCGGCCGATAGAATCTGGAGGCTCAAATCGAACGCCCTAGACCTCAACCAACATTCAAAACTGACACCGAAGGAGGAGGGGCAACCAGAATCCTTTGAACTCTAGAGAACCCCACAAGCTTGCAGCGCTTCGTTGCGGCTGAACCGCTCAAAACCTTTTTGGTGTAGTGGCTTCAGAGGTTTAGGGTTCGGCCTCTAATATTTCGTATTCCGTTGATGAAAGCCCGAAAAAATTCTGTATTCTAAACCCTCCGACATGCGCCTGCTGTGAAACTCCTCAGCCGAGGGCAAGTCCTGGCTGCATGCCACTGCAGTTCTGATGGTACTTGCGACGTGGGCTTTGTTCGTCCCCTTTATGTCCAACATTCCAACCTACAGCCAGCAAGCCCTATACCCCAGGCGGAGATGCCTTTAACGATCCATAACTGTCTGGTTCTTAGTAGGGATTGGGGGAATAGGACTATTACTGGGGATTATATAGGGACTAGTATAGGGATCCATTCCCCCAATCCCTGCTAAGAACCAGATAGATAAACTCGACGTCCTGCGCTTGGAGGATGTCCACGCTCCCTTGGTGCTTGCCGATGGACCTGGCAAAGCTCCCAGTTCAGCGTCTCAGGCTCCCAGTGTGGAGACGCTTAATATAGAAGAGGGTTGCTTTAAAGGGGTCTATAAGGGTTAATATGAGGGATCTATAGTAGGGTTCTACAATATAGGGCCTTAATGATTAAAATAGGGTTGTGGAGCCCATTCTACTATAATTACAATTAGGACCCCCCAGAACAGTATTGGTAATTATTTGGGCCCCTATAGTAAGCCCCCCAAGTTTCTGTACTCGAATAGATTTCTCGGAGATGTTCAGACCTCTTTGCAACACACAGAGTATCGAAAACCCTACATCTACGGAAAGCCTTAAGCCTTAAGCATCCTATCCATAAGAAAGTCTTACTGCAATCAGAATAGGGATTGAAGTAACTTAGGATGCAGCTCATTTTTTCATATTATCAGGGACTAAGCTCTTCATTATCCCGGCACCTAGACAATACAAACATTACCGATTCGGGCTCAACCCACGGTTCCAAAACCCAAGCTTAAGCCCTAATGTAGGGGTCTTCATAACTACATAGAATGGGGTTGTGGGGGTATAGTATTAAGGAACCCTCGCAATAGTCATCGTAATTATTCAAAACCCCACCATTAAACCACACACCGTTTTGCATCCAGGCCTATTGCTACTGCCGGGCCCCTAAACCCTAAACCCTTTTTCAGCATGGGTTTAGGGTTTAGGGGCCCGTCAATAGCAATAGGCCAAACCCTAAACCCTGAACCCTAAAACCCACAAACCCTAAACCCTCAAACCCTGGGCCTATAACCCCAAAATACTAGGATTCATATAAGAAACCCCAGAAAAAGGTCCAAGGTTTCTCAATCAGGTTCCTACATTATTTAAAGTGCCCTTCTAGATCCCTTATAGTAACCTCTGTAGACCCCTTTAACGGAACCCGAAGAAATGCCCAAGGTTCCTACTTTAAACCCTCAAATCCTGGCAAGCTCCAGGCCAAATCGATTTTCCAGAGCTTCCCAGGGCCCTGGGCATGGCCTTGGTCAAACCCCAGGAACCGACCGATGGAAGAAGGCTTTTAGGGCCTCTAAAGGAAGGATAAGGGTTCCTATATTATGAGGGTTATGTAAATGGTTCAGAGTCTTGGGGTAGGGTTGTAGGGTTTCGGGGGGTGGTTCAGGGTTTAGCGGTTCAGGCTTCGGTATAGGAATAAGGCTTTGGGTTTAAAGGTATAGGGTTCATTTGGGTTTAGGGGCTATGTCTTAGAGGCTTCGGCGAGGGTTTATGGTTTTTCTAGGTCAAGAGTCAAGAGGGCACCATAAACGGCTTATAGCCCCTAATGAGCGCTTTGAATTTGGGGAGGTTTGAGAGAACACTAAACCAGGTACTGGTAGTACAGGGGTTGTATAACTGTTCATAAAGGCTCTTTGTGCGAGTATTTCTTTATCCGAGTGATCTAGTAAGGTCCCCGTATAACCACGCCCAACATGGCATTCCGTGGCCTCGAGAACAGCTACAACTCCAGTGCTTTGGGGTCTTCTGTCTCTCTGTTTGCTTCTGAAACAGGTATTCCGCTTGCAGGCACAGAGGCAGATACATACATATAGCTGAGAAAGATATAGCTGGCATAACATAATGCATGACTGATCGACTATCTTTCTTAAGCGGAACATGGGCGGTTGCTTGCTGTTACGGAAGAACTTGGCATTGGCAAACTTGGCAAGCTACGAAGTCCAATCTGTAACACATCTCCACGGGGTGACATTCGGTGCATGACCTGGGCCCCAAGCCCTGACCTTTAAAATTTCAAAGCTAAGCCCTCAATTCAAGAATCATCCATGCATCATCACAACAAGCTGATTCAAGCTTGTCTGAATTGAAGGTTCTGTATGGCTCTCTGTGGATCTGACACGAGGAGCCGAGTACAGAACCCTGTCGAAACCAACTCTAGAGCCCGTCTGCCCGTTCCAAGCGGGCGCACCAGCGCCAAACAGAAGAGCTTCATGGCGGCTAAAATTCAACCCTGCAAGCCCTGAAACCAGGCACTCTCAAGGAAAATACCTCCAAGGGCTGTTGTAGGTCTCCTTGTAGGACTATGCCTGCAACTCCGCCTGGTCCTGGTTAACCCTACAAGCCCCGAAGTCTTGCGAAGTTGAGATCTGGAACTCTGTAGCCAATGAAAAGTGGAGCACACGCGAGCTCTACCTTACAACTCGACCCGGGTTTCTTCAGCCAAGGCTTTGCGAATGCTCGGCGGAGGTCGGAAGTGAATGTGAATGTTTTCTCAGGCTTGCAAGCCCTCGGTTTACCAGCATCAAGCTTCGGCACTCACCGTCACTACCACCAACTGTGTTTGAGCAGCTGCTGAGCTGACGGCACGGCGAGCAGACGCTCGCAACCAAGTGCAAGGAAGCTGGGGCTGCATCATCCCAGAAGTAATCCACACTATCGCCTCTTCTCTGACCCCTTCTTAAGCAGCGCTGCCATCAGACTTTATAGATGCCTTCAGGATCCTTCAGGTCTTGACTTGCCTCGAGTCGGGCAAGTTAGACAAGCACCTTCTTCTGCCCGAAAGGCCTGTATTAGTCATGGCCCTCTCCAAGCCTTGCGCAGTACTCTTCGTGATGAAGGAGGATAAAAACATACTCCACAAGGTTGCAGGCTACTTGATCAACTACTAGGTAGACCACGCTACCAGCACGGCATTGCAAATGACCGGCGAGGGAGCCTTGGAGTATACCATCATCGATCCCCAGCCTCGCAAAGTGCAGTCAGTGCTCTGACTTTTTGACTTCAGTATCACTTTTTGACTTCGATATCAGGGTTTGTTGCATGATGGCATGGGCTTGCAGCTTTGGTGAGGTTGCACTTCTAAGAAACAGTTCGTTCCGAAAGCATGGGATAAGCTTGAATCTGCACGTCCAGGAGGCTGGGAAAATGTCTGAACGCAGGAAAGCCCAGAGAAGAGCCCATCTCCCCGTAGAGTAGAAAACATGCTGTAGCTCTGTTTTGCTTCTGCGTATGATTTAAGGAGTGTTACTTGACAATATCGGCTCTCCAGGCAGTCTTAGCTCAAACCTTCAGCTGAGAGAACCGCGAACCAAGTATCGGACATGAACGACATTTTTGAAGATCACATTCCGAGTTGGTTTGGTCTACAACTTACAGAGTATACTAGCGACCAGTTCTTGAAGCCCACGTGCCTCTTCAACATGGAAGTCTTGCAGAAGTCTGACGTTTGAGGATGAATGCAAACCTACACGCGGGGCGACGGTGAGTGCAGGCTGCGAAAGCAAGAGTTTGACGACTTCCTGAACCTGCTGAACACGCACTCTTTCGACTCCCTTGTGCCGAGACGGATTGAAGCGATGCTTCCCGGACCCTATGCGCTAAACCCTACACGCTTCCGCATATAGCTCTGACCATCCACTCATTGCTAGTATCATTCACACCTGTTCCAAATTGCCAGCCTTCTTCCATACCGAAGCCTTAATCATGCAAGCCCTTAAGCCTAAAGCCACTGAATCACATCCCATCGGGATAACGAAACGAGCTATTCAACCCGACCAATATTCCCGCACTACCTAAATGCCAAGGCTTCCAGAAATCGATACTTGGAGACTGGAAAGGCAAGGACCAAAATAGGTCATGCGGACCCCGACGGACTCCCTTCTCAGAAGCCCTTGGTGCTAAGAGGATTACTCCGAAATTTGACACTCAACCTGTCGTTTCCCATGTGCCGGGCCGATGTAAACGGGTTTTTCACCTGCATTGATGAAGTCCGTGCAGGCCTGCTGAGCGGGAAAGGCCAAGGATGCTTCTACTGACTGACGACTGTGACTTGCGGTGTAACAATAGGTTATGGGGACTATTATTGGGGATGATATAGGGACTACTATAGAGATCCATCCCTACATTCCTCAACATTCCATGCGATGTGGGCGATGCCCCCTAGAAGGCCGGATGCTGCAGCAAAACTGACAAGGACTCCTGGGGAGTCTACTCTTCAGGCTTTCCCTCGACCCGAAAGCCTTTATATGGCTGCAAATCAGGTCCGTACATTCAAAAACATGCGACTTCTAGTTTAAGTTGCCATATCTTAGGGGCTTGGTTGTGATGATCCCTCTATCGCGCCGAATCTTAAGCCCCGCCCGACATACGAACCTGGAGCCGCCAGCCCTGAATCTTGGCCGACTGAATAGCCTGATGCTGGCCGCCGGCATTGAAGAGCTGACCGCCCTTCAGTGCTGCTGCCTCTCACAGCTTCGTTTCTTGTTGACGGTTCCGGGTCTAGGAGCATCGCAACTCTGTTATTCTACCACCTTCATCCCAACCCAGCCCTGAATCCGTCACACCCCAAAAAGAAGCCTTGACCACTAGCTGCTAGCGCCAAGCCCCACAAGACACTTGCAAGACCCTTACGAACCCTGGCAACACCCTCACAGACCCCAGCCATGCCACAAGGGATTTCGATTTTCAGCTCGGGACTCTGGAGTTTAAATGGCCTGCAGTCGACGCCGAAACTCTATTATACAACATATACAAAGGTATCAAAGCCTCAGGCTGTTGAGGATAAGTGTGTCATGCCGAAGACTGGGTTGCTGGTTATGCTGCCACCGCAGGATTCTGTAGGCTTTGAGGCCCATGGTCGCCTAGCATGGCCTGCGAAGCCTAGACCGTGAGACGCAGGGCATGACATGGGATTTCAGAATCGGGCCCTCCACACAGTATGATGCCCCGTGACGAACAACCCCTACCAGGCCACTTCTCAATTTCAAGAAGCTCCCACTTTTGAATTCTTCGGTGCGGCCTCCTGGTCTTCTTTTCGGATCTTCCAATTACCTGGCAGACGGGGGTTTCCTACAGGGACCCCGGTTCAAGCTTGTGGAGTGCGCTGTGGGGAGTACCGACTGCTCCAGGAACCTGATCAAGACAGCATCGGTTCTGTTGAATCAGTGGGCCGATACAAGACTTACTGTAAGAACCCAAGAGCCAACGGCGTCTTCGCCAGGTTCCTTTACGCAACTCTACGTTTCTATGTCGGAGCGGGCTGATTCCACGAGATCGCCCTAAACCCAAACTCCAAAAACACCTAAACCCAAACCCTGAAACCTAAATCCCCAACCCCACGCCCCCGATCATTAAAATGTATGCCTGGTCCAAAAACCCTGAAACCTCACCTTGCAAGACCGAACCAAACAGAAACCGTTCAGGGTTTCGAGGGTTTCGATTCGCACAGTCGCACGGGGCAGGCACGGATTCAGGCAAAAGGTCCAACCAGTGCCGGCCCATGCACCGAGGATTTGGGAATTGTAGGGTTGGACTTTGAGGCTTCAGGGTTGTCCAGGGCTTAGATTTTGCCGCAGATGGCGTGCTTGGTGCTTCTTTGTGCGGGTGGTGGAGAGTGGGTGCAGGACTGCGGGTGGCTGCGGAGAACCCAGCCAGCACATGCTCTCGCATGCTAAACCCTTATCAAGTGCCGAGCTCAAGAAGGCAGAGCCTACGGTCCCACTAAACGGGTACATATGCCGCTCCCGCTATGGAGCGACACGGCTTGCCCCTCACATCGAGAGTTCAAACGGGAACTATCTAGGATTCAAGGGGAAATCAAGGCCACCAACAACAAAACAGGCAAAGTCTCCAGCCGACGGATACGTAGGGGCCTGTGGTGCAGTTGCGATACCGACAATAACACGACAGGCATTGGCATGGGCCATAGGGCTCTGCTCCGTCATAGGGTTTATTGTTTCTAAGTTCGAGTGCGACTTGTACTGCAGAGGATTGGACGACAGACTAGCTTAGCTAGCCATGCATGCAAACCCCGGCCCGCCTGTGATGATGACATTCTTCTTCGGCCAATCGGGCAGTGCTGGCCACCTGGGTGTACTTGGCTCTGCTGACTCCGAAAGTCTAACCCCCCGTAGCATCCAACAACCCATGTTACTGACCCTACTTGCTAAAGCACAAGAACTTCCAAAATTGCATTTGGGGGGGAGGATTATGGGTTGGTTCCCAGCTTTTAGACCTCAAACCTTCAGAAACAAATTGTGTGCCCGTTTTGCTGATCTGCTGATCTCTCCTTTTGTGGTGCTGCCCCACTCAGGGAGCCTGAGGGGGTGTGCTCACAGTTTAAGGTTTCTCCATGTTGAAGACGCTTCCCTGGTAGGACCTTGCCCAACAAGCCGCAGGATCCCTCAGCAAAAAGATGCTGTCGCACGCCACGAGCAAGATGCAGCATTCAAGTGGGTTTGAATCCTGAAGCTTCGGCACAGCAAAGGTGCGTGCTGCACAAGTACAGGAATCTCAACAGAATCTCACTAGTATGTCACAATTTGTGTGTTTTTCAGGTCTGGTTCGTCATTATCTAGACAAGCTCTTCTCACTCACCCTTGCATAAAAAACAATCATATCTGAATGAGGAAGCCGTCGCCAACTGTTGAAGATGTTTGCTAGCACATTGAATGCCTGGGTCTACTTCCTGATATCGATGTTCGGCTTCCCATGTTATGAAAGGCCTCAGGTTTCACTAAGCTCCAAACCTGAGTCCCTGGAGGGTCTAGTAGCTTCACTAAGTTGTGGAATGACCGCCCACCCCCCACACACACACCCTGTTTCCGAAATTAGTTACTCTATCATAGCACGACGAAGGCAACTAACAACTAGTTTCGAGTGCCATGCCCCCTGACCCAACCCTGTAGCTAAATCGCAGCCGTGCAGCCAGCCAGGGCTATACGCTAGCAATTTCGGCGATGCAGCCTCCTCGAAATGATCTAGGGGTTTATTAAGGTGTTTACTGTTGTGGTTCCTATGGAGTCTATAAGAGCTCGATAGTGATAGTGTAGTCCCGGCACGGAGTTTAAGAGCTTCGGTTCATATTATGTTGACTTCGAATGGGGAGGTTAAGGGAATACGTACCATCACGGAGCATTCAAATCCGCACGAATAGCTGTTTGACACCAAAAGTCCCGAACCACACGCCCTGCACCCGAGCCTCGAACCCACTGTCACCGTAAACGCCAAGCCCGAACTCTTAAAGGGATAAGAATAAGGTAACTATAGTTATATCTACTTTTATACCCTTAAATAAGGTACCTATAACCCTACTTACTATTGATAAATAGTTCAGGGGGCTTTGGGTTCCCAAACACGTGATCCTAAGCCAACCCCGACTTTCTATCGCACAGCCCCATCGCCGTGAACCAAAGGGCTTCGGGTTCGGGCTTAGGGGCTTCGTGGAGCTGCTGAAAGGAACGCACTTCTTGGTCCTCCTAGACATTGCTAGACCAAGAGAGCTGAAGATTTGAGGCAATCTTGCAAGTACATCCCAGAAAGCATGCCCTAAACCCTAAACCCTACCTCCCTGCATTCGTGAACAAAGGCCCTTAGGACCAGGGCCATCAGAAACACACGGTCTAGCCGGCAGGGGCAGCCCCAAACTGGCTTCAACCCTGCAACAGGGATATCCCAAATATAGCCGCAGCTGCAACCTCAAGGCTTGTTATGGGAGTTTCCGAAAATGTGGGGTACCTCATTTTGGGGTCCGTATAATCAGGACCCTACTATTTAGGGTGAACCTCTCGCTGCAACCTGAAGGCCTGTTATATCTGACTAACGCGTTTGTGCCGTTCCATGTCGGGCAGTTTGCTAAGTCAAGCGTTGGTGCCGAGTTCAACAAACTTTCTCGACTATGAGAGCACCAGTGGCACCCCAAGACCCTGTCGATGCGGGAACTCCAGGAGCATCATGGTCCTCCTTTATCATGGCACTAGTTAAGAAGCGGAACATCAGAACAGTCAAACCGAAACTCAAAGCACGCCGCACGTAAATCGGTCTAATTACAAGGACACTGCCCGGCAAACATACGCAATCACTGGGGACCTCAATGTTGAAGTTGTTCTCCCAAACCATCTGCGGATACAAAGACATGGGAATCCTGAGTTGCGCAAGTCCACCGGCCTTTTGTGGCAGTAACCCTTCAACAAGATGATGCGGCGATGTGCGACACGGTGGAAAAGCCGCAATGACAAAGGCCCTGGCGGCTTTCCTTCCGACATCAGGAACTTGCCTCAGCTTCTTGAAGGGAGTCATAAGGGTAAGAAGCTTCAACTGCTCATGAGTCTATGTAGGACCTATTAATTTACATCCGCCCCCCTGATGCTTCAAGTAAAACCTGTTGCCGCAGAAGCTGCCGCTGCAGAAGCTGCCGCTGCCCACTCGGATCCACCAGGAACAACTCTACAGCATGCTTTCTCTTTCGACCTACAAGCTATCATCGCAACATGTTCCCTTGTTTCAGAAGGATTAAACCTTACGACCGCGATATAGGATAGTACATGGGTAGTTCCCCGAAATACGCGCTGCCTGTTGCCTCAAAAGGATCCACTGTTTATCTATCTACAAGCGACGTTATACATGTATATAATGTACTTGCATGTGCTTTGTTTTGACAGGGGTTCTCCCTGAGGGAGAGGGGGAGAGAGAGAGCGAGAGAGAGAGACAGAGAGAGAGAGAGAGAGAAAGAAAACCATGGTGTTGGCTTTCTCATAGTAAACAAGGAACACTCGGGGATGCTTTGCAGATTGAATAGACCTGGCAAGGGAAAAATCGGTAAGACGGCGGGGGTGAAGACTGGTGCAAAGACCTCACACCGTAACCCTAATTCTTTACAGCCCTAAAGAACGCGCAAGCGACCACGAACTCAGGTCGGAGCAGGCATCAAAGGCGCCGGAGGCGCTTGTTTGGGCCTCCAGCACCTGAAGGCTTCACAGGGTTTGTATATATATATATATATAGGTATATAGAAATATCTGTATATATATACACACGTACATATACATACATATATATATATATATATATGTAAATGTGTATATATGCATACATAAAGAATGATATATAGAATGATATATATATATATATATAGAGGCAAAGAAATATAGTGTATTCACCGTGCTGAAGGCTCTTGAAACAGGTCTTCATGGCGGGGATCGGGTATCGTTCTGTGGAGGGCCAAAACCAGAACCGATGGTCGCCGGCATGTTCCTTGATGCATTGGGCTCTCTGGGTTACTTTACCCTTACCTCCTCTTTGTTAAAACTCGAATCCCTTGACCCTTTTGGCTTGCATCCGGGCTCATTCATTCAAGACCTGAAACTCCTAGATCCCTAAACCCTAAAGCCGTCTAGATCCTGAACCCGGGACCCTACGGACACCAAAATCCTGAAGCTTGTTCTGCACCCTATACGCCAAACCACCGCTGCCGGCTGAGACTGAGTCCCAAAGCTGCGGTTTGGAGTATGTTCCCGAAATCAACCTAAGAAGCCCTCCTGTTTCATACTGGGTGAAGTTTATGCTGTCAAACTGTACCAATGGGGCCTTAATCATTCGGAATAGGGTTCTGGTTCTGGGGAATACGGCACTACGACTATGATTATGTGAGGGACTGTAAGGAAACAGTACTACCAATGATTCCAGGCCCTCTATGCGACAAACCGCCCTAAAACCTGACTCCTTCTCTTGCACAGACGAGTTTCCGACAATAGGGGACCCTAATGTAGTACCCTTAATAGTAGGATCCCTATTGTAAGGACCCCAAAATGAAGTACTCCCAAACCCGCCTGGATCCCAGAGCTGCTGCACTCGTGGCTGTAAACCCAGGAAGCTCGGAACTGAGGCTCAGGCCCAAGAATGCAGTTTGGGTTGACCCGCTTCAAGCTCGAGCCGCTGCATGTTGATGGGCCTCGAAGAGAATTCGAGGAAACAAGCGGGTTCTGGGGTACAGCTAAAGGGCTTCGGGGTTAAAGTTTGCATGGACTTTGGGGTTCAATTTAAGGCATGGAATCTAAAATACTGATGAACAGTGATGCCGTCAGGTTGAGGAAACAAACACGACTTGTCATGACGGGGGTTCTCCGACACAGGCCCTGTGATTAGATGCTAGTAACGAAAGTCAGCCTTGTGCTAAACAGGAGCATAAAGACTCCTCCTTAAACCTAAAGAACAATCCATGCATGGGAGACACTAAGCAGACCACAGCAAGACATGGCTTATATGCTGTCCTAATTCTGTTCCCATCTCGCCCAAACACCGCTCAACCTGCAGTCTCAAATCTTGGCCTGCTTTGAACTTTGGACGAAATGGGAGTTTCCGAAAATTAGGGGGTACCTTATTGTGGGGGTTCTTTATAATCCGGATCCTACTATTTAATTAAGGTACTGGATTAGGGTCGCCCATGTTCGGAAACTCCCAAAGTTGCGGCCACCGTTTACGTCGTGCTCGTGTGGGGTGTGGAAGAACCAACGTCGGGAATTCAGTTGCGGCATGTCAGCGCCGTCAAGGCTACACCATCCAAACAGTCTCAATTTGAGACTCAGACTTTCAAGGCTTGACTCCAAGCCCTGCGCAAACAAGCACAGCAGTTGCTTGGAGTACGTACCTGTCTGTTTCTTACACCTATGAGCAATGAGCAATAGCAATACTTCGAAGTTCCCCAGGTACATGTGCAAGTGCTGGGACTTTCGCCTGCGTGCGCGCGGCCAAGCTAGGCCGAAAACATGTATCCGAGACCCGGGCGTGATGTAATTGGTTGGAATGCAATGCGGCCTGGGGCACAACACTCAGGAAGACATGGAAACGCAGGACATGCGGTAGAGACAAAGATAAGCAGCCCAAGGATGCACACGGTTCACACAAAACGTTCTGAAGCTGCAGCTGGTACGTTGCCATCATCGCGGGAATTTCCGGATGTTTGTCAGTGTACCTTCACAGGAACCCCAACTCAACTCGCAGAAAGATTGCCTTGCAGTTTGCCCCGCTTCTAGAACTCATCTCAAGCCCCAAACTCGCCCAGCCGCTACGGAATTTGTGACGCGCACGGCCCAATCTTGCCCTGCCCCAGGGCCGGAGACATTCCTAAACCTGAAGCCCAATGTTGTCCAGGCACGGTGTGACGAGGCCGCCAAGCAAGGGTGTCCTTGGATATGGGGTGTGGACATTCAATTTCTCCTGGGGCTCCGACTTGGGCTACACGAGTCACACAACATTACAGTGGATCTGCCCCTGGCGTGCTGGGTGGCATGCCAAATCAAGACATCTGGCTTGAACCTTGGGCGTTTCGAATGTGCATGGGGCATACGAAGAAACCGCACAAAGGTTCGTGCTTGTCGGCTTCTTGTTCAAAGACTTCCGCCCAATTCGTCGACCTGCACACGGACACATGCATTACAAGACTCGTCAGCCATCACGGCTTAAACAGAACACATCAGCAAAAGACTGCAAGCAACCAAACGCACGGCGCACGTGTCCATGTCATCCGCAAACTCACCCGCCGCTGCCACCAGGAGAAGATCGCCTGCAGTGGAGCATCGCATCTACCACGCCACATGGTGGCTTGGTTACGAAAACCCAACATTTTCAGACCCAGACCCTTCTCCATGGCCCTCATGCCACGCTCGGTGGCCAAAAAGTCCTGACGATGTAAACTTCTTGTTCTACAGCACTCAGTTTTGGCCCCGCAAACTTCCGCGGAGCTCTCCTTGATCTCGATGGACACAGGTGCCCCTTCCAGGCCAAATTCCTCTGCCATCCTTGCGTGACAAGCCGCCACGCATTAGAAAGTGCATCCGAACGGTTTTGCGCGAGAGCGCTCTCGCATAAAGGTAAGTTGATGACCGCGCTTCGATGCCTATCTTGTTGGAAGTTGGTATTGGGCAGCGCGTTCATGGGACATGAACCCACAGATCTTATCATCACTGCTGCAGCATTGGCCGAGCGCCCGTCTTGACATGCCCGGGGTTGGCGAAGAATTTCACCTGAGAAGAAAACACCATGGAGAGTGCACAACGTGCTCATCGATGCTGAATTCAAGCTGGGGTGCTGTGTGACCAGCTTTGACCTGGCATCTGCCAACAGAAGCATTTCTTCTATGCCATGCATGGACAGGACGGGAAAAATGCTCCTGAGGTGGCGGCCAAGCCAAGCCCCAGAGATAGGCACGGTTGAAAATCTCCGCGGGTGCCCTGTGCCAGCACGACTCAGCATGTACATCCAATCATGTCGACAGTGTAGTGCTGCCACGAAGCCTGCGCACATATCGCGAATCGATATGGGCCTGCCGTTGAAACATGCTAAGCCGGTGGAGCATGGCTTGCCACCAATATTAACCGTTCGTGAGGATGTGCAAACCCCTCCAGCCTGGCATGGTAGTAGCCAAGCGCTGCTCGCGCAGCTGCCGCGGTCAAAATGGAAACCCGTCCTATTTTCTAACCATTCTACAGCAAAAGGAAAAATCTTAGAGCCCAAATGCCAAGGTGTGCGCGCCTGATGCTCGGCACCAGAAACAGCAGCCGGTGACGGTGCATGACGGTGCCGGGCACAAAAAACAATGGTTTTCATACCGCACAAAAAAAACTAAACTTCCGCCAGGTCCCCAAACAGCGCGACGGCCGAGGCTCATTGCTGGTCGTTCTCTGGTCGTTTGTGCTGAAACCGGATCGCAAATGTGCGCAATGTCGACGGGCGGCGCCTGACCGGGTGCACCGATACATCCCACTAGAATCTGCTAGCCAGGGCTCCGGGTTGAGGGCTTACTTGCAAGGTTTTTTGCCCCCTGCACTGCCGAAAGGTTTAGAGTTCAGGATCTAGGACCTCGGAGCCATGGATGTTTTCGGTGAAGCTTTCGGGAGTCGTTTCGGGTGTTAGGTGTGAGTTGGGTATGCGTGCTTTTCTGTCTGCTTCAAGAGCTTGGGAAACATGGAGTATCTGTGCATTAATTATGAGGTTATGGGTAGAGTTTCAGGTTGATGATATAGAGTTTCGGAATTAACACTCAGCCTCTTTGCCGTTCGTCTCTATTTGCACACATGCTGCATATCGGGAACACTTCTGCGCAGAGTCTTCATTGCTGAGGCGTGAGCTGTGTAGAAGCCTGGATTTTCCGGAACTTTGGTTCCGGATAAAGAAGCAAGACCTACCCAACCCAGAAAACCCGAGACGTAGCTTTACTGGTTTATAGTGTAAATCTTCATAGTCAGGGATTGTGTACTTTATTGTATGAACCAAGGCCTCTGGGCAAATGTGGCTATGTGCACCGCGCCTTGGCCCTGCGAAGCTGAATCCCGAAATCATGTCCAACAGCATATGCAAAGTCTCCTCTGGCAACCATTTCCGAACTTCCGTGAATCTCAAACAAAACGGCAACCTCAGTCAGTCGATCCTCAGCTAGTACCGGGGCACAGGTAGCGTTGGCAGTGCCAAAAAAATTCATCGCCATTGGTTGGCCACGTCAATCCCATAACTTGGAATTGCATTCGCAATCGTATTTACCCTGAAACCTGCTTGCTACACAACCAGCACCCGGAAGCTCTGACATGTGTGTCCTGCACCTGCCCCGCCTGGGAGTCGTAGCTCGGGTCTTGATACCCGCGCCACAACCACACGCCGACAGCATCTCTCGAGAGCATCAGGCAGTCGGAATACAACGACAACTGCGAGGACGACAACGACCACGAACGACTACGGCTGCGACTATCCTTGTTCTGCCGCTGCTACAACCACAACTACAACTACGACCACGACTGCTGCCATGCAGAACGTTGCCACTGTTGCTACCAGTAGAAGCTGCTACTGCTGTCGCTGCGTTGCTGCTTCTATTCTACTACACTACTTCGACGATGCTGCTACTGCTGTCACTTTGTTGAATACAACATGAGTCCCTGGAAGTTTGATGCTTGCATTTGGGGGACTTCCCTGGCGTGGTGTAAATGACAAGGCCTTAATGAGGTAGCCAAGCTGTGGATCAATCTGAATGAGCATGTCACGGTAAGGAGGCTCAGTGCATGTTGGTCGTTCACCAATTGTCCCTCCCGCCACCATCAATCCTGGCCTCATTTCTGCTGCTGGGCCTGTCTCGACAAGTAGAAGTGGTGGGAAAACCGTGTCCTTCAAGGGGGCTAGAAATCCACCACCACTGCTTCAATCTTGAAGGGCACTGAGCCTTCAAGTGTGCAACACGCGCATCCTCCTTTGGAGGGCTTCATCGGCACCACAGATTGTGGCAAGTGAAACACCCTGAGAAGATGATCAACCTTTCGCAACGAAGTGGATGGAAGAAATCTGTCTGAATGAACTAA
Source organism: Symbiodinium sp. CCMP2592 (assembly GCA_905221615.1). Taxonomy (NCBI): domain Eukaryota; class Dinophyceae; order Suessiales; family Symbiodiniaceae; genus Symbiodinium; species Symbiodinium sp. CCMP2592. Next base: position 226,630 of record CAJNDT010005893.1, on the reverse strand, counting down.
TCACTCACCAAGGATTGTCATCTTCTGCAGAATCCGCTGCCAATCTACATACCTCAAAGCAAAAGCCGCCGCTGTGGACATCAGTGATGCGATTGCCGTAAATTGCGCAACAGTGAGTTCCACACCAGCGATCCTCAACACCAGAGCCGCATCTAAACGCAGCCTCTGCGCAATCGACTCGGTCAAACCGATGGCGTCACGGAGCTCCTCTACACGTGAGGCCTGCTCCGGCTTGCCTTGTATGCACAGCAGATATGCGCGCGACTCCGTCGCGTGGCCCCATAATAGATCCACTGTGCGTCGTCTCAACATATTGGCCCGGAGGCCGACGAGAAGTGGGGGCAACGAAAACAAAAGGAATGAAATCAGAACAACAAGGGTCTCACAGAAAAACACTCCAGGCTTCCAGTTGGGATCCATTGTGTACCAAACAAGCATTCCTGCCATTGTAAAAACTATGAAAACATTGACTGCCAGACCAACCTCCGCCACAAACTTTCGGCGCTGCGTGCTGGCAATGAAGAAGCTGTAGAGCTCATACCACGCTGCCATGTCTTTCACGTTGCCCACGCCGACGCAAGGAACTCCTTGTTCAGAAGAAGCCTTTGGGCCCATCAGCATCGACTCGAAAATCCTGTAGGCATTGGCCATATCGGTCATCAACGACATCATTCGCCATGGGACTACATAGAACAAAGTAATTTGGAAGCTGAATGCGTAGAATGTGAATATGACCGACACAGCTTGACACCAGCCGTTATCAGGCAGGCGGAAGTTTATCTCGCGATCTCGCACAAAATCAGGTGCAAGTGCTGCAACGCAAGCCAAAACGAGAGCGGCAATGTGGAGAAGGTATCTGGTTCCTATCGCGACTTTGTCCAGCATGCCCGCCTGTGACGGCCAACCAATAAGAAACTGCTCTGCCATCACATCCAAAGGCAAAGCACCGTCGCGAAAATTTTTGCGGTATGCGGAAGTAAACTGGTTCCAAAAGTCCAATGGTGCCGCCCTCTTGGCTCCATCATTGAGGATCCAGGGCTCGCACATGCGCATGCGTGAGAAGTGCCGCAAGAGCGACTCATGCGCGGCAACGTTGATCTTGCGGTAAAGTCTGCAAAGCAAGTCTACTTCACGAACCACTTCCGGATCGTGGTCCCTGACCAACTTCCTTCGGATTGCGGAACATGTGTGGTCAGATGCAAAACCTACAAAGCTTTCAAGCCTCATCTGAGTCAGCTTGAAGAGGAGCTCCTCGTTCAGAGGAAGCTCCCGCAGCCGTTGACCCACTGCCAAATGATCAACGTCCGCGGCTTCATGCGAAACCAGATTGAATTGTGCAGAGGAAGCCAATAGGGATGCAGCACTGAAGGCAAAAGGCAAAAACACCTCTGTCAGGGAGACTTGTTCCCGATCTTTGCCCGCAAGGATGTATGCCAGCACGCTGGAATTCACAACCAGGGGCATGTACACTCCACGGAACATCCATCGCGATTTGCTCACAAAATCATTCCACTCATTTATGGCATCTGCGCGGCTCATATTCTCAAATGTGCCAGCCGCTGCAAGGCGACACAGAGTGCGAACCACTACAAAATAAAAATAAATCGGCTGGGTGACCTTCAATACAAAATGAGTAAGAATCGAGCACACATCAGGCTGGAAATGCGCGTTGTGGAACTGATCGGCTAGATCGAGTGCGTTTCCCATGTTGGATCCTTCATAACAGTAAGCGTAAAAACAACCATCGTGGTTCGCCACCAACATCCGGTCGCTTGCAGTGCCCTCGTCCTCGTCGGTGCCGCCAACAACATCCTGAGAAACCGGTTCTCCATCCCCAGTGCCTGGAGCCTTTTGAATGATATCAACCATGTCAGGTGTAAGAACTGCTGAGTCAAAACCAGATGCAGATGCTGCTATAGTTCTGGCTTTCGCTGCTCTTCCGATCTTTGGACGCTTCTGCACCTTCTTTTTCAATCGTATCGGTTCTGGCTCCTGAAAAGGAAAGCCGATCGTCTGTGGATCATTCTCCATGGGGCGGGATCAATAGGTAGTTTCGCTAACCTAAGCCGGCTTTGGAACCTGGCAGGGTCTTTCAAATCACGGTCCCCTGTTGCCACGAAGACTACTGAACACCTGAAATGGGAATCTTCCGCTGACACTACAGTCTGCTGCTGATTTAATTTGCGCTGGTTTGCTTTCAAGACATGACTGTACAACATGGAAACAATCGAACAAACGCTAAATGAAATCGCCGAGCAGAAGCCGTAGCTTGCTCGCGACCAGACCTGTTCTTGCTGGGGATTACCAACTTGAGCTACTAGGCGACCTAGCGATCCGCGGGCGAAAATCAACACGAACTGTCGTTGTGTGCAGCTAGGTTGCCAATATGTCCGCACAGCACTGGCAGGTTTTGTGTCTGTCCGTTTTGATTCTGCGAAACCACCTACCAAAATTCAAGCGACCCTCAGAGCAAGGCAAGGTACAGTACGAGTGCACTGGCATATTGCACAAAAACTTACCTGCCCTTCTGCAACCTTCTTAAGAAAAACTTGTCTCGGGCGCAGCATGTTCAAGTCTGCTGCGGAGCATCGTGTTGACATCCCGCGCACGTCTGCGGAAGAATACGCGCCTTGATGCAATTTTTGTTTTTGCTCGCAATCGGAGGCAATGCTGGCCAGCGAGGGTCATCACGGCTCTGGGGTCGGATTGGCCAGCACGGCCCGGTGGCCGCCGGGCTGAGCCGGCTGCCCCTGTGCAGCATGTAGCCAGTGTGGCGTAGTCGTATGCCGGCCAGAACGCGTGATCGGGCAGAAAAAAAAAAGAACGGTCCTCGCGCACGAAACTGCAGAGCCCTGCGGGTGCCGACGCAACGAGTGCAACTCCAAGGCTTAAGCAAACCGAGCCAGCAAACGACTGGGCTCCGGAGTCGAGAAAATCCGTGCATCAACCACGACCTCGTGCAATGCGGCTACGGCGCACTGGGCAGCCATAGCCTGCTTACCGTGGCCCGGCAGCTCTCGCAGCCTGGTGCGGGGGAGCCGACGATCTCGGGGTCCCGGCGCGTGCAAGGAGGCTTGGCTCCAAGGGCTCCCTTGTTCCTTAATTGTCCCCTGGGCAGAACACGACGATTAAGCAACGGCGGGCATGCAGGAGCTCCGGGAGAGTTTCCCGCTTTTCTTCCATCTGAAACGGTGAACAACAACCCAAATTTAAATTCAGCCCTGGGCAGAAGCGCACGAGGAGGGACACGATAGTGGCATCGACAAGCTGGGCACCATGCGCAAACACGATCAAAAAAACATGCGCTCTAGCTTCAATACATGTGGGTAAGTACAAAAATCCAAAAGTCATAGCTCGTGTGTATTTTGTTTGATGCGAACCTTTTCGTGTTCAAACATATCCCTATGTAAAGCGTGAAAGCCGTGTCCATATGTGTATATATCCGTAGCTAAAATAAAACGTAGCATGTGCGACCACCGGCTGTATCTTCCACCGATCCGAGACTGCAAATTGTTTCAAGTGTGGTCGCTCAGTATAGTTTTCTCGAATTATGTTTTCTTGTATTTTTTGCCTCCTGCATGGCTCATCCGACGAAGCAGGGTAATGGTTGTACACTCCTGTGAATTCCTCATCATGCTCTGTGCTGTGTCAGAGTTTGGATGGGGCTCCACTATCACAGTGGGCATGCACAACATACAACTTTCCAAGTTCTGGAAAGTTGGACTCGAAGTCATTGACGAGCATACTTCTCAACTGTCAGCAAAATGCCGTTTTAACCGTCAAGGGAGCAAAGCTCGAACATCACATAACTCCTTGCAATTTAGCAGCATACCACGCATCTTCTGCATTCAATTATCAATTACAAATTTCATGCAAGCCCGTCAGGCCAATTAACGCAGTCACAAGCGTATCAGCGGCCTGCAGACAGGTCAAACTGTCCAGATTCCACTATGCGGACTTCAGTCTGTTTCACCTGTATGTGCATTCAACTCGTGCCGAACCATAAAGGGGCAGCAAAAGAGGTACAGTCCTCATGCCAGGGGACTGGGTTTGTCAGCGGTTAACTGCATGCTTGAACAACAATGGGTACGGCTTCAATGCATATTGCACGTCACCGACTCTTGCTCTCAACATTCCACCATGTTAGATTTCAAGCAATTGTCCAATTGCAGTCTTTGATTCGTCGTGAAAGTCCTGTCGCTTTGCCTGCTTCCTCCGGAAAGCAAAACTCGTCCACCAGCATGGCACTACGTTTTGAATCGCGGTTCCGGGTTGAACTGGCAGACTGGCTCCATGATCACATAAGCAAGCAACAATGCTTGGCTCCAAGTGTTGCCAAACAATAGGTGAATTTTGAACCACGACGAGCTCCGCAACACAACACAATTGTTACACGGAAGGCTCTGCAACGAATCTGCTGTATGTTCTGTCCATGTAGCGCAAATCAAGCAACCAAGCAAGCACGATTCGTCGGGGAATCACAACAAAGGTGCAAATAAATGTGACGAAAACATACAAAAACGCAGCCAGCACACAAACCGCGCGCTCTTGCTTTACAACCAGGGTCATCCTCTTCCAAGACGTGGTTTACGATTCTAAGGCGTGCGATGCCCCGAACCACTGCAATCGCAGCAAGATGTGGGGGCACACGGGGGTACACAAACCATCCTCTCTTGCAGTGTTGCCAAATGTGTTTGTCTTCTCGGTTTTTGGATTCGTCGCTTTGCACGCAAAAAACCGGCGAAACACCTCCACGCCCCACCTGCTGTGGTATGTGCAAAAAGTAGTGCAACTTTGGGGAATTAGATCGGACATCCACAGTGCGCATACTGATGCATGTGCACAGCGGTGAAGAACCTCCATCGCGACATCGCCCACGAGCTAAGCGCGAGCGTTCCGCCGGTTGTTTGGATGTACGACGGCGAATCCAAGAACCGCGAACCAAACAAATTTGACAAGCCTGCTCGAAAGGCTTGTGTGTGTACCGCCAGTCCAGCTGCAGTTGCAGTGGTTCGGGGCTTTACGGCCCTAAAACACAGCCTGGCAAAATTCACCGTGTTTGCAATTTCGAGTGTGTCCTGCTTGTCGTGTTTGTGTAGTCTGCTTGCATCTTCTTTCGCCGACCTGGTAGCTGTGTGATTTTTTTTCACACACCTTTTTCCAGCTGATTGCTGTCCGGGATGCCAATGGCAGTATCCTGTCACACCGCCTGGCCACGCCTAGCAAAAACCTACGGCCGGAGCGGCAGACGACTCGCCCAGGCGCCTTCGGCAAGGTCCAGCCTGTCCAGGCTGGGCAGTCGGTCCTGCTTGTGGCAGGGCCGGCCACGCGCGACCGAGGGCCGTGCCCGCTACGGCTTGTTGGACTGCGATGGATACGATGCCTTGCCATCGCTGCGACCAGCCTCCGGCAGCAGCGGCACGGACAGCAGGCGGTGCTCTTTGCGCACGGAGGCGGACGAGATCGCGCAGGAAGCGGAGAGCCTGCGCGTTCCATCGCCCTCCGACCTCGGTCCCCAGCACGACCAGGTGTTGGGGCCCGCCGCGCGTAAGCTCGGGGTAGGCTGCCTGCTTGCGACGCTCTGCGAAACGCAGCACTGCGCCATCCGTTGCGTCCGCGCACGGCTGCGGGTGCCCAGCGGCGACAGGAGTGTCGCCTCGCAGCAGAGCGCTCCCCCGTTGGACGTGGCCCCATACACGACCATATCGCGGTGAGGTGTCGGCGGTCGTCAGATCGCACGCCTGGGGCCGTTGTGTGGGCGAGCCGCTGCTGTGGCACGACCTGGCCTTCTGCGCCTACTGCTTGTCTCGCCACGCGCAGCCAAGCGCGTGCGACCACTTTGGCCCGCCTAGCCAGCAGTCCTGTCCGTGGACAGGCGAGCGCGTGGTCTCCCGATGCATCGACGGTTTGACCACACCCTGGATTGGGGCCGCACCGATAGGGGCTCAGGGGCAGGGGTAGTCGCAAGCGACGGCGCAGTGCCAGATGCATGGCCTGTGGAGTCAAGGTTGTGCTTGGCTCGCTGGGTATGGCGGCAGACCATGCCCCTGCGTGCGGTCCGGCTTGTGAGCGGAGCATGGCTCGAGAGCTCGGCGGCAGGGCCGGCAACAGCACGCGATTGCGATCATTTTGGTTGCGAGTCCGCATCGCGTGAAATTGCCAGCCATGTGGCCAGTCACCAGGGCCTGCATCCGTCGGGCGGGCGGGCCGCTCGCCTTCCAAGATAGCTCGCCAAGAGGGGCAATCGTTCCGCCCCTCGTCTTGTAGGATCCTGCGGGCGTCGTCCGCTTCGTGAAAACACGGAGCAGCGTCAGCTCCTCGCTCCAACTCTCGGAGGTAGCGGTTGGCGCACTCCGGGAGTCGCGTGTGGATGACGGTCAGTGCATCGACCCATGCTGCCCAGTAAGAAGCGGGAACAGTCCGCGTGGCTGATTGCAAGTCGAGGCCGCCGAGTGCGGCAGGGAGTGTCGCAAGTTCGCGGGCCTGTTTGTTTCCAGTTCGGGAACCCCACCCAGACATGCCTGCAACGTCTGCCACATTGCCTCGTCGTGGGCCGTGGCGTATGCGGCTGACATGGATGGAGGCATGGTGCGGATGGCGTGGTTTGCCCGCGGCGCCGCACACATGTGCAGGAGCAACCATGCACAAATTGGAGGTCCGGCAGCTGCGGCAAGTGGTCCAGCAGCTGTTGCCGTGGATGAAGTCCGGATGGCCAATGGGTGAACCCAGAACGACCACTCCTCGCTCAGCAGGCGGCTTATCGCCCCACCAAACATCGTCACCGAGTGCAGCGATGCCTGCATGGGGGAGGCGGTCCTGGCGCGGAGGCGATGGCGCGGCTCTTGCCCAGATTGGACAATATGCCGCAGTGCGTGGCCACCGCCGCCACGGTCGTGTCCAGCGCATTGCGGGCACGGCCTGGGGTGGTCACGACGTACAAGTCATCCAAAAACGCAACGAGGCTGTCGTCACGGTGCAAAGCCTCGGCTGCGCGGACGAGCGCATCGTGCTGTCCAAGCGCAAACAATGCCGGGGCTAATGCATCGCCCGGTTCGCAACCTTCGGCCTGCCGGATGTCGCGGCAACGTCCCTGTTCGTCCCACCAGCAGTAAGTGGACGGCTGGCCATAAAACAACCTGACGAAAGGGAGCAGTTCTGGGGCCACCTGGTGCAGCTTCGTGAGGAAGGCTGCGCAGGACATGCAGTCGTATGCGCTGTGGCCGTCGAGGGACACTACAACCGTGTCGGGTCGCATGGCCAAAGCCGCGCGGATGTGCGCCGCAAAGGCGTCCGCGCCGGCTCTCGCTTGCAGCGCGAATTGGTGAGGAAGCATGGCTCGGTCGAACGTCTGCGACCACACTTTCGCGATCGTACGGGAAACGAGGCGCCGGAACACGTCGCCCGTTGCGATGCCCCGAACCCCGCCATCCGGTTTGCGGAGAGCCGTGACGCGTGCCATGGCCAGACCTCGCCAAGCGCGTGGCGGCTTCGGCAAGGAGTTCCATGGCCGGCACGTTATGGATGAGGACTCTTAGGTGCTCCGCTCGCATACCGGAAAGCCCTGGTGCTCCGCCCCGGCGCGTCTCGCGCAAAGCTAAAGCCAAGGCTCTGACACTGAGCTTGGGAAGCTGGGCCGGTTGGAATTCGAGCAGCGCCTGCGGGATCGCGGTGCGAGGCTCTGGCGGGCGGCGAACGGGGTCGGTCAGTGCGGCCCACGTAGCATCGTTGCCCGGTGCTATATCGGCCGCGGTCAACACTTGGCGTACCCGCGAAAGCTCGCCTTTGCGAACCTTGGCGCAGGCCAGTTGTGTGAATTTAGAAGCCAATAATCGCTTTATTGTGAACGCGAGATTTTGTGTCATGGTCTTTCTGTGGGTACTAGTAGTACTAGTACCTCAAAATGAAGCTGGTTGCTGATGTCACCTTATGTTGATCTTGACCTGGCACACATTTCTGGAACAGTACATTGCAAGGTCTTGTGGAACCGATCAACTTCTTTTTCCCTGCCGCACGCTTCGACGCAGCCTCCTGTACCTAAGACTTCCCGATAATGGGCTGCGTAGCGGCGGCTCGGCACTGCTGCGCCAGCACCGTCGAGCATGCGATCCAGTTCTGGGGCCGTGTGTTGGCTCGCGTGGAGCGGCACCCGCCAAGCTGAACCGAGGGCACAGGTTTGCTGCACCGATACTGCCATGCCCCACCAACACCTAGCCCATGCCGGCGAGGCGGCGCTTCGCAGGGCTGGCGGAGCTGGCTGGGCTCGGACACGGACGAAGCCTTGGAGTAGCTGGTGCGCACCGGCATTCCACCGTCCGCTTCGGCGCTCCGCAACCCGTGAGGCCGCTCCGTCGTGTGCGACAGCACAAAGTTGTGGCACAGTGACAGCGGCGAGACGAGCGTGCCGTCGTAGCGCAAAGCCCCTTCGAGAGGCGTCGCTCCGTAGATGACGAGGTCCAGGCACCGCCGTTAATAGTAGCGGACGTTGGGTGCTGTGGTGCGCGCCAGCCACGGTCGGGGACCTGACCGTCCGGAGCGCGCCCACGCTCGTTCCGCGATCTTCGCCCTGCAAGAGATCCAAGCCGGTGCGAATGCATGTGCGAGGGAGTGGTCGCCATGAGCGTTCACTTCTCCTCCGCATCCGGGTGGGCCACAACGTCTGGCACACAAGGGCAGCGGGAAGCGCAAGCGGCGGTGCAGTGTTTGGCTGGGGGCGGAAAGATGCAAACTGCACATAAGCTATTGCAGTCAGCCAAGCGCCGGCCTGTGGGCCACCCAATATCAAGAATACTTCCAAGCCCGAACCTCCGACAGGCGCAGTGCGGTTGCCACTGTCTGCTCGGGTGCGACATGTGCTGTGGTCAGCGATTTTTATTATGTCTGTTTGTGGTACTCAGCGACCCTATAACACGCCTCTGTCCACGGCCTCAGCGCATGATTGTGTTGACCTGTCCGGGTCAACGGAAACAGTTTGACGACGCATCCTAAACGACCAGGTCCAAGCGGCGTTGGTCCTGTGGATCGACTATACGGTGGCCGTGGCCTTCTGCGCCGATGGCCTCGCAGGCGCATCCACGCCCGTTCGACGACTTAAAAGCGCGTCTGGCGAGGCCTCGGGCAAACACGGTCGCTCGCTAGTTGCCGAGGCACCGCGTGCGCAAATCTCCTACCTGTTAGAAAACGGCTTAGCCGCTTTCTGGCGTCCGGAAGTGGCGCTGTAGCGTTGATGACACTAGCGGAATATTGGCTAGCGGCATGGGGGTTTCCGAACGCGGATCCAAGCTCCTAGCCAATATCAACAGTGGGGGACGTGCGCAACACCTGGTTAGCTCGCGGTGAGGCGCACATGAGCTGTGGTTTTTGTTGTTGTATGGGCGGTTCTTATCCATATAGAGCCTACGCTGGGCTACGCAACTCTACACGCTATCCAGGCCCACCATGCGGAAAGCTCCCTACGCAGAGATATCTCGAGCTATGATGGCCTACGCAAGCCTACGCGCTACGGAGGCCTAGGAGGACTTGTCTGCCAAAACGTCGAGGCCTTTACGTATGTTCTGCTTTCGTGCACATATAGCCGGCTGCGTGAAAAAATCGAAGAAACACCCCGCAAAGACCTCAATCCAGCAGCCGCAAGTCCTAAGGCTACGCGCAGCCTACGCAAGGACTACGCCGTGACTACGCAAAGTGCAATCAACGACATCCGATTTTGGACCTCCTCGAGGCCTGTAATAAAACTACTTACGGAAACTGGAACTCTATTGTATTGCATGGGCCCACGTGCCCTGGGATGCAGTCATGGCACGACTTCGATTAATTGTAATATAACTGCAGTCTGCTCAACAGGGGCACAAACAAACCTCTTGCTCCTATCTTAGCACATTTCAAAACATAGCCTACGCAGCCTACGCAACAGGTCGGCCTGCGCAAGGCCTACGCGCATCTACGCGCCTCAAGGAGAATGGCTACGCGCACGATGTTAGATCATGTCGGATATTCTGGTTTATATAAACTCCAACATAGCTAAAAAAACGCTGTTCACATGGCGAGCGGGAGTTGAGCTCGGGTTGGTCGCAATGCGGCTCTGTCGGCTATGAACTTGGAAGTGCCCATCCACGACGCAAGTCGCATTGATGGCGTCCGCAACGGCCTTCCGCATATGGCACGGTGCCCAAACGTGCCCAGCTCGCAATCGATGCCACTTTAGCCAGCCCCGTTTACCAGGACGGAAAACCGCACCCGGTCACTGAAACCCAGCCGGGCGTTGCCGGCAGCCAGGCGCGGCAAACGGCGCCGCTTGTTGGCATGCGGGCCGCAGCCGAGCCACGTTTCGGCCCGCCCGTAGCCGCTCAGGGCGTAGGCGGACTGCGTCGAACGGTGGACGAAGGTTCGTGCAACAAACGGATACCAGTTTGCGGGGCCAAAAATCAACGAACCCTTGCGAATGTGCTTGGTATATGGATGCTGGTCGTGTTTCAGGCGCATGGATGCGGATGCGCATGGGACAACAAAAAGCACACTGCGGGAAAACAAACTCCATGACGCCGACTTCGTTCGCTTGTTTGCAAAGTGCGCTGCGAACGTGTGTGCCATCCTTCGGCCCTACGCTCAAGCCGTGCGGGTCCTGCGTTGGAACGGCATCCTTGCCGTCGCCGCCCAGCCTGAGCTGGCCGTCTGTGGTGCACTTCCCTGTCGCCTTGCCGGTGCAGTCGTGGGGGTGCGGAGCCCCGCTTTCCAGATTGTGGCGGATGTGCACTGGCAAGTCCGAACCTCCATCATCCTCCATCACTGCGTTGGCGAGAGGGAGGTGGAGTATAACAGGCGGCCAGGGCACGCTGCCGCCGCGGGCAAGGATGGCAAGCACGCCCGCAGTGCCCGCAGTGCACCAGTGCGCAGGTCAGCCAATGACGTCAGCGGTTTCTTGTGCCCAGCGGCCCCTCAAGCTGCCAGACGGCACCGGCGTGCCGTGATTGTAGCTCCGGGTAGTAGGATTGTCGGCGCCTGCATTCACGAGCGCCGCACCTGCACAGGCCGGGGCTCCCGTGCCGAGGAGGGCGGTGTCAACTGTGAGTTGGTGTCCGTTCCCTATATATGGCATTGCGCAGACAATTTCGATGCGCCGGCGTCTCGCGCCTGATGAGTTATTTTCCCGGCCGGGCCTTATGGACGATGACTTGACCATCTCCGATGTCTGCGACCGCTGTTCCGCGTTTTGTTGCAGCTGCGACTTGCAGCTGCCGCCGTGTGCCCTATATATAGAGCGGCACTATGGAAACTGTATGGTAATAAAATCACAGCGTCTAAAATTTCTTCGCGTCTAGAACGATGCGCCGTGCACACTGAATTTTATGTGTTGTCGTTTCTTTTTTGTTGTACACACCTTTTTCCAGCTGCCTGCTTTTTGTCACGCACACTTTTTGCGACAGCTATACGTGCGGTCCTCATGCACCTGTAGGTTACGTGGCGCGTTTGCGACCGAAGCCCACGCTAGGAGGCGGTTGGACGCCATCGCTTCTCTTGCAACACAACGTGCACAGCCGGCTCCGGATCGCCAGGCAGCAAAAGCGACTGTGTCGAGAAGAAATTCGAGCAACGAGGTTGCGGCGCCAGTGTCGACGCAACCGGTGACCACCGCGCCGCGTGTTCGGACCGGACTGCCCGCCCCCGCCGAGCCAAGCCCCTGGAGCATGCTTGGGTGTGCATCATGCGCGAGGCTATCGGACCCGAGGGCCGGATAGTCCTGCGCAATGGTTGGCGCTCACGTCCGCCCCTGATGTCCAACCGGCCGATCGTAGCTGCCTTGGCTTTGCCGTGTCGTGTGAGAGTTCTGCATTCGTGTGTGTTTTGGCAGGCGTGCGATTGCTGCCACCACCCTCCCCCCCCCCCGCCACTACTACCACTACTAGGACTGGTGCTGCTATTGCTACTACTGCTACTACTCCTCCTCCTCCTCCTCCTCCTACTACTACTACTACTACTACTACTACTACTACTAGTACTAGTACTAGTACTAGTACTAGTACTAGTATTAGTACTAGTACTAGTACTAGTACTGGTACTGGTACTAGTACTAGTACTAGTACGAGTACTAGTACGAGTACTAGTACTAGTACTAGTACTAGTACTAGTACTAGTGTAACTACTACTACTACGACGACGACGACGAGTACTACTACTACTACTACTACTACTACTACTACTACTACTACTACTACTATCACTACCACGACGACAACCTGTTCGACGTAGCAAAGTCGAGGCAAAGTAATCCGAACTCCGCGATCTTTATTGGTGCAGGGGTGCTCGGGAAGAATTCATGGTTGAGTCGGAAAATCATCGATAACGCACTCGCGGCACTAGAAGCACTCGTAGTACCAGTAATTTGTGATGGCTGCTGTAACAGTACCACAGGCATAAATATGGACAAAGAGTTCTACTGGTATTAGCACCACTAGCAATACAAGTAGTAAGTACCAATAGCAGTAGCAGTACTATACTAAGCAGCAGTATCAATAGTGTTAGTCGTCGTAGTAGTAGTAGTAGTAGTAGTAGTAGTAATAGTAGTAGTAATAGTGGTAGTAGTAGTAGTAGTAGCAGCAGTAGAAGTAGTAATAACAGTAGTACTAGTAGTAGTCGTCGTCGTCGTCAGCGTCGTCGTCGTGGTAGCAGTAGCAGTAGCAGTAGCAGTAGTAGTCGCAGTAGTAGCAGTAGTAGTGGTAGTAGTAGTAGTAGTAGCAATACACCGACGACGACCATGACCACAACCACAACAACTATTAATACTACCACCAATACTAGCAGTGGTCGTAGCGATAGCAGTAGCAGTAACAGTGCTACTCGAGCTGCTGTTATTACTACTACTACTACTACTAACACTAACTACTACTACTACTACTACTACTACTACTACTACTACTACTACTACTACTACTACTACTACTACTACTACTACTAACTACTACTACTACTACTACTACTACTACTACTACTACTACTACTACTACTACTACTTAATATAGATATGCTTGTAGTTCACGAATAGTAAATAATAGTCAGTGGGCAGTGGTGACTAGTTTTTTAATTCATGGCTTGTTTTTGAATACTACTAAATGAATGGTCAGTGGTGAATAGTTTGGTAATCGGTAATTGGTATGACTAGTGGTACTGGTAGGAGTCGTCGTCGTTGCCTTCGTAGTAGTCGTACTACTACTACTACTACTACTACTACTACTACTACTACTACTACTACTACTACTACTACTACTACTACTAGTAGTGGGAGGAGTAGTAGTGGCGGTGGTAACGTCGTGGTGGTGGTGGTGGTGGTAGTGGTAGCGACAGCATAAAGGTAACAGTGAGGGGGGTTGTATTAATAACGCACTAGCAGTAATCGTAGTGTCGTCGTCCTCTTCCTCGTCCTCGTCACCGGTTCTAGCAGTCGTGGTGGCATCACGACGACAGCTACTAATAGCAATCGTCGTTTCAGAGAACGCTTTTAGTCGTTCATGCACTCTCGCACTCAAACCACGGCTTCAAAACCCCAGACCTTCAAAGTGATGAACAGCTGCAAGATGCTGCAGGCATCCGCAAGGAATGCAGCTCGCCTTAGGCCTCAATTTGCGCCTCCCGTTCTCACTTCGGGCCCATCTCCCGGATGTGGCAGGCTCGTGGATGCGTTCCGCGATCGTGCCATGGCCTGCCCTCGCACGGAGTTCCTGGCGCGCCGAGCAAACATCGTCGAATTTGCGCGGCTGACGGGCACGTGCGAAGCCGTTGAACCCAACGGTCAAGTGATCCTGCAACGACAGTGGCTTTCCAAGTGCCACAGCTCCTGGCGCCCCGAACAACAAACACCGCCTTGACCTGGTGGTCCACGCCTACGGGAGCAGGGCTTTGCTGCAATGCGAACGTCGCTGCTGACCCGAACGGGCCATCACACGACGGCGTAGTGCTGCGGGTTGCCGGGCGGAGGGCGGCTCCTCGTGCTCGGCTCCGAAACGAGGGGAAGGGGTGCTGGAACGAAGGGGTGGTTGACTGCTTTGGCCGCTGCGGCGCAGGCCGTGACCAGCACGGCCCTTCATGGAAGCTTGTGGCACACCCGAGTCATCGGCATGGGAGGTAAGCGCGCACCGGCGGAAGCCGGATGGGCTTGCTGCAGCGGCAAACAGCATTGTCTGCACCAACAGGCTAGCAAATCAAGTTCTTTCTCAACAAAGATAGTAATCACATAGAATTGAAGCTGCATCGAGAATCCACGCCGAGCTTCTTCAGATGATAACATCCAGAACGTCCCTCAAAAGAACCTTTCGGATCATGATTCCCCGACAGTCAGTGTTTGGGGTATAGAGTCGTTTGCAAACTCGCCCGACAGAAAATAATGGGACTTTGACGCGAAGGCACGATACGGTGCCCCAAGTCGCCTGGCGGATGGAATGAGCTGCGGCATGACACTCCGCACAGCAGTCGTGAAACGCGCTAATAATGAAAACATCACCCGACTTGCCAAAGGCGCACTCGTCAATGCAGCCTTGACCAATCCATTTACATTCTGTCGACTGCCTTTCCTGCTATACAGACACGTAGAAAATGTATTGTGTTTTTGAGCTACGTGATGCTGTCAATAAAGAAAGAAACTGGACTCAACCAGAATAGTCGCAAAGAAAATTAGTTTGTCGACCGTGATGAAGAAGCTGCGACACGAGGCCTGAGCGAAAGAAGCGGCCAGAAGCGGCACTCGTACTCAATAACAATCAAAAGCCCGTACTCAGCGATAGTCGCCATTTGCTATTTGCCAGATTTTGGTAGTTAACAAGCGCGATTGCAGTCGCAGACACATCTGGCATATCCGTCTCGCAGACCATTGCAAAGCGGGCTGTGCGTAGAAAATCCGAGGCCTGAACACAGCTTGCGAGAACATAATGGAAGCGTTCACTGGCGCTTCTTCATTTCCACCGAAGACGAGAGACAAGTTCTGGTCACAACGTGCCGTCGTCGTGTTCTCGTTGCGTACATGATTCTGTGCTAAACGCGCTCGCGGTGTCTTCATGCGGCTGACAAATGTTGTCGGCGTGCTGTCGCTGGCTTACACTGTTACATGGTGCTCCCTTCCATGACCAGTATAAAGGTTGCAGCAGCTTTTGTCAAAGATCGTCGACCCCAATCTACTTCTACCTCCTCGGTACAAACAACCGAAACATGGGAGGCATGTTCCCAAACGATATGCGCTGTGCACGAACTAGATCAACTTCGTCGAGTCAGAACTTAGTGAATTTAAATCGCGTTGATGCAAGCAACATCATTCTACAAAAGCAGCGCAGGATTCTCACCGAAGTTAAATCACCCTTAGCTTGTGCTGCACTGTTGCCGTGACAGGTTGACTGAAAACAGCAAAGCATTTGGAGCGGAGTCTTTTTCCGGCTGTGACAAGTCTGGCGTGCCATCTTGAATGCACAGAACTTCATGCAACTGGCTTAGCCTAGACTCTTACTGAATCCCAGCGGAACGATAATAGGCCCTACACCCCTACACCCCAAACTAGCGACCCAAAACACCACTCCATAGGCCTCTCAACAAGCACCTTCAAGATCTTATCATCTTATCTTGCAGATATATTCGGAGGCTGAGTATCCTAGCCCAGACGAGGTCGGTCTGTCAAGCTGCGCTAGACTTATGTAAACGCCTAGAAGGTTCAAGGCTAGTACTCAGCTCCTATAAGTACTTCCTTCCAGGAGGCCCCTCTCACGCCGGACATCACCTGGCTGACAGGCTGCTATGTCAAACTGACATAGCCTACATCTTTCTTGCGGAGCGAAGTCCGAAACCCAAAACCACCACGTTTTTATATTCCGAATCCTAGCTCTAAGCCGTGGGTAGTGTTCCGTAGAGATGAGTCTATTGGGGTCTCTATACTTCAGGCTTCAGGCAGGTCGAAGGCTCCTGGCGCAGAGTTTCCCAAACGGTCCAAGTACCCAAATCGGGGTCCTTTCAGGCTTCTCTGAAGGAAATGTAGGGGCTGCAACGATGACCAATAATACTGTTCCTTAGGATTCCTTACTCTAACTACACTATACTATACCCCAAGAACCTCTTCTATCGATGAAGGACCTAGATTCACTAGATTTTACAAGGACCATTGTTCGGAATAGATCTTGAGGCTGTTCAGGCGGAAGATTGAAGTCTTCGGGATGCTAGCAAAGAAGTGCAACTAGGGCCTAGCGGAACGGGAACAGGCCCCTGGGTTCTGGGGTTTCGGGCGTAGGGGCTCACGGGCTCATGGAGGGCTATTGTATTGTGGACGGAGCTCTGTAGGAATGAGCTTCAAGTGCTTTGTGGGCCACCGGTTTTTTTACACATTGTTAGCAGAAGCCTTCCTTCAGTGCAGGTTGAACACCTTGGGGCATGCGTGAAGTCGATGTGATCTCTTGCAGAAGTAAGCACCTCGTGTCGATGCAGCAAAGCCCCTACCAGTTACATAAATGCTGGGCGACTTGGTAACATGTTGAAGTGACGAACCTACTATTCAGGTGGCTGGAGCCCTAAACCTTAAACCCTATACCCTAAACCCTAAAAAACTGGAGCTCTAGGGCTGGTAGAAACACCTCATCTTGCACTGAGAAACCGCGAAAGCTCAGATCGAGTCTTGCCCATCTTAGGCCATATTAACACCCACGGCTGTTTAGGTTTTTTTGGGTTTGGGGGGCTTTTAGGGTTTCGGGGTTTGGGGGCTCTTAGGTTTAGGGGCTGGTGTGGGGTTTGGGGTTCCTGACCTCGCAACACTTCAGACTCGGCTTTGCAAACGTCATAGTCCTATAAAAAGCAGGGTATAGTGCAAGGGCGTGAGTGTCATGGCTCAAGACAGGCAAGAAGCTTGCAAAGACATGCCAAGCTGTACATATGACCAGCCGATCGTGGCCCTCTAAATTTGGCAACTAAGTCTCAGTCGCCCTAAACATGCAAGCATCCAGCGGTTTTCGCCGGCAAGCATGCCTCTACAAACCATGGCAAACATCGGATCTACATCGTTAAATTCGCAGTGAGTTGACTCGGGCCGTGGGTAGACCCAAGCCCAAGAGCCTGTGATAAAGATGCGTTCGGCCATGATGGTCTGGCAGATCACCTGTCGCAGGGCCGGACTTTCTCAAACCTTCAAGATCGCTCTAAACCCTAAAACCGTAAACCCTAAACCAAGAGCCTGAGAAAACCCCAGACCACCTGAAGAATCGGGCCCCTGCAGGCTTGGATGTCAAGGTTCCCAACCTCTCGGCTTTTGTAAACGATCTGTTTCTACCATCTGCGGGCTTGAAGGCTCAAAAGTTCAGGGTTTGATGTCGAGGGGTTTGCGCTTGGAACTCGTCTTGGGTTTACGGCTTGGTGCCGGGTTTGATCGCTTCAGGCTTAGTCTTTTTGGCTTTTGGGCTTCGGGCTGCAGACAAGAGCCGACATGAGTTGACCCTGAAGCTTCAAGCCCCGAAGCCCCTTGCACACGATCGGAAAACCAACACCCAGGAACCCATTCTTGCCTGGAGCCTGCAGAAAAGGCGGTCTAACGGATTAGGAGCCGAGAGTGAGGGGTTGAGGGAAATTTGTGGGTGGTCGTACAAGCCGCATGGTATGCCTACATGGTTCATTTGCTGAACCCCATATGATCCTCTGGAGTAGTTGTGACAAAAGTTGAAACTTTCAGAAACGACTACCTTATAAGAACCCCAATAGTTGAAAAGTTGAGTATACAGCCAATAAGATAAGTGCTGCTTCAGTTTTGAATATTAACAGCGTACGTGGGAAGATGTTGCTCTGTCGTTCCTCCGTGAGATGGTGGCAATTTCTGGCGGAGATGAAACTGGGCTGTTGGTATGCTAGGAACCCACATGCAAGTGTCTGCCACACTTCAGAGTTGCGTGTGCGGAGTGCCTCGCGAGGGACTAACGAATGCAGAAATCGCGAATCTAACACAAATACGCAGAATCTCCCCTCATGTGCTTGAACCTTAAATACGAACCCCTTCTGGTAACTTTTTGGACCCTCTGCGGTTTCCTGGCCTCCGATTCTGGCCCAAGTCGAAGCGCACCAAGACCTCAGAGAAAAGAAGGTTCAAGACTTTAGGTTTGGGAGTAGCTTTTCATGTGCTTTGCTGCTCCTTGTCGCTTGTGCGTAGGGTCGTCTCATGTAGTATAAGACTTTGATGGGGTCCTCAAGAATTTCGCACGGTTTTCAAACTTCAACGAATCAGGATATATTGTTTTGTGGAAAGGGTTTAGGGTATAGCGATAGTGCTTGACGGTCAGGGTTTACCGTTTTAATTGGGATGCAGGGTGCTGGTGCTATGGCATAGGGTTCTCGAAAGCAGGAGTGGTGCTTTCAGATAGCGAGTGCAAGGTGTGGTCTTACTGGGAGTCCAGGATTGCAGACTGGAGCTACACGTCAAACTGCGCTTGATATGGTGTGGCAAGGCTTACTTCTGAACAGAAGGTGCCCCACATGTGGCATAGCAGGTATACTGTCGTAACTCCTAAAGCAGTGATATAGCGCTTGCAGCTTGAAGAAGCTTTGATCTCCGAGAATCAAGGACATGTCACATCGACACGGTGTACGGTTTATCATTCCAAGCCGTTTGTAGTGCTTCGGGTTAGAACTTGCAGGGCCTTCTGCAGCCCGTCAACCAAGTTTGAAAGGCTTTAGATATAGGGGTAGTGCAGATGGGCCTCTGAGTTGAGCGAGAAGGCATGCGCAAACCATGCAAGGCTACGACTCCCTACAGCCAAGGACCGTATGTAAAATGTAAGTACGCGTGGCAGCTGATAGAAGTAGCTGTAGAGCTCCAACCTGTGCAGTCAAAAGCAATGTGAAGGCCCTCCTCCCCGACAGCTTTAGCCTGTCTGTCTGAGCAAGGCGACGCATGGACGGTTCACGCCCTTGCTGCCGGGCAAACCTGTCGAGCTGCATTGAGTAGAACTACCAACAAATACGCGAACAACACAGTCCGATCAGAGGCCTTACATCCATCTCAAATTGAATCCACATCTCAACATATAAGAACATATACATACGTGTGTGTGTGTATGTGTTTATGTGTGTGTGTGCGTGTTTGCGTGCGTGTGCCGTCTTTCGTGACCTTTACTTGTTTCTGTCCTCTTTACGGCAGGCTCGGCCAAGCCAGTTCGAACCGTGCCTATTTGGAGTCTCTCTTGTGAATGAGACGGTATACCGTAGCCTATGATTCTACGCTTCTGCTCTATGTTCAACCAATGTTCACATAACCCCAATGACGCAACCCTACCTGCTGCCCTCGAAGCAGTCCGCCAGACTGCTAACACCCTAGTTTAGAGGCCTTAGTTGCCCTAGCTTTGATCCTATGCCCGAAACCCTATATACAACCCAATCCCGCGGGTTTAGGCTCAGGGTGTAGGGTAAACCCATGGCGCAGCAAGCCCGACAGCCCAATCCAAAAAACCTCATGACTGGTTCGCCTTGGCGCGGAAAGAACGACAACCCTCAACCCTAGAAATCGACGACGGCAAGGATTGCGCGGTAAGCTTTCTTGATGGCGAGTAGGACTGGCTGGATGTTTACCGTACCCTTCTCGCGGTGATCTCAATCACCCCGCCTGGAGGCAGCAGCAAAGCCGTGAGTGTAGGACTCAGGGCATCTATTGCGCAAACGTTTCCCCACCTTCGATCACATAACATAACGACACAACAGACGTGTCTAAGAACGAAAAAAACCACCACCAGCCCTGAAGCCGTAAAGATCTACAGGGTACCACTCCGGGTCACCATTTAGTGACACTCTGGGAAAAGTCCCGCAGACATCGCTGTCCTATCACTCGCTCCATAAACCCGAACGCCACAATCGTGCCACTGACTGAAGCGAGCCTTTGGCAGCCACACATTCCGGCTGCATGCCCTTCTTGATCAGCTCGCCTAAGCTTACGGGCTTGCGTTTTCGGGTTCATGGTCGGGGTTGGGTTCGGTTGGGCTGGATCCCTGTGCACCCGATCTGTCTTATCCTAAACCCAGGCTCCAAACCCCAAACTATGAAGCCCAAACCCCAACCGCAGTAAAGCAAGCCTTGTGTTTGGTTGTTGAGGGATTACAGGGCTGAGAATCTAGCCTAAACCATGAACTCAAGCACCAAACCTTGGCAGCCATCATCATCATCATCGTCATCATCATCATTCTCACCAGCATCGTCATCATCAGCACCGTCATCATCGCTCCCATCAGCAGCAACATGTTACAACCCAACAGGTATTCGTGCATAACGTTAAAGGTATTGGAACAATTCTTGTCAACGCGTGATCAAAGATTTGCATGCGAAAGAAATACGTACGTCGTCATAGGGCAACTCTTCAGCCAAGTTGCTTCGGACAAGTTTGGCACGACAGTCAGTCAGAACCTGCAGTCGTGCGCCGTCTCGGCCGTTTATGTGGCCTGCATGCCAGCGGATGAAATTTGACGTGTGCTGCACCTGTAACCCTCCCTACACAGCAACACAATTGAACATCCAACCAAGTGCAAAGAGATCTAGAGATTCCAATACTGCGAGGGCTTCTTGCTGTGGCTTAGAGAAGATTCCAGAGCTAAGGGGTGCCGGGACCTCTATGTCTACGAACACGTGTACGGGCAAGTTAAGCTTGCTCTCTCCTGTCTGGGGATGACTGAGGCCGGCTTTCGGGCTACAGACTGTCAGAATCTGTCAGATTCAGGGTCTCATGTGCCGCCGCCGGGTCGGGTGAGGTGGCCAGAGCAGAGGGTATGTGATGGGGTAAACAATTGGTATGTCGATGTTGCTGATGGTACTGACGGCGATGATGATGATACAATGATCGCAGGTATTCTGTTGATAGGCACGAACAATCACGGCGACGATAAACCACTATGGTGATGGTGATGGAAATGGCGATGACGATGGTGATGATGATGCGGGTGGTGGCGGCCTCGACGTCAGTGTTCAGGGTGTGGAACTCATTGAGGGCTCTTCTTCTTGCGCAGCGGCCCCACAGCATGAGACCTTAAAAAAACCTGATCCTCAACCGAAACGACTGGCAAGACCCCGCTCCACCACAGGAGTATCTCTCCGCAGCTGTCTTATGTTCCTTGCGTGCGACACCCCTAGACCCCGTTCCACCCCCTCAAGCCCTCAACCCAAGTCGCCCCCAACAGCAGTCAGGCCTTCCACAACCTCAGCTCCGAGAACGAGACATTAGCTTTGAGGGTCCTGCAGGGCTTCGGGTTCAGGGTTTGGAGTCCGCCGGGCCTTGTAATTCTTGGAGGCAGGCACTCTGTTGCAAAGTGGAGCTTCAGAGGAAGCAGGAGGCTCAAGCTTCAAATCACAATAAGGCTAAGCCAAGATCCTGCAATCCTGCTGCGATCTCTGTTGGGACTCTGAAAAGGACGCCCCGGTGATTAATGGGACGAAGCCACCATTGGCACGTTCAAGAGCTCTTGCAACTGCATCAAATCCGCCATGGATTGTGCTCCTGGTCAAGGTCAAAGCGCGGGGCAGATTTTCCAGCATATTCTGCTTTGGCGTTTTGCTTGTTCGCTTCACCGAACTTGGAGTTCCAGCTTGACTGTCCAGGGCTGAGGGCTAGGATTCTATACGATTTAGGGCCTCGGCTGGGGTTCCGGGGTTTTGAGGCTCTGCGTTTCGCGCGAAGAGCGAGCTTCGGGGTTTAGAGGAAACGATGAAGCCGGCTGCCTGTGGATTAGAGGTTCAGCAGTTCAGACCACACAAGAGCTCTGAAGTTTAAGAGCCTCAGAGCTGGACCCTAAACCTAATCCCTACGTAGTCGAGGCACGAAATCACGACTTCCGTTCTCATTGCATCATCTCCTGGTCACTCTGCGCGAAACCCTACACCACCATTCCCACCCTTCTGAACCCATATAGCAATCCGTATAGTAACGCTTATACTAACCCGTATAGTGGCACTCCTATAGTACGAGTACTTGTAATGTCCCCTAGAGTCACCCTGGTGCACCCACCCGGCAATGATGTCAAGCCTGCAGCGGCATCGGCAAACCTGATATCCGTGTCGTCGGACTTCTTCGACTTGAAGTCAAACCTTGTGGCAAGATGCAATGTATATGTATGTATATATGTATGTGTGTATATATATATATATATATAGCTCTCCCTCTGTATTACCTAGTAAGTGGTAAGACGAATAAACGGGCTTGCAGGTACCATGGGGAACATGGCTAAAATACAGTGCCGGGTGAGGGCCTTGCATCGGTGGCGGGTCAGCCACCAAGACCTCAAGCCCAAAAAACAAACACACACACACACACACCTCTAAAATTGAACCCTAAGCCAACAAAACCTATGCTTTGCTAACCCTGGTTCTTGGAGAGTCTTGCGCTGCTGCCTCAGTAATCCTCGACATGCTTTGGCACAGGCCCAAGGGTTGTGACTGTTTCCGTGCAACGATACGCAACCTTCCTGCCAAGAGCCCAACAACAAGCCATATGCTGAACACCAGATAGTTTACTTGTCGAGTCTGTTGACAGGAGGCCCTGGGGAACAAGCTAACAACAATGAGGAACTCTCCTCTAACATCGGTAAGATTTCGTAAGCAACCCGATATCCTGTTTCGCACGCCTGTTCTACTACTCCATACAACCGTTGGCCAGTGCAGTCGCGAGGCCCCTTCGTCACCTCGGCACATCCGCCTCGTGCACATGGGTTTGCAGGGCTTCGCAAGCTATGCAGGCTCCCAAGCATTGGAATAGAAGCCCCCGAACCCGAAAAGTGTGGTTGGGATAGGCGAAAAATGTACATGCTTATTCCTTATTGGGCTTAAGTACCCATAAAAATGTGAAGTGTTACCCAACTATGACAAAGGTTTAGTAAGTGCCCCTTTAGCCAGGGTCCTGAAGGGTCAGTAAGAGCTGCTTACTTTGGGATACTGCAGCTCAGCTGAACCACTCCCCACACCGTCATGGGGAAACCATCGCTTCAAGAAAGGTGGAGCTGGCCACAAAGCTTTCTGGTTTAGGCGATAGCCATGATTTAGGACTCCTTGTCCTTGCAAGTATGCCTCCATTCTTGGTACAAGTGCTGCTGTCCTCTAGTCGGCAGTCCAAATACCTCCCACACATGTGATGCGTAGCGCAGCTGGCCCAGCAGGTTCGTGACTGATAAATAAAGATACAAACATTTGCATCTCTACCTAACTCCCACAAAGCCACTGCAACATGCAAAGGTTCCAAAGATTGACTTCCACTGCCCAAACTGCGGCGTCATGAAATGTCAGCTGCCAGCCATGTAAACGAAGATGCTTAGTCATGGGACGCTTAATGTCTACCTCAGTTTCTCAGTAGTTCACAAAGTGGCTGAGCGTCTGGGCAGAGATAGCACCCAAAGAAGACGGAACCCGTAATCCTAACAACCCTGCAACCTAAGCACTGCACCCGACACGCCTGCTACACCCAACCCCAAAGCCTTGCCCGAAACCCTTGAAGCCATACATATGTATATATATATAAACATATCATACATCATACATCAAGCCCGAAATGCATCTAGCGCCACGACGACACCCACTAAGGTCTGCACGCTGCAAATCGATCTGGAGGTTACCACCTGGCTCTGCTTTAGTACTGCTATAGGGTTATTAGAGGCGCTCTGTAGGGGTTCCAAAGCTTCAGGATGGGACTTCGTAACTCGGGTTGTAATTAAGGCAATTAAGGTAACTGTACTTATAACTACTTCTACCCCCCACTTAGGGTACTCATATCCTTACTTAAGGCGTTGCAGAACGGATGGACGGCAAAATGGGAATCTTCAACCCTGAGGGCAGCAAAGAAAGTTGAAGCATTGCGTTGCCAAGGGTATGAGGGCTAAGAACCACAGGCCACGGAATCCTATCCCTGAGACGCTCTAAACCCAAACACACACGACTCTACATTTGCTCTACGTCGAAACTGATTGACAGACCCCTGGGCCTTTCTCTGGACAGTAGCTCAGCAGCGCCTGACCTGTAATTACCATATTCCACCGTTCTCGGAATGAGGTCTTCGATCCCAGGCTTCACCGTCAGACTAGGCCCTAACGCTCTGATCGTAGTTAGGCAGGCGGGACCATACACCAAAGGCAGCAAGGGGGCGACGGGCGAAAGCCTAGCTCCTAAACCGTAAACCCCGATTTCTACTGCTGTAGGATCTCGTAACATTGAAAACACAAGTGATGAGAACAAGCGACACTGCAGACGAAAGACCCCGGACTGGCAAACACCCTCTGCACAAAGAGGATTAGACTGAAAATACCGTAGCCCTACCAATGCCCCTATGAACGGCCAATATCCGCCAGGGAGCGGCCCTCAATCTCACGGACCTTCTGTAAGAGCTCACGTTGAATCCTGAGATTCGCTGGCTTCACTTTGCAAAAGCTCTAATAGCCGTCTTATACTACATGCTTTGGAAGGCTTGTAGTGGTGCTGGAGCTCTGGGTATGAACTTAGACATTAGGGTGTTGCGTTCATCGCTCGTGTTCTTGGATGTTGAAACTTTCTCCTGTTGCCGTGTGTTCATTCTGCCGATGCCTAGGATTAGGGAAGGTGAGAGTCTGGAGCTCAGGGGCTGGGGGAATTGAATTTGGACTCGGGCGTCATGGACTTGGGGTGGGTCTGGGGCTTAGTTTTGGGGTTGGGGGGGGGGGCTTAAAACTTTTTGGGGCTGAGGGGTGCCGGCATCATGGGGGCAAGATTGTGATGAAGGCACGCCCCAGTGCTCCCTCATGCTAACAGGTGGCTTTCCCGATTCCCCACTATTCGGATTTCACAACGAGCTCCCACCCAAAACCTACAAGGTTAATCATGTTTGCCTTGGTGAAGTTTCATCTCGTACATGGCACCTAACGGCACTCCGCAAGACCTGGGCTTTTCGCTTGGAGCCCTGAACCTTTGAAACCCTAACTGCCAAAGTCTCGCGACTTGGGGCTTCAAATTCGGTCTCCTGGCCTAGAGGGCATGAAACCCTCAACCCGAAATTCAGAACTCCGAAGTCTAGGTTAGGGTTTAGTCGGTTTAGGGTTTTAGGGTTTAGGCTAATTCTCGGTTTAGGGTGGTGTATGGCCCAAGAGCCTGCTCCGTTTCAGGCAAGAGTCCTCTCCGCCTCCTGGCCACGACCGTGCTTCGAAATCCCTGAACCCCACATGGGTGGTTCTTTCAATATCAGGAGCCTTTGTGAGTCCGCGTTATACTACGGCACCTAATATATTTAAGGTGCCCTAAAAGGGGATCCAAATTTTGACAACTCCCCACATCAAACATCCGAGTCCTTGTAGGCCCCTAGAGGCCCTGAAAACCTGAAACGTCACACTTCCAAACATCCTGAACCCGGGACCCGTCCTCGACGATCTGGACGGATTTTAGGGAGCCTTCCTTATACTAGGATTTTGGGTTTAGGGTTTATAAGGCTTAAGGGTTTAGGCCTCAAACTCGGACGTTGGGTTCGAACTCAAAGGCCCTAGCCTCGCCTAAAACGGAGAAGTTTGCTTTGTTCTGCCGACGACATGAACCCCATTAGGGTTAAGGGTTGAGGGTTTAGGGTTTTTTCCATGAGTCATCTGGTACTCGAAAAAGCTCCCTAGTCCGAAGGCTATAGTTACTAACTTTCGTTCATAAACTTTGGAAGTTCTTACTCTGCATGCTTCGGTTTTTTAGCTCGACGTCGCAGACCCCGAATCGCACACCGTGAAAATCCCTGAAAAGTTGATGTGGGGCGGAAGCAATATTTTGCAGCCTAGCTCTTCGTTCGTTGCAGGAACGTGACTACATCACGGGCTGCGTGCAATGTGCCCCGAAGAGGATCGAAGCTGTTCCCGTAGGAATCCCAAAGCCCTTCGCCAACAAGAGCATTCCAGGCCCCGTCTTGCCTCCTTCAGGCGCGAAGTGTCGTGCATCGACGCCTGCACTCAGGATCAAATCTTCTACAGGCCCCTGCACCACGCACGCCCCAAACGTACTTCTGAATTCCTCCAAGGAAGAATTACCTTCGTACTACACTTGTAGAGAAGCCAACAAAGGTGAACATCCCAAAATCTTCCAGGAGACAGTCACGTATGCAACAGTATTTTGTTCCGTGATTACTTAAGCACACCCCAAACCCAAAAGCTTTGAAGCCCTTAGTCTAAGGGCTTCAAAGCTTTTGGGTTCGGGGTGTGCTGAACGAGTCCTCAAGGGCTCCATTTGTCGTTTTTAGGGGTCTGCTGGAAATTCAGGAGTTTTCGGGCGTCAGCCTTGTTTTCTCCACAAAGATCCGACATGCTGCTCCTTGGCCTGATCCTTATTCTGGGAGCTGCAGGCATGATGGATCCGAGGACAGAGCCCCTCTGGGGGGAAAGCGTAGGCTGCAATCGTCAGAGGCATCATGACTGTGCAAGTCTGGGGCTGTTAAATAGTAGGATCCTTATGTAAGGACCCCAAAACTCCTAGATAAGGCAGTCCTAGTTTTCTGAAACCTCCTTAACTGAGTATCTAACAAGAGCAGCTTCAGGTGTAGCCATTGGGTTGAAAGGCTGAACCGGTGGGTTTGTACTGTAGACACACCTGCGGACGAGCATTACCGATTGCTTCGTAGGTTTTATCAAGCCCTGACACCTAGGTCACCTAAGTGGTTTTGGGCGTTACGGTTCGGCCTTGTGCGGGTTGACGGGGGTTGAAATGGGTTTAGGGTTTTGCTTAAGGGTTTAGGATCAACTGATTAAATATCCAGAACTCACTACATTGCATGGATTCGCCCCGGACCCTAGAATCCCAGAGTTGACAAACCTCCTCGCATAGCCCTGTCGCATCGAAACTAAAACATTCACGCAAGGAGACGATGTGGCCCCTTGCATCAAGGAGTTTTAGGAAATAGTTTTTGGGAATGCCTGCAACGATTCAAGACATGACTGTAGTTACTCAGGATACTCACAGGCTGCTTTGTTTGGATTATTTCCCGTGGTGCTTCTGTTACACAAATGTTGAGATTGCAAGGGTTTTCCAGCGACGCTGTAAGAAGCTTCTCTCAATAGGCACCCGAAGCCCAAACCCTAAACCCTGAAGCCTACCCTAAACCCTAAATCGCCCCTAAGCCTAAACTCAAGAAGCATCCGAAGCCCAAACTCCGAAATCGCCGGAGTTCGACCCAGCCTTCAGTCGACCCAACTCCAGGCGGAGGTCCGACATTTCGACTGACCAAAGAAGGACAGAGAGTGCTTCTTAGGGTTTAGGGCTTAGGGGCGTTTTAGGGTTTAGGGTTAAGGGCCTTAGGATATAGGGGTTTAGGGGTTAGGTAGAAAGCAAAAGTCTAAGGGCCCCTTTGAGTATGCTCTGAGGGATCTAGAACGGGTTTGAGGGTTTCGGGTTGAGGGGGGTTTAAGGTTCAAGGTCTTGAGGCTTGGGGTTTAATGACGGCTGCATCGGTGCTTAGTAAAAGCAAAAACAAAAAGGTGAAAGGTGAGAGGTAGATTTCTGCGTTTAGCAAGGGCTGTTTGCATTCGTGAGGGCTTATTCGCTATGGGCGTGGTGTGGAGCATGGTGTGTTCGTGATTTTTTTGTCTGCAGGACTGGAAATTGCGGCTTCAACTAGGGGCGGGGGAGCTTAGGGAAGCTTTGCTCCTCTGGTTTAGGAGTTAAGGCTAGGTTTGAACTTAAGAGACAGGAGGTTTGGGCTTTAGGAGCTCAAGCCTTGAGGCTTTCGGGCTTTCGGCACAGTTCGGACTGCAGTGCCTTGGGAATTGAGGGCTGGAGTGGGTGAATTGGGTTTCGGTGTATCTGCATGACCCCTAAACCCCGTGATCCCCCACTTCCCTCCCAACAAAGGCTCCGCATTCAGCCCAGGCTTCGTGGATCGCCCCGAGTGGAACGGAGGTCTCATAGAGTATTAACACTGTCCCATCCTCGCCGAAATCCGGCTCTGGTCCTTAAGGCCCTTAAGCCCCGTGTTCTAGTGCACCCACGAGATCCTGATAGCTAAAGCTCTCTTTGGGCTTAGACCGTGCCAAGATGCATGACAAGAAGCAGGGCAAGGGCTAAATTCCTTCTAGACAAGCCTACAAAAGGGGCCATCCTCTGGTTGAGGGCTTAGGCTCTACCGTCTAGTGACATCACCCAACCCCATGACTCAAAAAATCCCTCGACCGGCCAGCCCAAACCCCTGAAGCATCCACAAAGTACAGGCACCAAAGCACCATCCTATGATTAAATGCTGAAGGATCGCCATTCTTGTTAGGTTTCACATGTCGGGGAGCACAGGGTCAGAAGTGCTGCCTTCGAAATTTCGGGAATGGATCTTGGCCACCTGCGCAGTCGCAGGCTACTCCAGCTTTGGATGGTTGGGCCTTGGCATCGTTCGGTTTTTGTGCTAATTAATATTCAAAGCTCAAAAACTGTTTCGCCCATTTCAAGTCATCAGCAAGAATTCCAATGCCGCAGCCATGCTGAACCCCGAAACTACACCCCTGGATTGCAATCCCGAAACTTCAAGCCAAAGCTCGCATAAAGCACACATATTTAGGACCTTGATGATCGGAATCGGTGTTGACCAGATCGCAGGGATTTTTACACGATGCGTATATAAGTATGAAAGTTTCCCACTAGCACCCTGATTTTCAGGGGCCTCGAAACAAGCTGCCCGTACTTTTGCGACTCTTGCAAACCCCCCCCTCTCCCCACACTAAATGACACGAAACCCCATATTCGACCCCTATACAACACGCGGTCAAAACTCGTATGGACTGCCCTGGAAATCAACATAAAACCCTCACCCTAAACCGTTCAGGCCCCTATCAATCCGAAGTCCACGCAAACCACAGGCCTCTGCTTCCTGGCTTGACCTCAGGACCTGCACCGACCACAGGGCGGGGCTCAGGAAACTTGAAGGTTTCAGGTGCAAAATGATTCAACTAACGTTTACTGTTTGTAGGCTGGCAGAATGAGGGACCTAAAGTATTCGAACTATAGGTGTAGGGTGAGCACTATGAACTGGGGCCTTATTAATTAGAAGATGGCCTTGGCTAGGAGCGTGTAAGGTTCTATAAGGGCAACTAAAAGGGTTCAGTGCTGTTTAGTGCAGGGGACCCGTAATGATTTACCGCAATGACTAGAACAAGATGTTGGAATTTGTTGTGACACCATATAGGGACCTTCAGCGCGTAGCGTCGGTAATTACTTCCCAGAGGCTTTCCTTGGGGGTCCGTGGGATGTCAACCCCGCCGAAACAAAAAATGTTTGTTGAGTACTTCCCTCTGACTCCTAGACCCAAGTGCGAAACACTAAGCCTTCGGCTGAATGCTAAACTAGATGCCCATTGGGACATCTATGCAAACATGTGCGCAAAAGTCGCCCGGCACAATATCCTAGAAACTTCGCTCGCCTCGCGTCTCATCTCCTCCACCTGCAGCGCGTCCTCCGTGGGCGAGATGGTAAAGGCGGAGGATAAGGGTTTGGGGTTTGGGGTTTAGGTTAGGAGCTTCGAAGATTTGGGGCAGGTAGGGCTTTTGGGTTCAGAGCTTTACGGATTTGGGGCTTAGAGCTTCTGTCGGATTGGCACATAGTGCTGACCAGGGTTGCCAGGAGTGTGCCTTGTTTTTGCCTATTTAGCATAAGGTTTCGGGTCTACAGGAAGCCCTAAACTCTCCTCTCACTGAGTCCTCCAGCTTGTCAGAGAGATTCTGCAAGGAACAGCCCTGGAGGCAAGGAACCACCTCGCAGAGAGCGTCACGACACACGGTAAATACTTGCTATACATACATATACACATATATATATATATATACATTATTTTTTGCTAACTGATCGAATCCAAATAGTCCACCATGAACCCGAAATGCGAACATCCTTAGACCTCGTGCCCGAATACAGCGTCTACCTAAGCTTTTCGTCGATCCGTGCCAAGCCAACATAGAATGGAATCATGCTGCTGTCCGGAGTTGTTCGATGGTGATAGAGTGAGGCCGGGTTATGTAGAATGTAGAATAGTCGGAGCATGCTGTTACTTGCGCACTCTTGCGATCTATTCAAGCCCCCATAGTACGGCTGGGGTGGATTCTGGACGCCGGCTTTTATGATCCCCCCTGGCACATCTGACATACCGAAATCAGCCCGATACCCGCCCCACCATATGTCACACCCCAGAGTTCCAGTTGGCTACATAGTGGCTTTCGAACCACGTAGTGTACCCAGTAACCCATTCTGTAGGCAAGCGCATGGCGCCCTTCGGAAAGCTTGTTAAAAACTCGAGCATCTTCCTCGATTGGGGAGACCTGCGTTGTCTGGATGCTAAAAACGCCCGCCACCCGCCTCGTCTTCCAGAGTCTTGTGGAGCCCCTCCAGCTGCTGCGCCACAAGCGCCTGGCAGCCGGTAGGGTGTAGGGTGTAGGGTTTAGAGGCTTTAGGGGTTCCTGAACCAAGCTGGAGCCCCAGATGCGCCAACAAAATCATATACAATATAGATGACTCGTCAGGCAGTCCTTCTGTCGTCGTTGAACAGCCACGCGGACCCCTTCAATGCCCCCTCCTCCATATTGCATTAACGAACATCAAAGCGCTTAAGCACCTTTAACAGCCACTTACATCTTTGCTTACTGCACCACATTCATAAGGAGCCCGAATATGTCAGTAATTCAAGCTTGTATATCAAAAGCCGATTTTTTATAGGCTGTATAAAGCTCTTTGCGAAAGCCCCTTTAAACGCCCAACTCTGAGCGGTTCCTCCACGACCTCGGCCGGTGCACCGGGCGCCGGCGCGTCTGCCGCCACGGCGGCAGCCAGGCGTTCGGGGAGCGTCTGGACTTCGGCCTCGTGTTGTTGTTTTGGTAAGTCGTAAACCAAAAATGTGTTGATGAGATGCCAAAACCTTGTAGGGTTTTTAAGTTTCGGGCCAAATAGAGAGCTTTTCGAGTTGTTCTGGCTCCTTCCTTTGCTGCGGTCTAGGGACTGTATGGGCGCTTTGTTTCTTGAATGCTCTTCTTGAGCCAACAACTCGGTGTATATAGTGTGGGCAAACTCGCAAGTCAGGGGTAAACAAGCTTAGGTTGGTTTCACGAGTTTTAAGGCTAGATCAGGAGCTCAAGGTATGGGAGCATCAGTTAGAGATCATCGTCACCCTGATCATCTTCTAAACCCTGATCACCACACCCAACCCTCTCCACCCCGAGCCTGGAGGCCGCGCAGATGACCCGGAAAGTCACCCAACAGCGATGCGTTGGCCGCTGTGAGCTGACAAAGCGAGGCGTTGGTTCAGGGCATTTATAGGGCCGCTTTCCGGCGTGAGGTCAACGTTGAGCTTAGGGTGTTGGCAACTAAATTTTGGAGGTACTGCCTTGAGGGCGTTTAGGATCGTGAGGGAATTCACGCATCTTCACGGGTGTCTTGAGCTAGTGCTTGCGAGTAGGCTGTGGATCTAAACTTTTGACTCGACTTGAGCCGCATATCCTAGCTCGTGAAGCGTGGAACGCTAGCCTCAAGCTAAAAGCCTGACACGATACGACAGACATGGCAGGCAGCGCAGAAGGTTCTAAAGGGAGCAGCTACGCGTATGGAAAGTGTGCAGTGCCTTTGGGTTTGACTGATGGGGCCGTCACAGGGTTCCTTTCTGTTGACGGGGACCTGACTTCCACCACAGATTTCAGGCTTTGAGGTCCTGGGGGTGGAGGGTTGAGGGCTGGAAGCCTTTCGGTTGATAATGGTGTCTTTGTGCAGCTCCTTGTTTTTGCCAAGACGGGATAGGGATACTCTCCACCGCCTCAACAGAGTCTGAGTAAGCATTTTCCAAACCCTAAGCCCTATAAAGGAAGGCCTTCAGCTGTCAACTGGAAGCTGCTTCCCGACAAAGTCTTTAGAACATAGGACACTCCGCAGCAACAGCAGAACGTCAGAATGCAGCCCCGGGCCCAGGCTATCCCTTCGACATCGTTGCTTTAATCCAGACCCCCCCGGCGCCACCAAACATGCGCTCTCTAAATATTCTTTGGGCCCTATAAGTTGTTATTTAAACCCCCGAGACCCGAAACCGTTATTCCAGGGCCGTAAAAGCCCGGAGGCCTCCTCCTTCATGGAAGCCGTCATCTGCGCGATGACCCGGGCCTTCCGAACGCAGGCGTGGCCTACCTTTGGAATGTGGCTCTTCTTAAAGCGTTTACAGTAGAAGCCAGAAAGTTGGAACATCATTATCCTCGTGCCCTTAAAGTAAAGCATAGGGAATTCCAGCACTACCCGTCCTAAACCCATGTTCCAACTTTTTGGGGTTCACGATGCAGGGATTTCGGTGCGGCATAAAGGGGCTCTTCTCAACTCAGGATAAGGGCCTCCGGATAGGAGAGCTTCGAGTTCCCGGGCGCCTCGGCGACGGTGACGACATAGCCAACCCAAAGGGTCCAAGTATCATTATGGTACATATTTAGACCCCCAAAATACGCTATAAGTATATACCAGAATGATACTTGGACCCTTTGGGAACATCGCCCTTCTTGTTGAATTGTCAGCCAGAGGTCAAATGAAGATCCCAATGTCGACTGTAAGGCGATCTCCGAAGATTTCGAACCGCGCAGTAGATGAGTATGATAACACCGGAATCGATGAAGCCAGACCTATACTCTGGCAAAAGTGCCGGTTATGCTGGTGCTGGTGCGAGGTGATCATGACCAATGCCTTTGATAAGCACAACTGTTTCGGGAGAGGCGGTGCTGACGATTATCTCAATGCCAGAAGTCTCACGCTTCAACGCCAAAGCCCTGCAAAACGGTATACCGGTCCCTGGTTACTTGCCCGAGCCCAGCCCTTACCTTCCAAGTTCGATGCTGCTAGGTTCTTGTTGAGGAACTTAGCTATGAACTAGCATCTAAAGCAGATGTTTCAATGTAGGCGAGGGCGCCTGCTTGACTTAAACTCTTGAACAAGAACCCAGAGGAGAGTGCCTCCACATCTGCGAGCTGCGTGGACAGATCGGATCTGTGCTGCTCTGATGCGGAGTGCAGTTCCTCGCATTGGAACCGGTGGGCTATGCTTCGATACTTGTGGGGTCTGATAGACACCCATGGTAGTGTGGAAAGCATTCTCTACGCGATACGTATGTGCTCCGCGGGTGCTACAGACAGTGGGCACAAGGACAGACGGAGGAATAGCATAGGGGCCTGAATAATCAGAATAGGGTTGTGGGGCCCAGTTTACTTTAATTATGATGAGAACTTCCAAAATCAAAGGCTGGGAATGGCCTTCGAAGTCTGCTGCAGCTGATTCTGCAACTCTGCGATCTGCGAGCTCAGCGATGTCCAACGCTCCTGGTCCTGCAGAGCCCCTTGAACAGATTGCAACAGCGTTTACGAAAAACCCTGAACCGAACCATCGGAAATTACTAAACTCTTCCTGACTTAAACCATAAGCCACACGCGGAAACGGAAGCCTTCGGAATTTCAATTGCAACCAAGACGGCTGTGCCTCAAGGAAATAAGACTCCGAACTCAATTCTCTTTCAGGGTCCTTATAATCAAAATTGACGAGCTGTCTTGCAGTCCGCAAAGTCCCAAATTTGGAAAACCCTAAACCTCAACACCGGCACCCGCCCCAACCCTCAAACCCTTTCTGAATCTGGACCATAAACCTGACCCCCATAACCCTACAATCCGGGTTCCTTGTGGCTGATCTTGAGTCAAGATCCTGTTCTTCTGGTGGCGAAACTCGGATTGCTACACTTTTTCTGACACTCTCATTTGAGGCTTCGCCGGAAATTGTGTATGACCACAACGGTCTTTGATACTACTCGGTCTTTAGCAAAATCAACCTAGGCATGGAAAAGAAACAGCACTCATGATGGTCATGGCTAATCGGCGATACAATATAAGTTGAAGGCCGCGATATTATACCGGATGTTGATCACTGTAGTTACCGTGACTCATGCTGATAACCACTGCCATAACAAGCAATGCATCTTCGAATCTTATCATGTTCGTATCATGTCCGTAGCCCCTTTTGTGTAATCTTGCAACTCAACCTAAACCCTGAAATGATAATCTAGATTCCCTAAACCTTAACCTAGAAGCCCTAAAAGCCCTAAGCCTGAAACACCAAACCCTGAACCCTGAAACCCAAACCGCGAACCCCAGTCCTCCTGCCGCCACATCCTCCACATCTCCTCTTCTAGGACATAGGCTCCCGCCGTTGTGTCGGGGTTTCTGCAACCGGTTCAGGGGCTTCTTCATAAAAACACATGAAGGACTGAACAAGTACAGACAAGCACCAGCTGAATATTCTTAGGGTTCCCTGGCATATTTGTCATTACTGTGGCTTTGGTATGCCCCCAAACCCAGTTCTGAAGATTGATTAAATCTCCTGTATTGGAACGCTGCAGAACAGGTTTTGGGCTTCCCTGCTTTTCAATGGCTGTGAAGTGCACTAAGCCCAGGTCGGAGTGGTTAATAGCAATACTCCCTAATGTAGCAACCGGATTAAGGATCCCTGCGCCTTTTACCCCACAAAATAGTAGGATGCATATAAGGAGCCCTAATAAAGGCCCAAGGTTTCTTAATCAGGTTCCTACATTACTCTTGTACCCTTATTGTAGTAACCTCTATAGATCTCTTTGAAGGAACCCTAACAAAGGCCCTAGGTTTCTTAAGCAGGTTCCCTTTCCTATTCCTACTATTCAGACCCTTGAAAATTCAACTCAAAGCTTGCAAATCCGAGGCCCCCATCCCTAAATGCGAAAGGCCCTCGGCCCCAACCCCGAAAACCTGACCTGTGGATCTCAAAGCCCCATGGCTTTTTTTGAGGATGATGCCTTAGACTTGGGCGTTAGTAGCTACTTTTCGCTCATTTCGATGATGGTACTTGTCGCGCGGTGAGCTCGGAAATAAGCGACACTGAACAGCTGGAGCCCCCTAATGCAAGGTCACGGAAAGGGAACCTCTGCTTCTGAGAAATCCGAAGACTACCTATAAACGGGTACATCTTGCAAAAGGACCGGAATAGCAAATCACAAAGTCTGCAGTACTTGTACTGTTCTTTCGGGTTCACGAATATAGATTTATAGTACATATTTAAAGCCCCCGAAGCTCTCGTCACATTGTGTAGGCACGTATACTGTCCAGGCTTGGCAGCATAGAAGCTGACACTCGCACTCCAAGAATCTGAAGGGCTTAAGAAGTAGACTAGGGTTTCGGTGTGCGTGATAACGTCATTTCGTGTATGTGTGTGTGTGTGTGTGAGAACGTATGAAAAACTCTTTTTATATGTTATGCATGTTTATGTATATACATATATGTGGACGATGAAGGGATACTATTTCCAATCGGGGTTTTCATACAGTTCAGTTCGAGGTATGCGGGCTTGAAAGCACGGCTGGCGGCTCATCAAAACCTAAACCCTGAAGCATAAGAAGAGTTACAGTATAGCATTCCAGAATCTTAAACGGTTCGGTTTAAGGGTTTAAGGTTTAGGGTTTGGGGTCAAATTTCACGAAACCCTGCAAATCCCTGCAAGTAGCTACGGATATCCCTATGAAGCCCCATGGAACAGCGTGGGTAACATCTTTCAGCTATACTGCCAAGACCAAGAACCACAGGTCCTTGAGAGTGGGCCATTCAGCTTGGACCTGCAAGCGAGTTGTGAGCCCCACCGGGGGCTGCTTTTAGCCTATACAGAAGCCTCTAACAAAATAACGGGAGTATGGGGTCCTTATTAAAGGGTTCTATACGGGGCACTGTAGAGGTTCTATAACAGGAGGCCTTAATCACTAGACTAGAGTGTTGGGGCTGTCTAGTCTACTTGCAGGAAGAACCCTGAGGAAGAGTATTGTGTGTGTTGTTGTCCCAGCCACACAGTTATCACACTCAGACCCTAAGCAGGCGGATGACAACTTACTGTAACACCTATACCTGCACTACTCTTATGTACACATACATACCTACATACTTACATACCTACATACATACATGCATAGTTAGATACATCCAGCTTTACACTGTATACCGTGTGAACATGAAACCCAAAGGTCCAAGTACACTATGACCGTATACTCTCCCAAAGTTCACTTCGCGACCTCCAAGACTACTATTCTGATACTCTTTGGGTCCTTCAAAACCATCAAAACACCCTGGAGAACCGCTTCTAGAACCCTGACATCTAAACCCTAAACCCTAAACCCTGATAGAAACACCCTTTACAGAACCCTCTAAGATCGCTTTTGCACAGGAACCCTGATTATTCGGTCCTACGTCGCACTGTGACGGAAACATCGGACCAACTTCTCCCTGGCTCTCCACTGAAGAAAGCTCCCTGTGGCAAGCTGAAGTAGCTCAATTGTTTTCTTTGAGCTCCTTTTGACACCTGCCCGCCCGAAGCTTAAACTCGACTGATTAACTGTCGGTTTGAGGCGAGATTTCGGTTTTCATGTTCACGGCAGCTGATCGGGCGGTACACCCCAGGCACTGAACCCATAAACATGTACTGAAGGGCATTTCGGCTTCTAGACCAAAGAGTAACCCAGGCATAAAAAGGATGCCCTTTTTGGTTTAAAGGGGCTTATAAGGGAACCCGAACCCTAAAAAAGGGAATAAGGGCCTACTCTAGGTCCTAGGCTTTTCTCAATGTACGCAGTCATAGAAGTCATGCTGCCGTCCGATCTCCAAGTCATGACTTCGAAAGACATCGGAAATGCTCGATCAATACAGGGGCCTTAATGATTAGAATACGGTTTTGGAGCCCATTATACTATATTTACAATAAGGAACCGCAGAATAGTGTAGGTACTTATTTAGGCCCCTATATTAGGGTTCCAGGATTACGGGTTACGAGTGTGGGCTTCAGAGCTTTAAGATCTTGCAATCTCGTGTGTCGGGTTTAGGGCTCAGGGGTACCGCATAGAGTGTTGGGGGCATCACATCCTCACTAGTTATCATTATTGGGGGACGACACGGAAATTCCTACCCTTCTATTACTCAGGTATCGTGATTCGTATTAACTATTGAGTATTTCATTGATTCATGTATTAAATTACGGCTAGCCACCCCTTTGACCCATAACAGCCAAGTCACCATTCGCGTGCACGAGAGCGCCGCACGGTCCGCCGCCAACTCGGCGGCGCTGGCAACCCGGAGCTGCTGGTCTTTCCTCTGCTGTCTCAGGGGTTTAGGGTTTGCGGTTTTTAGGGTCTTAGGGTTTTAGGGCTTTGGTAAGGGTTTAGGGCTTAGGGTTTAGAGTCCTTCCTTCCTTCTTTTGCTGTCTTTGGATTTGGGGCTTGTAGTGGAAGGTTCCTTGAAGCAGGGGGTAGGGTTAAGAGCTTAAAGGTTTAGAGTCCGTCCTGCGGCAAGGCGCTGGTTAAATGAGCTTGTGCAGGGCGTTTTAGATATTCGTTCATTACGGTCTCGTTCTCTTGGGTTCTGACGTAAAGTTTAGGCTCCCTCCATGGTAGGGTTTAATTAAGGACGAGGTTTGGGGATCAGGCTAAGGCTTGGTTTTGGGGTTGGGATGGAGGCTGCGATTCACTCTTGAAGAGTTGGCGCAAATGGCAAGAGACAGGTCATTTTGTTGGGGGCAACATCAGCGCCCTCATTGTGTTGATGAACATGCCGAGAACTTACAGCCCAGCCGAAAAGGTTTGCCCGCCCGTGGCTTTCCGATATCTGGATCCTGGCTTGAGTTGCAGAGTTTCTCCGGGGCTGAACAATCGGGAATGTCGATGCGACTGTTCGGGTCCTTTTAGGGGCTCTTACGGCTTTGAGATTCTGATAATTGGGGTGGAAGCATTGTCCTTCCTGCCGGGAGAAGTTAAGATGTTCTGCTGTCTAGTGCGTCGCATGCAGTTGCTGGAAGCCTCCACTCGCTCGGAGGGAATCCTGCTTAGATTCGGCTTCATTTTGGGAGGAATTCCGGTGCTAGAGGCTTTGCTTGCGAGATTTCTAATCTATAAGGTCCTGGAGTAGATCGCACGAATATGGCCGTGGCTCAGCTGGCTGTCCAGCATCCTTTTCATGGCATCGCAGGTGTCGGTCATGTAGTCACGGCACCTGTGCTGCAGGGCTCCTCTCTAAGGTTTAAACCATTCAACTCTGAAGCCCTAAACCCTGAAACCTCCCCCCAAACCCGAGAGGTAAGGACGCCTCCTGCATGCATGTCTTGAGCTTGGTAAACCTTCTGATTCGAGCTTGGAGCTGTCGAACACATCATCATGCATACGTGCACATATACATAACTACATCTATGTCTAGATGGGTGCTGTAAGCATTTTGGTTTAAGAGTTTCTCCGACGGTATACATACGAGCTTACATTACATAGACACATACGTACTGTACGCATGCATCCACAACCAATGCACATGTGTGTGTGTGTGCACAGTCTGTTGCATGGGCAGAGGGTATGGGTGCTGGAGCCTGTGTTCTCTGAGAACTAGAGTGACGCCTGCGATTGTGTGTATGTTCGGAACACGAGGATATGCTTCAAGTCTTGCACCCCCCGATCCCCAAACCAAGAAGACAAACCCCGAATCCAGAAATGCCAAGCCCGAAATCTCTGGCCTCTCCATCTCGTCTTTGCCCAGCTGATCCAAAGTCCTTTGAGGTGAGCGGGAAGTGCTGGAGACATCGGGATTCGGCGGCCGAAGGTGTCTGAACATACCGGGTTTGAACCATTGGAGATGTAAGGTATATCGTCAATACAGTTATACCAGTACTCTTGGAGGATATTAGTTCCAGATTTAACAATTCAGACATCTACAATAGTGGCTCTGCTTCTGTTCCTTGGGTCTGGGGTTACGGATCAGGGTCGGGCTTCGGGATAAAACTGCAGGTCTGCGAGGTTTCGC
Source organism: Symbiodinium sp. CCMP2592 (assembly GCA_905221615.1). Classification (NCBI taxonomy): domain Eukaryota; class Dinophyceae; order Suessiales; family Symbiodiniaceae; genus Symbiodinium; species Symbiodinium sp. CCMP2592. The sequence goes on along the minus strand of CAJNDT010005893.1, from coordinate 187,856 downwards.
TTGGCTTTTCCCGGGTTGGCGCGAGGGTCCAGGGGTTACGAGCTCGTGCTCTCAAGCGCTTGACACTACACAGCATTCAACAGGGGGATGTCGTTTGTTGTTCGTTCTTTGCTAGTGTATAATTATCGATTGCTGTGTGTTGCTGGCTGGCGTGTTAAGTTTTTGCTAATGTGTTGGATGCAGCTGTTGTCGTTTGGTTCCTTGTTTGTTCCTCTGCTTACATGTAGATATGCCCGCCCTCTTTAATCGGATATTTGCTTGCTCGTTCGCTTGCTGCTCTGCTGACTCTTCGACTGGTTTGCGCGTAAATTGGTACGATTGTTGTGTTCTGGGTGGGTGAACTGGAAGGTACTGGTTTGTTGGTTGGTCGCTGTATGCTGCTGCTTGATGTGTGATAACTGCTGTTTGTTGTTGGGTGTCTGCTGCTAGATCGTTCCAGTTGTCCTTATTGGGCTCATTGTTCTTGCCGCTGTTCGAGATGTTGAAACATCTAGCGATTCTAGCGACGACACCAACGAAACTATGCTGACGATGATTCTACTCTAGAATCATTTTAATTAATGTTGCCTCAGTACTACGGTACTGTATGATGGGGGTGGTGGTGGAGGTGGAGGTGACGGTGCTGGTGGTGGTCTGCAGCGTAAATCGTCAAGGCTCAGGAGTACTGTTGCTTCCAGGGTTACTGGGCTACTGCCTGCATCTACGCTTGCATGCACAACCTAACTTGGTGTTAGATGGTCACTCCTATCAAGTCGTGCTCAGATTTGTGCTGTGGCTGTGGCAAAGAAAGCTTACAGAGTGTTGGGGTTCAGAGTTGAAGGCTTTCGGGTGCAGGGATTAGGCTGCAAGGTTCATGCATTGGCTTTAAGGCTTTGCTCTGAACAAATAGTTCTCCTTTGTCATAAATTCTCTCTGAAAATAATCATACCTCCAGCCCTAAGAGCCGAAAACTGTGCTGTAAAGCTGAGCCCCTGACTCGCAAAACTCAGAAATTCTTTAACTCCTGAAATCTTGAGCAGCCCATCTCGAACTTGCGTTCTGAACTTTAGTCTAGGCTGTTCAGTATCCCGCTGGAAAAGAGTATATACTTTTTTAGGCTTCTTATTTTATAATAGGAACCCAGAAACCTGAAAGGAAAAAAGTATACCACTGAACAGCCTGGTCCTCGACTCCAAACCAAAATCCGACATCGAATATAGATTTGCCGATTGCAGGATGCCTACTTAGCCCTAGATTCCTAAACTCCCTCGCCCTAAACCCCAAAACCCTATACCTCGAACCCTCGATATATATATATATATATATATATATATAAATATACATATATACCCTAAAACCTAAATCTTAGACCCTAAGCCCTAAGCCGTGACTCAGAATCCTTATCGCTCCGAGGTCGGAACTGCTGCCGGAGCCGCGCATTCAAACGAAACAGCTCCTCAACATGCTCTCCTGAGTTTGCAAAAGTTAGGTTGAGGGTGAATATATATATATATATATATATATATATATGTATATGTATGTATATCTGGTTTGGGATTGAGGGTCTAGGGCACATGTGGGTTTTTAGGCTTTGGAAAACAACGCTTATAATTTAATAGGGTTTCTGGGTTGGGGGTTTGAGGCAGTGGGTATAGAGTATGTGGCCTTAATGTCCCAATCCTAAAGCCCTACAGTCAGAATTAGGATTTTCAAGTTGAGGCTTCCGAAGTTACCCTAAACCCTAAACCGAAGTTCAAATGCTGCTAGCTCCATGGTCCATAGGCCCGGAACAAGCTTCTACGATGTACTGTACAGCAATCCAATGTCTGACTGAAAAAACCACCTGACAAAAATAGAAACCCTAGACAAGCCTCGCCAAAAGCAATCAAACCCAGGAAACAGCTCTGTGAGCTCTGTTGCCACGTGTCTTAGCTTCTGGATGTCTGCTGCGTCGTTCTTGTGCTGCTCAGCGAACCTGCGCTCAGCTGCTCGGATTTTTCGAACATTTGCCAAGCTGCAAGCTCGCCTCAACAACTGACCTGGTTCACAAATTGATTCAGTGAAAAGCCCCCGTCTCATAGGGGACTGAATAAAGATTCTTCCTTGGGGTTCCTTATCATCGCTGTAGTATTGTATACTCCCAATCCTTACTCTAATAACGGTCATTGCCCTCTGCACCAAAAAATCACCGAAAGGAACCCCGATAGTAGACCTTACAAGTGACCCTGTTAAGAAGCCATATTCCAACCCAAAAGCCTAAGCCCTAAAGTCCTTGTACTAACAATATATAGGGGCCTTAATATTTAGAACAGGGTGTTGGGGCCCATTATACTACAATTATATATACATATATATATATATATATATATATAGATATAATAAGGAAGCCACCCAAAATAGTACAGGTAATTGCTAACACCCCCACATTATCCAGCCTTCGGCCCTCAACCGACCGCCCTCGAGCTGTTGATCCTGCTGAAACGGCAATACCCGGGCCTTCATGACTAGAACAGGGCTTTGGGGGGGGGAACACTACTGTATGAGTATAACAGCCATTAAGGGGCTATGAAACAATATCATTATCTTGAACCCTGCACCCAAAAAACCTCAAATGATGCAGAACCCTAGGTAAGGCCCTCAATTCTCAAGATGGGAATCTCCCACTGAAGCCCGACTCCCTTGAACTCCCGCTGTCTGTGAAGCATTCAATTTCAAAGCCCCAAACCACATAAGCCTGCAATTTTCTGCGATGACGGCACAGAAACACTGCGTGACACAAAGTGCAACATCAGCCGACAGCTCCATCGTTGAAGAAAGCACTCCCAGCGGCCCAACCACTACTCCGCTAAACCCAATAAAGCCCGGAACCCTTAAATTCAGGAGCAGGAGATTTCCTGATTGGTTAGTTTAAGTCAGCGGACCAGGGATAGATGTATACAGATGATGAACGCTCAACCCCTTGCACACCAAGCTGCTGGTGATGCAGCTGCGCAATGCCCGCCGTGCGCATGGCCTCCCGGAGCGTTTCCAGGCCTTGAAAACAGCTTTCGTTGGGGTTTCAGGGTTTCGGAACTTTAGGGTTGTTTGGGTTTAATTATGTTTTCCGGGGTTTGTGGTTTAGGCACCAGACTTCGGATCGTAAGATTCCATGGGCACGGTGTTCCAAAGCCAATAGAAGCATGAATGCTTCAGAATATAATTCTTCCGGGCGCGTTATATAACAATATAGCCATTTTGGCGTTCCCCTAATCCGAAACCCTAAACCCTATAAACCCTACCCTACACACTGAATCCCCTGATTCCGAAAGCGGTCTTCTTGTAGATCCTGAGCCCAAAGCAGGTGCCGGCTTCCTCCCGGAACGCCTGCGAGTCAGAAATGCGATTAGGGTTTAGGGTTTGGGGTTTAGGGGTTTAGGGGTTTAGGGTTTATGGGTTTAGGGGTTTAGGGGTGTAGGGGTTTAGGGTTTAGGGATTCGGGAGAAGTTGGAGGTTCAATGTACGGAACGAATAATTAGTCGGAGCAATTTCTTCGTCCATATTCCAGCGTGTGTGTAAGTGTATATACGTATGTCTGTACAATGTCCATAATGGAGATACGTTGTAAACGATATGCCGTCAGCAGGTTCCCGGAACATTCCTGAAGCTCCTGAACTTTAAAAACCCTAAACCCTAAACCCTAAACCCCTAAACCCTAAACCCTAGCTTCTATCAACTTTCAAGATCCCAAAACCCTATTGGCCCGGCAGACAGCCTGAACCCAAAGCCTCAAGTTTTAACTTGGGAAGGGTTTTTGAAGCTTCGACATGTAAGGATCTGAATGATTCGCAATTACATCTTTTTTATCGTCCGCCGATATATATATGTATATATATATATATATATATATATATTTGTTGATTAAGACCATTACTGCGACAGCCAAGGTAGGGACCAGGGGCCATGGCACTTCAGCTTTCAGGCTTCCTGCTTGATGGCTTCGGGCAAGCAGAATCGGCAGGAACTTCGCTGTACGCGGCGCCCAAGACAAGGCGAGTTCAGGCCGCGCATGGAAACTACCACCCTAGATCCTAAAACAATACCGACCGCTACTAAACCCGAAGTCGAAAAGCTTTCAACCCAAAACGTAGACAAGGGCTTAGATGCTATACCTGGGACATCCGCGGTCCCACACATTCACACGCATAAGCACACACACAGAGACCAACACACACACACACACACACACACAAGACAAAACAACGCGCACACGCACACACACACACACACACATGCACACAAACCATAGACACCACTACAAAGTCTCGTAAGCTCCCCACCCTCAACAGCACAAGGGAGCTGAACCCTAGGTGCTGAATTCTTAGAGATCGCCCTGAACGGGAAGGACCAAAGCCTAAAACCTCTCTGATCCGGAAGCTCTACTTAGGGTTTAGGGTTTAGGGTCTAAGGTTTAGGGTTTACGGCTTCGGGCTTTGTTCTGCTTCTTTCACAGTGCCCATGTGCAGCCTGGCGAAAGCGCTCCAGCTCCAGGGACAGGCCAACGGAGCCCTGCCCGGGGTGTCGGATATGGGTGGTTGTCAAAATTAGGGTCCCTTTTTGGGTCCGACTATGATATAAAAGAACCATAATTTTGACAACTACCCATATAGGGTTTAGGGTTTCGGGTGCGCCATGACGGGACTCTCAGTACAGGACCGACAACGCAGAGAGGTCGGGCTCATTGCTTGCACTCCACTGTAGCGCAGTCGCTGCGGGGTTCCAGGTCGGGGACAGCCAGTATCGGTATCGCGGACATTTAAAGAAAACCCACATCCTGCTGGGATCAAACCTGAAAATTCTGAGTCGTAAACTCCCCGAAGCCTCTCTGTAGCACCACAAAATATCCACAAATGCCCAGTACATACAAACACCCAAATCAACAACTGATCCATATTGTAGGCCTACATTGGGGACCCGTCGCGCTATCATTTTCAACCACTAGATAGAGAAACCAATAGTGAGAATCCCTAAACCTCTACACGCCGACTACCAATAACCCCAAAGCCCTCAACCCTACACCACCCGGATTGGCTTTCTGAATCCTTAGTCTGGTCTAGGATTTTGGAACCCTACTAGAGCATCATCTCAGCCCCGCTACAGCGCTGCCTGCCGGTCACCACCTAAGAGCTTCGGATTCCGCAAGGGGACTTGGAAAGATTCTATGCCGCAATGCCGGGATCCAGAAGAGTCAGGGTTGGGGTTTTCGACGAGGTTTCGGCATTGGGGCTGGGACCTCGGGTCTTGGGCAGAATACCTGGATCCATCCTGGGCTCCAAGGTTAACACTCGAAACGAACACTGGAATCCACTGGAATGGATCATGGCCATGAAACGTCGTTGACACAGTTCCTTCTTAGTATCCCCCTATGAACTCTGCACTAGCCCGAGCGCTCATTCACCAAAACTACTCACCGAGCAGGAGAGCATGCAAGCACGTTCAGGGTTTGGGCGTCCAGCTTAGAGACGTGGGGTGTGGCCATAAAGCAATGTTTCCTGTGTGTGTGTGTGTGCGTATATCTATATCTATATATATATATATATCTAATGATATACTTTTATTATTAGTATTCTTATTCTTATTCTTATTCTCATTAACATTATAATTACTATTATTATTATTATTACATTACGTATATATATATATACATACACACACGTATATATGTTGCTATATAGCACCATATGTATATATACACACATAGACACACGTACACATGTATATACATGCACGCATGCATGTGTGTATATATAAACATATCCCATACACATGTCTTTCATGTCATATCATGTGGCACCACATCTTAGCACAAATAGTTATGATATGCATATATGTGCATACACAAGTGCATGTGCACATATATATATATATATATATATCTCTCTCTCTCTCTCTCTCTCTCTCTCTCTCTCTCTCTCTCTCTCTCTTAGTACATATACGAACTGATCGACCTCCACCCCCCGCGCCGCGAATAAAACAAAAAGCACCTCCAAAAGTCCGTTGATTGTTAAGGGGTATTTGCACTCTCTCTCTCTCTCTCTCACATTAGGGAGGACCTTGCTCCTGCTCCAGCTCTTCCTGCGGTTCTTGCTTCTGCTTTTGCTCTTGTTCCCTGCTCTTGCTTTGCTCTTGCCCCTACAACCCATAGCTCGACATGGTTTTCTAAAAGGCAGGGACGATTTCACAGGGATTTTCCAGAACGTCTCTTCTCTTTAAATCATTGGGGGGGGTGATTCATAGAATACGGGAAGTCCGTATATAAATGTCACGGGTTTATGGCTGCTTGACTGACCCGCTTGAGCATCTTGCCCCGTCTTCGCATGATGCCATGCAGGGAAAGGATCAACAACTGTAAGCCACAGACATGTTGGAGTTGCTTGCTATTTAGGTTAATCTCGCTTCGAGGACCTCGGATTGTTTTGGTTCGTGGGGCCTCGGTCTTGGAGAATCAATAGACAAATGAAGCTCCTTTTCGCATGGCAGATAGAAATTATGATCTGTGGGTACAATAAATAAAGACGGCGCATATGTCGCGCACACACCTCTAGCACGCCTTGTGCGGCCATGGGTGGTGCCTGCTTCCCGTCCGAGGAACTAAATACCCGATGACGCTAACAGCCAGAGACTTGGCGCCGAGGGGATTTCGTAAAACGAAGGCTTCGCTACGCAAGAACACCGCACGTGGGGAGTGCAGTTGAATTACAGATGCCCGCTCCACAGGCAGCCTCAGGCCCTCGTATGTAGGCCGTGAACCATGACCTATACAAGTGGAAGAACGCGGCAAAATGCCTAGACATGCCTGGAACGCAATGGTCAGCCTCCGGCACGCACCATATCATTACTTTCTCTGGCTCTTCAGCTTTACTCTAGCTATTCTCTAGAATCTTGAATGCGAAATTCTGGCGTTCCCGAAGCCTAGAAATAGGAGTTTTCGAAAATAGGGAACCCTAATATGGTACCCTAAATAGTAGGATCCTTATTATAAGGACTCCAAAATACGGTACCCTTATTTTCGGAAACTCCCAAATAGCCAGCTTCGGAAACTCCCAAATAGCCAGCCTCAGTACTTCGAAGCTGCTTTCAGACGGTACTCTCGCTAACGAACTGGCCCTCCGACTGCTCGGGGGTGATAGTACTGGGCGTCTTCTTGCCATCGCCATCCTGCTCCTGGGCTTTCACCGCTTTTAGGGTTTAGGGTTTGGGGCTTTGGGTTTGGGGTTTAGGGTTTACGGTTTAGGGTTCAGGTTTTTGTTTTTTAAGGGCTCCGTTTCGAACTGCAGAGTGCTTATCGAAAGCCCGTTTGGGCGAGCAACTGGTACCACTTTCAGAACCAGAAAACTTTCGTACCGGCAAGTGTTACCCCCCTCAGTAGTGCTGGACCCTGCATCTTCTCATTGGGGGTTTAGGGTTTGGGGTTTAGCGTTTAGCCAGGGATAAAGTCGCATAGACTAGACTCCTGTTTTCATTGTCATACTGGTTCCTTGAAGGAACAGGTCCCCCAAAAAAGCATTAAGGTATGGGCTCCTGTTAAGGAACAGGTCCCAACAAAACCTTAAAGTCACTGAAGTACTATACTGAACTTAGAACCCTAGCAAAAATTATAATTTTAGCTGTTTCTTAGGGATTATAATAACCAAAAATTAAAAATTATTTCTAAGTACCCCTAAGAGTATGGTACTCCGGAACCCAGGCTCCTCATCATCTCCCTCGATGAAGGCACCGGCCCAAAGCATCTTGCACCGCACCAAGGGACTCTCCCCACGGAAGATCCTCAAGCGAACATGCCACACTCCAGACACTCCCCCTCAACTCCGGAAGAACCTAGATCAGATCTCTTGGCCCCAACCCCAGCCCAACAAGTCCCTTATGCCCTATAAACCCTATAAACCGTAAAACACAAAAAAACAGAACCCGAGAGCCTCAACGGAGCAAGCAAGAGCTGAATGGCGATCCACAAGGCCAAGCCGGCAATAATGCCGTAGCCTTGTCTCTGCGAAAGAAAAAACAATGGGTACTCTTGCAATTTCACATCAGAGTTTATAGGGGTTTAGATGTATATCACTACGTAAGGTCTTACGGGTTGCTTTTGAATTCCTCCATGAGCCTTAACACGGAGATCTGAGGCAGCAGCCGATGCTGAAGGTGAAGGGCATGGTGATCATGGCCACGAAAGCTGGCAAGGCTTCCTGCTTGCTGAGATCCCCGGATCAAACCAAAGAAGCACGCTGAACTCTAATCCCAAACACTGTCAAACCATACCAAACGCTCTTAACTGAACTCTATAAGCCCGTGCAAAGCCCAAAGGGTGCAGGCCACCTCTTCAGCCCAACAGAACGACCGGAGGATTGAAGGTACCAGCAAAACCAGATTTTTTGCAAAGAAGGAATCGACCTACTAGAAGGGCCTTCATGCGTAGAATAGAGTTTAGGGTCATGTCTTAACTAGTATACCAGTACAATAACAACAAACTCTAACGAATATGCTTGCCAATTGTTGGCTGAATATGTGTGCATGTGCATATATATATATATATATGTGTGTATGTAAGTATGTATGTATGTATGTATGTATGTATGTATGTATATATATATATGGAGATGTGTATGTATGTATATATATATATATAAAAATTATACTGACTTAAAGCATACTTTGAACAAAGGGGAATAGTGCTCACGCGGGGGCTACTGAGGGGATGCACTCAAATAATTACACGACAGGGTGCGCTAACGGATCAACATCAAGCCCAAGAAGCCCAGACCCAAACACTAAATCTCACACCCTCAAAAACCGCGCTCCCGGAAAGGTTTCCGAACCCTAAACCCGAAAATTCAAAAATCTTGCTGGGCTTGGGGTTTAGGATGTAGAGTAACCCTAAACCACAAACTTGGGAAATCGGTGCTCCTGGAAGTCATCCCAGTCCACGCCCTTCACAGAGCTGCACATCATCGCGCCCAGGAGGCAAAGGATGGGGCCAGAGGCCAGCGGGGGAACCTCAGAAAAATAGAAGACCGCGCGTTTACGGTTTTTAGTGTAGGGTTTAGGGTTTCAGGGATTCATAATGGGTTCCTTTAAAGAGATCTTGGTTTAGGGTTTTAGGAGGTCTGCAAGGGCTCATTGAAAGGGATCCATGGGGTTTTTGGGTTTCGGGGTTGGGGTTTTAGGTTCAAGGTTTCCTAGGCTGTTCAGTAACCCACTGGGAAAAAGTATATACTTCTTTAGGCTTCTTAAAAAACATAACAGGAACCCAGAAACCTGAAAGTAAAAACGTGTACCACTGAAGAGCCTGGTTTCAGGGTCTGGGATCCAGGGTACAAGGTTCCAGGGTTCAGAGAGTCGGGTTTGGGGTTTTGCGTCGATTTGTTAAGAGTTTAAGAGTTTTGGGGGTTTATAGGGGTTTAGGGTTGTGGGGGGGTTTTGGGGTGCAAGGCGTGCGGCTGAGGGTCTAGAGCCTAAGGGTTCAATCAAGCACAAAGGGCCCCGAGTACCTACGAAGTCCTCAGTTGGGTTTGTAAACTCGGAATTAGTACTATGGTCTGTGTTTGTGCCCCTCGTATAACTTCTGCACATTTGGGGAAGGTAGAAAATTGGAGAGCGAACAAGTAGTGCAAAAAGTGCAAAACAATGGGTGTGCAAAAACCCAGGCCCCATGACAAACGCTAAACCCTAAACCGCCTCCTATAAAAATGGGGGTCCCAGGGTTCAGAGTTTAGGGCAGCTTACGGCGGGCTACAGCGCTCCCGAGTCAGGGGTTGGGGGGTAATAAGGGGCCTTAACATAGAATAGGCTTGCTTTGAAGGGGTCTATAAGGGTTAATATAAGGGATCTATAGTAGGGTTCTATAATCTAGGGCCTTGATAATAAGAATAGGGTTTTGGGGCCAATTATACTATAATTACAATAAGGAGCCCCCCCAAAATAGTATAGGTACTTATTAAGACCCCTATATTATACAGGAATGACAGTTCATTTTACGTAGAGTAGCCTGCGCAGCTTTATCAAGGTGAATACATACTCCGCCGAGGCCGCAGGCCCAGGCGTATTGGAGGTTAACTCAGGTAGCCTCCCCCTTATTTCTCCTCCCTGCAGTCCGAAAGTTTGTTCATTTCCCTTTCGCGGCCCGGCCACCTTTATCTTACCGGCTTTTTCCGCCCTCCCCGCCCCCCGCCCCCCCTGTCCTGCTCTTTTTTGACACCACCTCTGTTTTTTGGCCTCCTCCTCGCATCACCATGTCATGGGTATTGCTTACTCCACCTTTTTCATCAACCGTGTGCACCCACTCATCCCCCATGACACATGAACGAACTGAGAGATACCGCGAGACATGGAGGGCATGGTAGAGAGACACCCGTACCCATATGCAGGCAGGCAAAGCACCAAGCACACCCTTCATGTAGGTCGAACGGAGCCAAGGCACAGCCGAGACGATCGGTGAGAAAGGGATGGCCAGCAAGAAACAGCTGCCCGTCACCAGCGACGCCAAGCCGGTCTTGGCACCATCTGCAACTCCGGCGGTAGACTCGGCGAAGGTGCTCACGGTGGAAACGCCCAGAACAGAGCCGATCTGCGCGGATGTAGACCATAAATGTCTCGTTGTGTTGGCGGGGTAGGAGAAAGTAAAGACACCCAAGAAGGTTGAAGCTTACCTACTCAACTACGAAGCAGTGCGCTTTGGCTTTCACGGCTACAGGGGATTTCAGGCACTGAACCTTCAGGCTTCGAGGGTCTTCAGGGCCTTCAACCCCCAGAGCATCTTACGGTCTCGCAGTCTCTTCGACATGTGCAAATTTCAGAAATGAGGGACCCCAAGCTGGACCATGTCCATAGCTAAGGAAAACCCTGCACCCTATAAAGCCGACTTTTCGCAAACCCCCATCGGGCCATCATCGAGAGTGCGTCGGCCAAGTATGCCATGTTCTGGCGCGCCAGGGGCAGGTTGCCACGGGCGTCCGTGAGCCCAGCGACCTTCGCCACTGCGAAGAAAGTGCCGGAGGAGTCGAGCAAATCGGTGTAGCCTTGGGGCTTTGGACCCAAATACGCCTAAGCACCAAAATACCCAATAAGCCTCGAATAAACTCTGAACTCTTAAGCCCGAAACAGGATTGAAACCCTAACCCACGACTTGCAAGCTACATCGGAGGGAGCTTTGACAAGTTGTGATGAGCATGTAAGACGCTAATATAGCACCCGAGATATTAGGATCCTTATTATAAGGACCCCAAAATAAGGTACCCTAATTTTCGGAAACTCCCATACGAAGCAGCAAAAGGCAGGGCATCGTCACATGTGCAGCTCCAGAGGTTTCGACGGACTTCGGTGATTCAGCTGTGACGCAGTCATAGTTGATTAATTTTCATCATATAGTTATAGTATATTAGGGCCTTAATCGTAGCCCTATTATAGACTCTTACTGTATGGGCTTGTTCTTGCATGCTCGCTTGGGCTAGGAGATTTGCTTGTCAATGCTTTTGTTAATTTTCTGGGTTGTTCCTTTACACTCATGTGGGGCATTGGCACTGTGGGCTCCGAGCAGCAGAAGGTAGCCACAGCCGTCCAAAACGTGCCGCTGGTCTCCGGGTGGAAAGCCTTGCACGAAGGGAGCACCGCTGACTCGTGACAATTGCCCCGGCTGGACGTCAAGCAGGGCTTGATTTCTTGGACTGAAGCTGCTGGTACAGGAGTCTCTTCAGGCCACACGAAACCTATGATGACCCCGACATGTTGCAAAAGCCCTACAACCTAGCCCGCCAAATCCGGGAACCAAGAAGGAACCCCACATGGTCCTCAAGACCCTAGGCCGACAATCCTTAACGTCCACGAACGATGGGTGCTCCATGCAACGATGCTACAGGCATCACATGGAGCAGGAGGGGACTCAGTAAGCCGGCAAGAAGAAGACGTGTACTTGGCACAATCTCGAATATGGTATTCAGCACTGTATGTCTCAGTCTACCCCCCGAACCCCGAGCCATCAACAAAAAGCAACGTTCAGAACCTCTTGACTCTGTCGGTGCCATCTTCGTCCAAATCTAGTAAGACAGCTACAGAGAGGCCCTCTTGACAAAGTGACCTGAACAAGTTCAGGAAGGCTTTGGAGTAAGTTCGAGTACAACTATAATCTTGAGGAGCCCGAGAATCGTATTGGAAACTATTCTGGCCCGCACATTTTAAAGCCCAGACCCCTCAACCGCCGATTAAACCCCTGACACCACTGCCTAAATCTCCAAACCCTAAACCCCTCATATATCTGCCACAGTGGCGGCACATGTAACCACACTAAAAACCCCAAACCTCCCTGGAACTCATGGAAAAACCCTCTTTCGTGCAGGGAGCCCAGTCGAAACCTTCGAAAAGTGCACCGGTCAGGCCAGAAAGATGAGGGCTGGCGACCTCAAAAAGGCTCAGGGCGTGTACCGGAATCCCGTAAAACCTCCCAGAGACTCCTGGGGCCCCTTTAAAAGGGATCTAGAAGGGTTCCTTTAAGGGTCCCTTTAAGGGTTCCTTTAAGGGTCCCTTTAAATGTCCCTTTAAAGGGATCTATAAGGGCTCCTTTAAGGGTTCCTGCAAGCGCCTCTATCTACATATGGACATATGGGTGGTTGTCAAAATTAGGGTCCCTTTTTGGGGGTCCCTGTTATAATACGGCATCTAATATTTAGGGTACCCAACAAAGATCCATAATCTTGACAACCACCCATATATGGGTTTAGGCTTTGGGGTCAGGGTTGAGGCTTTCCAGGGCTTAGGGTTTAAGGCTTTTCTTGGGCTCCAGGAGGTAAAGGGTTTAGGTTTAGAGCTTTGGGGCTTTCGGGATAAACGGTGTTTCAAAACATCTGCGACCTGACCCAAGCAGCACACGATCGGATCTGCATTCAAACCAGTATGCCTGGTATGAAGAAAGCCCATACCCCCTCTAAAAACCCATGGAAAAGACCCGTAAAAACCCTACCCCCCCCCCCCACCCCGCCATACTTGCACATAGAAAGCCTTTAACACCCCCTTACAAAGCCCGACTAGAACCGCAAAGATAAAGATACGGCATCCCTTGCCCTAAACCCTAAACCCTTGCTGTTGCTGTTGCCGGGAGGCTACGCCGTGAGGCACAAAGATGTGGAAGTCCTTGGCGGACCGATCCTGGGCTGCTTGGATTCGGAAATATACTATAACATACCTTAAATAACATGCCATAATATACCATATGTATATATATATATATATATGTACACACTATAACATACCATAATATACCATAGCAATGCCATAAGGCTTTATAGGGTCAACAGCATGCTGGCAATCGGAAGTGTAGGTCCCTTTCTAGCTTATCCCCTATACTTACGGCCTAACTTACAGAAGTCTCGCTGTTGTTGATGCTATCACCTTTCTTCCTTCCTGCAAGGCCCTGGTGCGCTGAAACTGAAAAATAAAGCGGGTATGAAGAGCACAGCCCAGTGTCGCCTTCGGTCCCGAAAGGGTAGCCGAAGACGGAGCCCTCCACACCATTCCTTGGCTCGGTAATATGTTGGGGACAAGGCGGTTTAGGATGTAGGGTTCAGGGGTTTAGCGTTTAGGGCGAGGAACGGGTTCGGAGTATGTATATATCCTGGCGTGTCATTGTGCAGCAGCTGCAGCACATATTCTAGAAGGGCTAGGGCTTTAGATTCGGCTGGCACAGGGGCTCCACTAATTAGAACATGGCCTGAAAGGGTGCAGTACGGGTCCAAAAGAGGATTCAGGGCCCGCCGCGTGTGGAGTTTTAGGGTGTTGGGTGATATCTTGGTAGAGCCTTCAACATTGCTGTGGGGATGAAAGCGGGCCCGACCAGGTTTAAGATTGGGCTGCATTCGGCTACAGCCTTCTCCGGATTAGTGAACTCTTTTGCGGATCCTCGGAAACCAGAAAGCCTCGTTTTCCAGGAATCCACGTTGGGAGTGTGTGGAGTTTGACAATACACCAGGCTTCCCAAGCTTGAGATCAAGCTGCTGTGGTGCTCCTAGCGGGTTTGTTGACGATGCTATCAACTTACTCCCAGGGCCTGAAACAAGATAGGATCAGTGCGACGGGTTACCGCACATTTAGAGATAGTTAGTAGCTTTGAGGCGCGGTACTCAGCGAGTCAAGATTGGAGAACACACACAAACAAGAGTACTAGCAACAGACGAAACTTCTACCGTTTATAGTAGGGATATCAGAACCCCTAAACCAAAGAAGCGCTAGAAGTCTGTCTAACGACAAACTTCAAGGCTCATGGTAGCATTGCCGGTAGGCTTAAGCTGGGAGGCAATAGAAGCCCAACGCAGCGCCTGAAAAGAATCCCTTGAGGCAACACATAGCCCCACAAGAGGTCTTTACAAGGCTATCTGGCCTGCATAAGCCTTAACTCTGAGGGTTTTTGGGGTTAGGGGTTCAGGGTATAGGGCGAACTCGACAGCCTAGAGAGACATGATCAGCCTAGGTTCACCCAGCCCTCGATCCAGCAGACGACAGTTCCCAAGACCTGGGCAGTGCTCGGAGGCCATTCAAAAAGCTTTCCTATTCCTTCTCAAGACAATAGACTAGACGATCATTAACGGTGTCTGCTGAGTTGTCTTCTCGTTCTTGCCGGGATATTCTTGAAGACAGAATAGTCTATCTCTAGCAAAAATTGCAATTTTAGCTGCTTCTTGGGGATTATAATAACAGAAAATTAACACACATATTTCTAAGTACCCCTAAGAACAATCCTAAGAGCGGCCCGAGCACGATGCCAATCAAAGGAGCGCCTGGGATCTTGGCCGACAACAGGGTCGCCGTGACCACGAGCACCAAGAGGGCCATCCACATCTTCCTGGGCTCGTCTTGGAGGCTACATGTCCTAAACTCTCGAGCCCTAAACCCTAAACCCTAAATCCCATTTCGTAAACTCTAAAGCCCTGAACCCCCGGAACCCTGAACCCGTTCCTGCCGCCAAGGCTTCCAAGAACTCCCGAAACCCTAAGCCCCGGACCCTAAGCCATCAAGGCCCAAAATGACCAAGGCCTAAGGAACCCTGTTGTAGAACCCGGAACCCATTAAAGGAGCCCCCCCAAAGTGCCCTTAAACAACCCCTAAACCCTAAACCCCTGCCTTCAAGGAGCCCTATTACAGAACCCTTAATTTCAGGGACCCCAAACCCCCCTGAAAAGCCACAGCTTCGAGGAGTCGTAGACAGGAGCCCCAAAAGTGCCCTTAAGGAACAACAATACCCTTAAACTAAGAAGCCCATGAAAGTAGCCCTCCAAAGTGCCCTTAAAGAACCCCTAAACCCTAAACCCCTAACTCCTACAAACATACCCTTAAGGAGCCCCCCCCCCCCACCCAAAGTGCCCTTAAAAACAACCCCTAAACCCTAAACCGAGCAAGCCCATTAAAGGAGCCCCCCAAAGTGCCCCTTACGAAGGCCACAGCTTCGAGGAGTCGTAGGAGCTGGAGCTCAGGGAGCCCAGCTTCACCAGCGTCGCGGGGTCGGCCACGGAGATGCCCATGCCTCACCGCTCTTTTTTAATTAAAGGGGGCGCCGGTAGTAGAATGTGCCCTGAACCCGAAATATAGGGGCCTAAATAGTATAATGTGCCCTAAACCCTAAATAATATAAGGGCCTGAACAATTACCAAAAACCCTAAATAAAATAGAAAACGTACCCAAAATCCTGAAAATAGGGACCTAAAGAATTACCAATAACGTGTTTTGGAGGAGTTCCTTATGATAAAGTATAGTATAATACACCCAAACTCTATTCTAAACTCTAAGCCCATGCCTGGATTCTCGGAGTTCTTTGAAAAGGGTGATCTTGAATAAGGAGGTTGTCTAAACGGGGCTCTTCTTCTTTACCAGCGCAGGCTCTTTAACAGCCTGTTCTTCTTTAAAGGGGCGCTACTTGAAAGAGGGGCTCTTCATTACAACGGGATCTTAGAAAGGGCGTTCCTCAGTTTCCGGTTGAGGGCTCTTTTTTCGTGCGCAATAAAGAGTTTGGTGTTGCTCTTGCTGTCCTTCGAAAGCTGCTTGGGCTGCGGCTGAGGGTTTATGTAGGGAGTTAGGGCCCGGCTGAGGAATGCAACCGAAGATTTCGCGATTTTGTAAAGGTTGCAAACTCACTGGCCCAAAACGTAAGGAAGTAAAAGTTGAAACTTTCGCAATCGACTACCTTATAAGAACCCCCAAAGTTGAAAAGTTGAGTTATCAGTCAATAAGCAAAAAAATCTTCCCCAAACCCTGAACCCCAACCCCAAATCCGAAGCCCCAAACCCTTAACCATTCCCGAAAGTCCTAGATATTTCCCTCAAGCAGCCCTTGAAGCTCTGGAAGCCGATATGAGGGTACCATAAGGGTTCTATAAGCGTACCATAAGAGTACCATAAGGGTTTAGGGTTTAAGGGTCCATGTACCCATCCAGTGTATAGTTCCTTAGGTTTAGGGTTTGGGGCGTAGAGAAACAAGCTTCTCTACTTCCCCATACTATAATATAAGGAAAATATTTAACCCCCGAAATGGTCTAAACCCTGAACCCTGAACCATGAACCCTAAACCCCCAATAGTAAAGGTAACCCTAAACCCTAAACTCTAAATTTTAGACGGCTTACGCCGAAGATGCGCCAGCGCAGGTTGTGGTTTGAAGAGCAGAAGGAAAGCGGTATTTAAGGAAAGCAAGCGACAACTATAATTCAGTTTAATTAAATTGGAGGTTTAAATAAATTGGCGGTTTAAAGAATTGAACCGTCATTGAAGTAACGCCCAATTTCGTGGTTGAGAAAAAACACAAATCCTAGTGTGGAACGGGCAAAGCCATGGCCAAGGCCAAGGCGAAGCTGAAATATCAACAAAATTTGTCCAAATCCCCAACCCCGCCCCAAATCCCCAATTCCAGTCCCCCAAGCCCCAAATCCCCAGTTCCAGGCCCTGAGGCCCCGACTCCCCAATTCCAGGCTTTGATGGCTAGTCTTTCATCCCAAATCCCAATTCCAGTCCCCAATTCCCGGCCCGCAAGCCCTGAATCCACAATTCCACCCCCGGAGCCCAAATTCCAGGCCCCCAGCCCCAAATCCCCAATTCCAGGCCCAAATCCCCACTTCCAAGCCCGGGCCCACCCCAAAGGCCCCAACTCCAGGCCCCTTCCAGGCCCCAAGGCTTCCAGGCCGCAAGTCCCCAATTCCAGGCCAAATCCCAATTGGATGCTTTGGCGGCTCCAAATTCCCAAACCCCAAATCCCCAATCACGCCCGAGCCCCAAATCCCCATTTTAGGCCTCCAGGCCGCCAATCCCCAATTCCAGTTATCCAAGGCCCAAATCCCCAGTTCCAGGCCCTGGCTTCAAATCCCCAGTTCCGGTCCTTCAAACCCAAATCCCCAATTCCAGTCCCCAAAAGTCCCCCAAATCCCAGCATTTCCATTCCCCTTGCAGGCTTGGAGGGGGTCTGGCAAAGGCAAAAAAACCCAATTTGGAGGCTTGGAGGGGGTTTGGAAAAGGCAAAAAAACCCAATTTGGGGGCTTGGAGGGGATCTGGAGAAAGGCCAAAAAACACGATGTGGGGGAGCTTGGAGGGGGTCTGGAAAAGGCCAAAAAACACCAATTTGTGGGTTTGGAAAAAGCAAAAAAGCACAATTTGGGGCTTTGGAGGGGGTCTGGAGAAAGGCCAAAAAGCACGTTTGGGGGCTTGGAAGGGGTCTGGAAAAGGCAAAAAAACCAATTAGGGGGTTTGGAAAAGGCAGAAAACTCCAATTTGGGGGCTTGGAGGGGGTTCGGGGAAAGGGAAAAAAGAGGGCTTGGAGGGGGTCTGGAAAAAGTAAAAATACCAAATTTGGCGGCTTGGAGGGGGTCTGGAAAAGGCAAAAAACACCAATTTGGGTGCTTGGAGAGGGTCTGGAGAAAGGCAAAAAAACCCGATTTGGTGCTTTGGAGGGGGTTTGGAGAAAGGCAAAAAAAACTCGATTTGGTGGCTTGGAGGGGGTCTGGAAAAGGCAAAAAAACCCAATTTGAGCCTTTGGAGGGGGTCTGGAAAAAGGCCAAAAAGCATGATGTGGGGGCTGGAGGGGGTTTGGAAAAGGCAGAAACACCCAATTTGTAAAGGCAAAAAAATCTCGATTTGGGGGCTTGGAGGGGGTCTGGAAAAGGCTAAAAACACCAATTTTGTGGTTTGGAGGGGGAAAACCCCAATTTGGGGGCCAAGCCCCAAATCTAGGCCCCAAATCCACAATTCCAGGCCCCCAGGCTTCCAGGCCATCCGGGGCTTGGAGGGGGTCTGGAAAGGCAGAGCTTGGGGAAGCAGAAAAGATTTGGGGGCCTGGAGGGGGTCTGGAAAAGGGCTAAAAACCCAAATTTGGGGGCTTGGAGGGGGTCTGGAAAAGGCCAAAAACCCTAAATTTGGGGCCTTGGAGGGGGGTCTGGAAAAAGCAAAACTCCAGGCCCCAAATCCTCAATTTCAGTCCAAATCCCAGCCCAAAGCAGGCTTAGAGGGGCGTGGAAAAAGCCAAAAGCCCAGTTTAAAGCTTAGGGGCGCCACCCACCCTAAACACTGAAACGCGAAAATGGAATGAACCAAAACTTTAGGGCTTAGGGGCGCCCCCTAGGGAAGAGAAAATGCTTCAAATTGCTGAAAAGCGGAATTGCTAAGGGCGCCAGCACTGCGCTGGCGAACCCTAAACTCTAAACCCTAAGCCCTAAACCCTAAACCTCTAAACCCTAAACCCTAACTACTTTTCCTTAAAGCAGCTAAGGGGCCCTCGGAGCTCTGGAAGGCGATGAAGGTGAGGAAGAGGCCGACGCCGGCCCCGATAATCTCCTTGATGCCTTGCCTTTTTGGGGGGGTAATATAGGGTTCTTAAAAGGGGTCCTAAAAGGGTTACTCTAAGGGGTAGGTTTATTAGGGTTTAGGGTTTGCTAGTGGTGTTTTTGCCGTTTTAGGGGGTGGGGGGGTAATATGGGGGCCTGTATTAATTAGAATAGGGTCTTGGGGCCCCTTAAACTAGAATTCTGGAGTGCCTTGCCTTTTTTGGAGGTCTATAGGGCTTGGGGCGTGTGAACGGGGTTTTATCACAGTTCTACAAGGGTTTTACATCGGCTTTATGCAAACTGTAAGGGTTTGATACTCTCTACATTACATAGAGTTCGATTTGAAAGCATATTTAGGATTCCAACAAATATGGGCTGTCAGGAAGGAGGAGCTTCAGCGCCACCAAGAGGCTTAGGCTTTACTGAGGTTAGGGTTTCGGATTTCAGAGTGGAGGATTTCAGGGTTTAGGGTATTCCAAAATGCCACATAGTTGCGGGAAGAGCCGGATGAGCAGCGTGCGCATGCCCGTGACGCTGAGGAATGTGAACATGCCACCGGCGATGAAGACGGCCGCGAAGCCGGCTTGCCAAGGGAGGCCGCGACCCAAGACGATGCTGAAGGTGAAGTAAGCCTTTCTTCTTCAACACCGGGCCCACAAAAGTTCAAACATTCCATGAAGGACCAACAATACGGGGACAACAAGTTTAAGCTCTCCCGCTGTCTGTCTAAGAAGCATTGGTTCCCATGCCAGGTGCAAGCATAAATGGGAAGTTGGACAGGATACCCATAAGCCAGCAGCCGCAGAAGGAAGCGAGTGCGGTAGCGCATACCAGCTGCTCCTTGATTTCCCAATACTCTGCGAGACGAAAGCTTAGGCTATGACTTTCCGTATGGTACTTAAATACCACCTTGTAAGAAGCCACAGCCTTTAATGATTAGAATACGGGTTTGGGGTGTATTATGGCATAACAAAAATCGGAACCCTGCACATAGTATTGGTAACTATTTAGGCCCCTAGATTACCACCTTCTTAAAATGCCCTGGGCTTTCAAGAGCCGAAGTTCCTTCATGTCGGGAACTGCGAGGCTGAGCATGCCGCTGTTCACCGGGAGGATGTATGCCTGGGCTTTAAAGTAACCAGGGAGAAAAAAGTATACACTGTTATTTCATAAGGGTTCCTTTTAAGAAAAAAGTATTAAAGTATGGTACTCCAAAGCCCAGATGCCATGGCCAAGAATGTGGTCAAGCCGGCACGGATCTCGGTGGTGTAGCTGGAACCAAGCCTGCTCCGATGTAGGTTGTTTTTTCTATCGCATTCTTTCTGAAGGGTGTACCATAATGCCACTACAGAAAAATTAGTGTTGATCTAACTTTCCGTCTTAAGAGTGTTAAGAAAATCTCTTCAAGAATGGCCAGGGA
This sequence comes from Symbiodinium sp. CCMP2592, assembly GCA_905221615.1. NCBI lineage: Eukaryota > Dinophyceae > Suessiales > Symbiodiniaceae > Symbiodinium > Symbiodinium sp. CCMP2592. The sequence goes on along the minus strand of CAJNDT010005893.1, from coordinate 167,644 downwards.
GCTTCTTCACATTGAAGGGGTCCTTGAAGTTCAAGTGGCTGAAGTTGCCCTTGAGGCCCAAAATCTCCAGCCAAGACGCCGAGCGTGTGGCCTTCTTCACCACAGGAGCTTCGCCTTACTGCTTACCCAATGCCGGGAGACTTTCCCAAATCATCATAGAATTTCTTACCCAAAGGCTCCATAGTAGTTCCTTTTTGGGATTACCTTATAGGATTCTATATACGAACCCCAAAAAGGAACTACTTTGGAGCCTTAGGGTATGGTATAAATGCTACATGCCACTGATATGGGGACTTAGGACCCTTCGGGCTAAGGGGTTGAGAATTTCAGGGTTGTAGAGCGTAGGGTTTAGTGTCTAGGGCTTTCGCAGAAGCAACCTAGGCTGGACTGTCAGAATAATAGTAAATTCTCAAAGCCCCCAACTACCAGAATCATGCTCTGCCTTCCAAGTACCCTTAGCCTTCAAATCCAAACTGGAAGCTTAAAGGTCGGACATCGCAACGGTCGAGCCCCATAAACACTAAACCCTAAACTCCCCAAACCTGAAACCCTACTATAAACCCTAAACCTGTCGAGCTAGGCCACTGTGGGATGTCGGCTCCATCTTCATCTCCCGCTCGCTCTGAGACGTCGTGGCCATCGTGAGAACACGGGAGGCTTGCGGCGAGGTCTAAGCGCGCACCAAGGCGACAAAGGCTGAGCCAAGAGGAAGGCCGCGGTTTTGGTTTAGGGTACGTGTTCCTGGTGATGTTCCACGCCTTTTGTGAGTGAAACAGATAAGACAAGACATGAGATCACGTGGCAAGCTGGGGTGAATCAGTGCCCCTGAATCCGAAATGACCCCCTGTAACTGCAACAACCGACAGTTTTCTCAAACTCGTCAGCTCCTGTCAAAATCCGAAGCCCTAAAGCCCGAACAGCAAGTCGTAGGTGCACCCAAAACACGCAGGGAATCGGAGATGTGAGTCGACGCGGACTGCGGCCGGAAATCCAAGGGCCTCGGATATGGTGCCCACAGCTTGACCGGGTTTCATAAGCTTGTTAGGGATTAGGGTTTAGGGTTTAGGGGTTTAGGGTTTAGGGTTTAGGGATTAGGGTTTAGGGTTTAGGTTTAGGGTTGACGGTTTAGGTTTAGGGTTTAGGGTTTGGGGTTTCATACAGTAGAAGCCAGAAAGTTGGAATATCATTATCGTAACCCGTTTAAGGTAAATTGTAGGGGGCCCTACCATTAATCCATATTCCAACTTTCTGGAATTCCCTTTTAGCTTGTTTTGACGTGGGGTTGTTCTGACGGGGTCTTCGAATTCTATGAAAACCCCTTGCTGAACAGGAAGTGCAGCGGGAATTTAGGGGTTCTACCAAGGTTTCTGTGAGAGTGCTGGTACGAGTTTCGTGGGATATGTTGAACCTGGACCCGAAACCCAGACCCTCGATCCGAACTCCTCATCCCCAAACTCTAAACCCTAAACTCCCTTCCCCTATAAACCCTAAGCCCTAAAAGCCTAAAACCCTAAACCCCAAACCTCTAAACCCTAAAACCCTACCCCCCCAAACCCCTAAACCCTAAACTCTAATGCCACCTTCAAGAGGAGGATCCCTCCACAGAGCTTCTCATCTTCACGCTCGACGCACTCCGTGATTCGGCGAGGAGGCAATCCTGCAACCCAGCTAGGGTTGATTTTTTTGGTTTAGGGAAGTTTAGGGTTACGGGATTCGGATTTAGGGTTACGGGCAAAAGGTTTGGGGTTTAGGGTTTAGGGGGGGAACCCGCGCACATGGGGATCGTGGACATCAAGGCTGTTGGTGTGAGGTTCCAGTTTTATGGTTCAGGACATCGGCTTGGGGGTGCGGGTTTCTATACTGAACTCAGAACCCAAGCAAAAATTATAATTTCAGCTGTCTTAGGGAATATAATAACCAAAAATTAAATTCTAAGTCCCCCTAACGTTTGTGGTCCAAGGTTGAGGACTTGAGCAAGTTTTTGAATGCTCCAGCACCAGGCAATACTTAGGCAGAAAAAATGCCAAGTAGGTAGTCGTTCCTACCCAAATTATTCTAAGCTACAGTAGTTTATGATATGCTGCATACTCCTGTACTATACTATACTACCTGTACTACGTTATGTTTCACTATGCTACATTCTATCTATCTCTACTACTCTTGGAGTACTTATACTATATTACTCTATGCTACATTCTATCAATCCATACTCTTTGAGTACTTGGAGCTTCCGGGTTCTCTACGTTCGAGAGTTCTCCTCCACCCGTCAAGGGCCGCTGCGGACGCGCCGACCGAGGTCGCAGAGCGTCCGGCAAAGTCATGGCTCCCAGTTTGTCTGTGTATATCTATATATGTATATATCTCTGTATATATATATATATCTATTTATGAACAAAGATATACATATGTGGTGTCTTCTTCTTTCGGAGGGAGTGGGCGGGGATTGGGGGCTACTTGGAGCTCTGTGTTTCGAGGAGTGCTGCTACGACTGCAGTTGTCACTACGATGGTGGTCGTGAGGGTGAGGTCAGGATGGGGAATGTATGCCGACGGCACGCTAAGAGCTACTGACTGTAATCCCAGCCCCCTTGATGGAGCCCCCTGAATCCTACTGAGGTCCCACTGCATACTCCAGCTCATGTGGTGGATTCGTGCCCATGTAACGCGACTCACTACTCTGTGCCATGGCGTTGAACTTGATTTCGGGCAGATGCAACAAATGCCAGGACTCGAGCGGATGGAGGCCAATCCTATGCCCAAACACCTTAACTCCAAGCTTAATAAGCCCTGAATCCCAAACTCTGAGCCCTAATCTGAACTCCAAGCCCCAAGCCCCCCCAATATCGCAAGCTCTGCCTGGTGCTCTTGCTGGGAACGTCCTACTAGAACTCGGGTACCAACCATATTTCTCTTAGACGCTCCAGTTTGGGTCGTCACACTTTCAGTTTTATAGTGGGTAACACTCTCCCAAAAAGTGTACAGTGTATCCACTCAGCTACGTTGAATTAAGGGTACCTGCAACACTACTTATTAGCTGAGCTGCTTGTGCTTCTGGATTCAGGGCATCTGGAGAGGAGAAGTGGCTGGTTCAGGTCTCGGATGTATGTTACCACTTTCCCAGTCTAAGGGTTTAGGGTTCAGGGGTCTCGGGTTTTGCGGGTTAGGGTTTCACCCGCCCGCTCGGAAAAATCTGTCGCCCAGTTTTGAATAAGGGTCTACTGCTGGATATCGTGCGAGCTTGACCTTGCCATAGGGCCTCGGTGCCCCTGCCCAAACAAGGTGAACCTTCGAAGCCCTAAACCTTAAACCGAATTAATGGAGGAATTCTTACACCCCAAACTTTTAATTAACGCTTACCTGTTCAGCCCTTCAGTTGAGCTTGCTTAAGGGATGCCAGCCTCTTCGGGGAAGAGTTCTATGACGGGGCGGAGGCTGAGCTCAAAATCAACAGCTGTCACAGAAAGCCTTGGTAACTCGCCAAACCCTACTAAAGCTTCAACTCAGAATCCGATATCCCAACAAGCCCCAAGCAAAAAAGCCCCAAACCGGAAACCTTAAGGACTTAACCTTGCACCCAGGTGGTATCCCCCTCTTGCTTGCGCGAGGGAAACGCTCCTTAGGCACGACGAGGGCTCACGCATGTAGGGAGCAGAACAGGACCGAGTCCTCTGCTTCCTTTCGCCTCAACTGCTTCTCAAAGCAGAGGGTAGACTGAGCTGGTACTCGTCCACAGCAAAGTCCGTCGGCAGCTGATCCTCATTTTCTTTCAAGCACGGCATGCTCTCTCGGAGCAGCTGCGCGAAGCCTTGCAACCCCTTGATTGATAAAACATGTTCTTGTGGCCTCGCAACCCCTGAGGCACCGTCTGACTTGTAAATCGATTCAGGAGCTTGGCTGTGTTCTGCTTGGACACGAGGTGGCGCACCCCAGGCCAGTTGTCTTGAAGCGAACGTCTCTCGAAAACTAGAAGAACCATCCTCACTCTTATATAACACTTTCCCAGTGTCGACCCAGCATGTACAGACAAACAAAGGCTATCCTTGGAGTCTATGCGAATGTCTTGTGGTTTTCCGCAGAGTTTGCCGTGTAATGCCCTTGATTCATTCAAACCCTTGACCCTGCCCAGGATCCCTCCCAACACCGGCAGGACCACTGCCGCACAGGAGGCGCGAAGGTCGGCTTCGTGGCAAAGTCGAGGCACTTCTTCAACAGGAAGATGTTGCAAACCTTACGTCGCAAACCCCCAACAGCCTGACTTCTGCACATCTGGATTCACAGGTTTGGATCCTGGTAGTAATCCCTTGTTGGGGTGGCAAATGGTTCGCATCTTCACGGTGTAAAAAAGGGTTCCTCTAATACACTTCGCCACTGAATTCGAGCTTCTACAACGCACTTCACGTCTAGTACCATTATGAATGGGCTCCACGTCCACCAGGCCCTATCAACTCTCTGCACATTTAGAGCAAAACTTCGCAGTGGGTTCACGACATACGTCCGCACGTCCGACAGCAAGGCCGTCAAGCAATCTCAAAGGACGGACAAACACCGAGGCAAGACCCCTGAATCGTAACACCAGGGCATCCTTGGCAGTTGCATCGTTACAGAGGTTTTCTTCGCAGCAAGGATGGCCTTCCACATCTGAGCTCGTAGGTTGACATACAAGCATATGCATGCACAAAGATGCTGAAGGACGGCAGAAACGTGTGGCAACGATGGCGTGCTTTGTATCCGAGCCTTTCCGAGACAAACCCGCTGTTGATCAATGATTGAATCGTAACCCTTACACTACACGCTGAAGCTGCCTTCCCCGTTAAAAGCCTAAAACCCACGCCACATCCGAAATCTTAACCATCCAACGAATCCCGCAGTCCCAGGCCAACCGGAAACCGGGACCCCATGATCCCACCACCCCGAACCCTGAACTCCAAATCCTACCACCTGGTTCCTTTTTGGGACTACTTCAAAAAGGAACTACTAAAGTTACTAAAGACGAAGAACCCCGAAGAGCAAGTCAAACAGGACTCCCCCTTCTCACTTCATCCCTCCCACCTCGCAAGGACCGACAAATCTGAACGTGGCCCTTTCTATACGCCCTTAGAATCAAAATACAGAACATATCTTTAACATTCTCTTGGGTGTTATATGAACAAAAATAAAAATAACTCCTAAGGAAACCATAGTTTGTCCTAGCCTAAGCATGAAGCTGACCTGCAAATGTCAGAAGGCCCCGAGACCCTGATCCAGGATCCCTCGTAGGGGCCTTAGTACATAGAACAGGGTTCTGGGGCATGCCATGCTACAATTCTCGAGGAGCTCTCAATAATAATACATGTTTGTAATCAGTCCGTTTCCAGAGCCGCCGGCACAGATGCGCTCGACAGGATCGTCACAGGGTAGTGACTCTACCTAAACGATTTGGGAGGCTAGGAATGTTCAGGTGTAGCGACACCGTGTCTGGTTGTATGGTCTGGGGTTTGAGGCTTTAGTGGATGGGGTTCAAGGGTGAGTCTAGGTTCTACAGTAGGGCTTGAAGTTTATGGGGCAAAGCTTCTGTGCACTGGGCTTCACGGTTGCAGCAATGGGTGTCATGGTTCAGGGCTTTTTGCATGCAGGATTTGGATTCAGGCTGTGGGACTTTGGCGTTTAGAGTTTAGGTTTAGGGCTATGGGTTAGGGCGAGGTTTCTTGAAGTGGCCTGTGTAAATTTATACATATATATATATATATGTGGATATTCTCTCACGGGTTCACTGATTTTTTTGGTTTTGGGTATGTGTGTACTTCTACTCTTATACATGTATTTATGTACTTATCTGCTTGTTATCCGTTGTATACGTCTGTAAAAATACGTCTGAAGATAACCAATTGAGGGCCTTGAGCCCTTTGCCGTTGGTGCTAGAGCTCTTGCGATGTTTCGGGCCCATGAACCCCTCAGAAAAAGATCTTCGCAGCTTGGGGTTTGTAGGATTCAGGAATGTAGGATGTAAAGAGTTAGGGATGTAGGGATTTAGGGTTTTGAGATCCTCTTCGGAAGACGAAAAAAGTTGTAAGCTGGCCCTGTGGCCTCGCTAGGAAATTAGTCTTCTGAGGCACTCCAGGGAGAAACTGCGCGGAAGCGCTGCACTCGGGGCGACCTAGAGCACTCATTCATGCTTACCCAGTATCCTAGGGGAACTCATGGAAGGCAATTTTTTGGATTCTATAGGGATAAAAATACCAACAAAAGGTCGAATATTACCTACTCTGGTAACATATCCGAAAAGAGGCCTCAAGCCTTTTTCTTTACGATTCAGGCCTCGCAAATCGATGTCTGAGACTCCGGCACTGTGCGGCTGGCCATCGCTTAAACGATCCCTGGGCCGTGGGTCGGACCGGTACCGGGTTGGGCGCTTGAGAGCTAGGGATTAGGGTCAAGATTTGACATTTGTGGTCTGGGCCGTGAGGTTTCAAGATTTAGAAGGTCAGGGCTGAAGATCATTCTGAACAGTTTATTCAGTTGCCCAGCGCATTTGGTACAGACTAGCGCGCCACTGTTATCTTTTGTACCGCGTGGGTCCCTTTTGCGGAAACAAAAGCAACGGCTCAGGACCTTAACCCTCAACCCCTGAACCTAATGCTCCTACTCCGTTACATACACCACCTGGCAGCTAGACAGCCCATGTGTGACCTGAAAGTCCAGGGAATCATAATGCTCAACCGGATAACCCAGAAGATGGATTCGGGTTTAGAGCTGAATTGCAAGCATGCTCTTGGGGACGCGGGCTGCAGTGATGATGTGGAGCAAGGCAGGGCAAAGGGCAGGAGTTGGTAAGCGTGTTGCCGGCACTTCACCCTATCTTCGTGTGTTGGATCCTGAACAATGTAACTAAGTACGCGCTTTAGGAGGTCTGACATTACAAGTGTCCAAGAAACCACAGGAGATACCAGCAACTAATAATTGTTGGGGCAATGTCCTGCTCAAACCCATACCGGTATAAACCTATCCAGCCTTGACCCAGAAACGACCCAAACCCTAAACCCATCAACCTCAAATCCAAAACCATAAACTCAGAACCCCCAGACACGAAGCAACTTCAAGGAGCGGGCAGCAACGCAGAGACCTGGCAAACTAGCTTTTGCTTGTGAGTCTGTGAACTGTTCAGGCGCGAACGGGTTCTCTAAACCTGTAGAGGTTGGCTGGTGTAGCGGTTTCGAGCTTAGTAAGTTTAGTTACCAGGGGCCCAGAGCCTGAACCCTAAAGCGAGCCTACTGACCCCCGGTGTCCAACCTTTTGCCGTTGGGGGGGGGGGGGGGGCGAGTCGGCGAGGGTTCTGGAGAGGCGGCGATATTCGAAGCACCTTCATCGGTCTGGCACACACCGAGATCCGACTCGGAGACGATCTCATTAAACCCTGAAGCCTGCATTGGTGCTGTGCTGAATCTACCACCCCCCCCCCCTCTAAAAAAAAAACATGAAGCAAGAGGTCGTCCAGCTCGAAGCAAATGGGGCAGAGGCAATCTTTGAAGTCCGATCTCTGGATCTCAACACTGCCTCAGAGAAACATGGTAGCTATATGACTTCAGGAATACCCCTTGATTCCAGGAAGTAAGAGTTCTCTGGAAATACACCTGTGCCCTCGGCATCAATACAGATGGTCAGGAGTACCGTCGGGGCGATGTTCATCGTCATGCTATCCGAGCCTGGTCAGGCAAGTGGTTCTCGGGTTTAGGACAATCGGTTTCTGGTCTGGGAGATTCGGGAAGCTGTAGGGCATCGGGCTTTGGGAATCAGTGTGCATGTCAAGACACCCTGAAGACCAAAAACCCAAAAGATCCACAGCCTTAACCCTTAACCCCATAGACCCCTAAACCCTAAACCCCATAACCCCTACATACTAAATCCGAAAACCTGAACCCTAAGTCCCCAAACAGGCGTAACCTAGAGTTTCCGGGTCAGAGCTTGGGAAATGGTGCCAGGTACTGAGGAATCCCCGAAAATGCAAACCTCTACTGCATGATATGGGGCCTCGACTATGAAAACTACGAAAACTAGGCTGTTGGGGGGGGGTATAAACATGTCGCTAGATCGCACCACATATGGTTCCTATTTTGAGAACTACTCTTCGGGTTTGTGCTAATCTCACCAACATACGTAGAAAAGGCCTTTGGGGAATACCGGTAGTTCCCCGGAGCCAACCAAAGCGAGAGCATACATCCAGAAACAGAGAAACCTAAGCTCGCGTCTGCGGTATCAAGCATCGCGGCGGCACCTCTCCGGAAACCATATGTGCACGTCTGCGAGTGGTCTAGAACAGCCTGATTCAAGTCCTCAAGGCAACTTGAAGGGTGCTCCGCATGTTATGGTTCGGAGTGAGAGCACCTATGTGATATGCGGCCTGCCTGGCTTGCCAGCCTCGTCTGCAGCTCGCAACCCGCAACAGATGCGAAACGGTGTGCTCCAAAAAATGCGCAACTGCTACGGCGTTCGAAGCAAATTCAGTTTATAATCGGTAAAAAACAACCAGTAGAGGATATGTCGAGGCAACCTTGCGAACACATCATAGCCAACAAAGCTACAAAACATCTAGGTGAAACCCTGCATACCAAAAAATGCAATCCTGAACATGTATATATATATATATACAAATACAAATATACGCAAGTGCCTTGGTTCTGGTCAGTCTTATTGAGACCGGGTTAGTTCAAGTCTTACTGCGAACAGCCAAGTGAAAGCACATCACGCAGCATGCCTCTGGTGAAGTGGGCCGACGTCCCTCCGGGTGGACACCTGTGCTTGAAGTACCCGGAGTTTGCTAGTAGTTTCCGCTCTATACATCTGTATATATGTAGTTTTTATGTATAGACATATTTGTGTAAATGTACATACACATACGCACATCCATAGACATAGAAACACACACACACACACACACAAGCACACACGTGTGCGCGCACGCGTTCATACAGACCCGCACCCACACTTAGAAAACATGGGGGCTTATTACTCGTGAGCTGCCTCGTCCTGTAATTATTTCGTCATGCTGCGACACAGACTTCAGGTTTCGTACTTGTTTTTTTGGAGGAGGAGGGGGGGGCAGGGCCTTCAAGGATAAAACGCACGTCCAGGGAAAGACTTCGACTCACGGAAGCTCCCACTGTGCCGCGTCCTCTGTCGATAGCCAGTTCCTTCCAGCTTATGCTGAGTGCGTCTATGGGGCATACGTGCCCAATCATCATGGTACTTCCTAGGAGAGAAGTGCTACTTTCGACAATATAGGCCCTTAGGACCCTTCAGGAGCCGCATGTTCATAGATTCGAGGCATACCAGTGTTCACGGCAGCCGAATTGCTGCAGCAGATATTCTATGGCAGCCGAATGAAAGAAGCTTTCATGCATGGGCCTGTAGGTTCCATGAACCTGTACACCTAATGTAGGGGCCTGAAAAAATTAGAATAGGGTTTTGGGGCCCATAAATTATACGTTAATCATAATAAGGAACCCCCAACCATAATATTGGTAATTATTTCGGCCCCTATATCAACGACCACCGCAAGCCCTCGAAGCTGAACCCTGGAGCCGGAAGCTTGAACTCTGAACTTAGGAGTAAATAGAATGAATTTTTAATTTTGGCTCCTATAATCCCTAAGAAACAGTTAAAATTATATTCTTTGCTAGGGTTCTAAGTAATTACTTAGAAATCAATTTTCAATTTTGGTTCCTATAATCCCTAAGAAACAGTTAAAATTATATTCTTTGCTAGGGTTCTAAGTTCAGTATAGTAAATCCCGGGCTGAGCCCCACCACGTGTTCCATCCAGGCCTGCATTGAACGCCTGGAGAAAGACGCAGAATGCCTGAGCAGCTTTTACAGGACATCCTCTCTCCAGAAACGGAAGGGCTACAGTATACTATCTTAAGTTAAGTCGCCCGAGGCTTCGGCGTTTGACTTAGTATCTACCCATGCTCTCAACTCTCCTTCCCAGACTTTTTGGTACTGGCCCGGCCACATGAAGCGAATACATTCGAGTGCATATACATATCAATATACAAGTACATGCACATGTAGGTGGATACGTAGATGTACAAGAACTCTGCATACACCCTTAAACCCAAATGCAACTTAAAGTCTCCGCGAAAGTAGTGCAATATTATGCACTAGATGCTCGCATTTTCATCAGTAATCTTCCGACACCAGTCTAATCCCTAGACCCTCTGTGGAAAGCATTCGCCAAGGCACTACTCGAGAGAACAACGGGAGGCCGCGGCGATGCGCACGCCACCTCGTCACAGGATGCCTAAAAGGACACTGCTCAGGCTTTCACCTTGGGGCTTCGGGTTTCGCTTGACGTCTATGCTTGGGCTCCGGGGTTTAGGGTTTATACTTGAAGGCTCATGGGTTGATATGCATTGTTGCAAGTCTAGAAATCGTGGCTTTATGCAATGAAAGCTGGAGACTCCTTCGAGATAGCTTTACTTATTTAGGGCTCTGCCCAGCTACCCTCTGTTGAACATGTTGCCAATCATGGGATCCGTGGCAAAACGAGTACCTATGGAAGTCCCGGAAATCCTGTGCTCAGCATCTCAGAAGTCTCGGGACATTTTAACCCGAAGAAAAACTTGAATGATACGTTAGAAGGGGCCCCCACCCTATAATAAGGACTATATTAGGGCCCTACTATATTTCCTATTGTACCGCTGTTACAGGGTGGGGGCCCCTTCTAAATGATACCCCGCAAATCTCAGTTGCCGAAGTACCACACGCCCTAACCCCGAGCTTGAGTGGACCAACATGGCCCGGCACCCGGCCCAAAGCACTGGAGCTTAAGATTGCCTCTGGAGTTTGGCAAGTGTCGAGTACAACAGACAAAGGCGACATCGTCCCTGATGCCGTAAGCTGGAATGCCCGGAAACCCCATCGCAAATAAGCACTTCTACAACACACGAACCCCCGCATTGAAACTCTCATACACCGACCTTGACCCTTACACCCCAAACTCTAAACAATGTAACATGTTCCAAAGCCCAAACCAAATACACGCCCAAACTCGTGGACCCAAAGTGTCCTAAGTACCTATACGGCACGATAAGGGTCCATTAACGGTCTTTCTGACACTGAACTGTGAGGGTTTAGACAAGATTATCCAGGCTTGGTGCGGGGCTGCCCAGTCCAATAACTATGTTGTGCTGTGCAATGGGATCGCAGACAAGGGGACCTCCTTCGCATTCTCCACCTGCTCCTCTCGCATCAGCTTGATCCTGCGAGTGGGGTAAAGATTTGTTGACGTAGGCAATAAGCTATGGCATCTACGAAATGCATTATGACATGTGAGTGCATCTCGGGATTGGAATTTCGAGCCCTTTAAAGCTCCCCTCGAAGTTGCCCTGCACCCTAAACCTTAAACCCTAAACCCCCATTAAAACTCAACCGAACCCCAAACCTTAGAACTTAAACAAACCCCAATTAAAACTAAACCCCCTAAACTGTTTTCCAGAACCAAGGCCTGAACTTTCTGGTTCAGGCCTTGGTTCGGGGAATGCTTTGTGTGGGATCTTTTCCTTTAGCTCGCCGTGCCTCGAGCATCCTGATACCAGGGGACAACAGATGAGCACACATACTCATCAGAAACCGAGTAAGACCCTCTCAAACGTCGGTGAGTGCGAGGAGTGCCCCCGCCGTATTTGGGGCTCTGGAGTTTGGGGGCCAGTTCGGCTTCATGGCATTTCGGTGGGTGCCTGCCTCTCCCCAAAAACATAAACCCCCCATCAAAAAAAGAAAACATTGAAAATGCCGACACCAAGCGTGGGACGGACAGCGTCCTGGAGTGCATGTGGGCGCGAAGATCGGCTGATGTCACTTTGTCCATCAGCTCGCGAGCATACCTGTGGTGCTTTCTTGCGGTGGACTCTGATGGGTAGGTTTTGTGTGGGTCAGACAGGGTATGTAACGGCTTGTATCTTCTGCTTCACGGGGAGCAGTCCAAATTGTCATGGTCAGGAAATAATGTGTCTGCTAGATCTGCCCCTTACGGAATTCTGGACCACGTTCCTGGATAAGGACCGGTCGATTCGCTCCCAGTGCCTGTGCTTCATACGCCCTAATCCTAACAGGAATTTTCGATGTCTGCCTTAGAAGGCCGAGTCTGCTAAGCTAAAGATTGAGATGATAGCAAAGCTGCGTCACAAAGGGCTGAAGCCACGGCAATGACCAGAACTGTATGAGACGTCTTCACACATCGTCTAATATCTGGACAACTGGGAAAGGGCCAACTAGGGCTTGAAGTTGTATACATTCTGTCCAGGCATCCACTTACTAGCTGCGGTGTTCCTCGAAGCAGGTATGATCTGGCAAAGGCAAAGGGCACTTCTGTACCGAAGTGTCCAGCAGGGACGCGTCGTTTTCGACATCCTTCCTGCACCGTTTCGGGCTTTGGCAGATTTCAACAGATTCAAAAGTGCTTATCTTGAAACCCTAGGTGTGAAACAGGTGTGAAACATACACCCTACATGCTTGACGCCCTCTACTTCCGAAAACACACACCAACGGGTCACGTGGAGGGCTTGGGGTTTAAGGTCAACCTAATTGGGTTTGTCTTTGGTTTCGGGAATCTGCCGACTGGGCCTGAATAACTCGCATGTGCATGGTTGTCAAAATTAGGGTCCCGTTTTGGGTCCTTGTTATGATACAGCACCTAATATTTAGGATACCCCAAAAGGGACCCATGTGGATTAGAAGCAAGCTTCAGGCTAGGAGGCTGAGGATCATTATCAGGATGACGAGCACAGCAGTGCGGATAAGCAGCTCTCGTAGTACCAACATTCACTGACAACAAGGGCACTTTGGGCGGGGAAACTTGTCGGTTTGCATTCTGCCGTTTTGCTAGCGAGCAGGAGCACGGTTCTCTTGGGCTTTGGGGAAGCCGGGAAGCATTTAGAACTTTGGGGTGGAAAGCTTCAAACGGCTTAGCATGCAAGCCTCTGGGATCCGGAATCCTATGGTCATGACTATAGTGCTACACTAGAGGAGGGCCTAGCGCGCAGAGCACCAGTGGGGCTAGGCCCCACCCCACGAACAGAGGAAATGCAAAATGACTCTGATGCGCTTACATCTGTCATGGTCACTGTTGGTGAGCAACGCCCAGACTAAGGTTTTACACTCTGACGCTGAAGTTGCACAAAGACCTGGGGACACTCACCAAAAAAAGGAACCACAGTGCAATCTGCAGTACTGTCAGGTGCACCTTAGGCACCCGATGATTCGATTTTCCTACTTCAGGCGTGTAAATTAGTTGTAATTCGGGTTGAAGCCGCAAAGCATCGGCAGACCCCGACAACAAACCGACTCAGTATGAGCGCGAGTTCGGCCGTTCATCAACGAACCTATATACGGCCTAAATCCCAAGCTCTAAGCATTAAACTCGAAGCTCCACGTCCCAACCAAGTTTAGGTGTATAAGCCCTGGTAGATGCCTGGTTCTTCGCGTCAGAGAGCTGCGAAAGAAGGCATCGGCGTCAGCCTCGCTAACCCCGAGCATCCAAGCACCTACAACAGCGGCCTCAATGACTAGAGTAAGGCTGAAAGGGTTGTTATAATGTTCAAAAGGGCTAGTATTGGAAGAGGGTTTTGAGGTATATGATAGTCTGGCCATATCGGAGTATGCGACGACGACTGTTTATTTGCTCATTGTTCCCATTGCTACCACTACCACTACCACTACGACGACGACTACAAGAGAATAAGTTTTGAGGTATATGATAGTCTGGCCATATCGAGAGTATGCGACGACGACTGTTAATTGCTCATTGTTCCCATTGCTACCACTACCACTACGACGACGACGACGACGACTACTACTACTACTACTGCTACTCGTACTACCAGTGCATAATTACATTACTAGTGCTGCTACTACTACTACTACTACTACTACTACTACTACTACCACCACTCTTACTACAACAACGACGACTACTACTGCTGCGAGCACGACGACTACTACTTCTACTACTTCGACTACTGCCTGACCCAAATTCAAAAGGACGAAGAATCGCACCTTTGCCGGCAAAGACCAGGAGCCAGAGCCCTATATCAAAGGGGAAAAGGAGGGACCCTGAATAAGGACCCCTGGGTATATACCCTTAATATAGCTATTATATTCGCATTATATAGCCCATTATAGGGTAGGGGTTCTTCATTAAGAGCCATGTTTGGCCCATTACCGACTCTGGGCTGCGGACCGAGACTTTCTGCTTGTCCATGAGCATATCTCCCAAGTACTTACCTGGGCTTTGTGGCTCAGGGTTAGGGTGTAGGCGTTCAAGCTTTGGGGATTACTGTTGCAGGGTGTAGGTTTAGGATTATAGAGCTTCGGAGTAGGGCTTAGAGCTGTAAGGTTTAGGGCCTACTGGTGCTGAACGCAAACAGCACAGGCAAACCTTCTATTGACAGAAAATGTGTCCGTATTATGACAGCAGCTGAAGGCAATCTATGGAGCATCTGAAGCAATAAAAATGGTCTGCGATTTCAACTGAGCGCTTCGCATTCAAGATTAAGGTGCTAGGATTTGGGTTTAAAGGCGTCAGTCTAGAAACCAAGTTAATTCAGACCGCTGATTTATGAACTTCGGTCTTGTTGACACCGCCTTTTTGGGGATCCCAGCTGGCACTTCGTCAGCGGACGGGGGTTGATTAATCAAGGTCGGAGTCTGAATTCAACTCGATGCCGGGTCAACACCTTGCTTCAGACACTACAGGGCTCTAATACGGGAGTTTCCGAAAATAGTGGAAATAATAGGCTCCTTATTAGAAGGCCCCCAGAATAAGGTACCTCTACTTTTCGGAAACTCCCATACAGACCCTGGAGAAGAGTGCTAGGGGCATGTCGGGAAGGGTTTTTTGCATTCTAATGGACAGCCGCGAAGAACGACTCGAAGCTATTCATTCGGGCGGCCCCCTCGCATACTCGCAGTAGATATGATATGGGTGGTTGACAAGATTGGGGTTCCTTTTTGGGTCCCTAATATAATGCGGCACCTAATATTCAAAGTGCCCAAAAAGAGACCCTAATTTTAATTGACAACCACCCATATCATTTACCGATCAAATTCCGATGGTTTTAAGGTCTCCAGGCCTGAGACCTCGAAACCTTGACTCCAAGTTACGAATTTCAGGATGTGTTGGGAATATATGGGTGGTTGTCAAAATTATGGTCCCTTTTTGGGCACCCTAAATATTAGGTGCCATACAAAAATAGGGACCCAAAAAAGGGACCACAATTTTGACAACCACCCATATGGGTTTCGGGGCTAAAGCTTTCATACCAGGGTGCAAAGTGAAATCCCCAGTGAAAGCTCGGGACTGCGAAGGGAAAGCAGCACGTACCTGCCAACTTTTATTGCACTATGTCGCTCGGGGGTGGCTGCTTGGTTCAAAGTGGTCCTTGCATGACTATGCAGCTATAACTGCAGTGCCGTTGGTAGCGAAGGCGAGTCGTGTTTGCTAGTGCAGCTGCCTTGGATGTTTGCCTAAAAGTGCTTTGGTAAGGGCCCAGCTGCAACAGCACAGCAGCACACGATTTTATGTCGTCGTTGCAATCGTCATGGTCCAGGGCTTGAAAGACATGACATTGATATACCTCAATAAGGAAGACCTATTCGTTACTTGGGACCCTGCTGAGTACGGTAGGATCGGGACCCCAAGATTGGAAACAAGCCTAGGTTCAGGAAGTGGGGGTGGGTTAGGATGCCTTAGGGGTTACATTTGTGGGCAGGTTTTCGGGTGAAAGGGTTTGGGTCTGAGGATTTAGGGGTTTAGGGTCCCGGCGTTCAGAGTGTCGGGCTTCCGGGTTTTATGTAGGGTGAAGACCACCACCGAGAGCACACAGAGACCTCCTGAAAGTCTGCCTCTTTATCGCCTAAATAATGGGATAACTGCTGTCCTGGTTCCTGCCCTGCCATGTACTCACCAGAAGGTCCAGGACACCAAAGAAACATGTTGTGCTCAATGAGCGACGACAGCGGTTGATCCTAATCCAGGAGCCTTAATAATTAGAACAGGGTTTGGGGGGTTGCATTATATTTGAGGAATCGTATTCGTACTGAAAAAGACACAAACAGGAGGAAGCAGTTCAGGATTAGGGGCTACCTCATCCCCCAACTAACCATGTACAGAAATCATAAGACTAAGCGTAAAGAGAAGCAGGTTGCCAGGCTCCCTTCGAGGAGGCAGCAGTTCAGGGTTCGGGTTTACCTTGCCCCCAACACACCTACCTCTTCAAGGACTTGTATAAAGAAAACATACTAAGTAAGTACAGAGAGCGGCAAGTTGTATGTTTACCCGTTTAGGAAGCAGCTCAGGATTTCGGGGACTCGAACCCTATAGACAAATACAGCTAAGCTCTTAAATGTTAAACAATAATTACTCACCATCACCTAGACAGCACTTAGCACCTTCTCTGGAGAACAGCCAGGCCACCAACAAAAACAGCTGCGCAATCCAGTGTATAGGGATACAAGAGTCTGAACAATCAGCCATCCGAATGGTGCCGCAGTCCCATTGTCGATATTCCGTAATAACCCCCTAAGCCCTGTTGGCACTATCAGGGCTTCTGTACCCTAAACCCTAAACGCGCGAGACCCTAAACCCAAAACGCCCTAAACCCTAAACCCTAAAAGCCCTAAATTCCAAACTTTAGGAGGCTTCACCCAGCACAAAGGCTGAGCCCAGCACACCTTTGGTAGTCTGCTTTCGGTCCCAACCTCTGGGTGAAGAGTTTAGGGGTTTAGGGATTTAGGGCTGAAGGTTTCGGGGTTTAGGGTTTAGGGCTGATGAAGACGCTCTTAGCTCTGAGCTTTCGGTTCCAACCTCTAACTTTCTAACCATGAAGACACGCTGGTTTTGAAATCAGACACGCTGCCATCCGCTGGCTTCCTTTTGAGGAACTGACTTTTCGTTGTCCAAGCCACAAAAACTTTTTTGCTCGGTGCAGATTGCATGCTACATGCTGTACGAAACTGCACATATGTAGGATCACAGGTCTTGTTGGTTCAAGCTTAGGGGCCCGTCTAAACCCCCAACCCTAAACCCCCTACTGCAGAAAAGAACCCTTCTCCCCATCCGTTGTGCTTGGCTGCCTACACGGGGCCCGCGCCTGTCGGCACTCCAAACCGCGGGGCCTTGGTGATGCGGCATTTTGGTGGGTCTGTTGTTTGGGTTGAGGTTTAGGGTTTAGGGATTTAGGGGTGTAGGTTTTTAGGGCTTCGGGCTTGTAGGCTTTAAAAAGGCATGAGATGGCAGGGGGGTAACAACAGTTTGTTGTTGTCATCTGAAGGGCTTAGTGAACGATTTTCTTGGGGCGTGTTTTGATAGCGTGGGATTCGAGGGCTTGGGATTTGAAGTTGAGGATCTGGTGTCGAAGAAAGCTGTAATTTCCAGAATGCTTACAAGTGTTGGGACAATGATTGCAGAAGTTCGGGCCGTGGTCAGAAGGGCATACTCCAGGTTAATCTGGAGATGAGCTGCACTTCCGGGGTCGTCATTGCTTGAAATTTCTGATTTCACGGTCGTAGAATCGTAGAACAACCCCAACGCGACTAAATTCTGCACCCTGCAATCTTCCTGTGCTGAGCACCTACGGTTTCCACGTTTGAAGCATGATCACCTCCAGAGTATCAGCCGCGGCAGCAAACTGACGAGCATCCCGAATCGGCTTTCCTATGAAACATGCAGGCGTGGGGGCCTTTGGGGTCTAAGGGAAACTTGGAAACTTCTGGCACATGTCACGAAAGATGAACCTGCAGCAAGACTACCTATAGTCTCCATAGTAGTTGCTTTTGGGGGGTTACCTTTTGGGATCCTTAATATAGAATGTGTTAAACCAAAAAAGGAACTACAAGGGAGACGATACGCAATGGCCTCCCATGGACTGGGTCCCTTCTTTCGCCAAAGGGCACATACAGCGCGTCTCCCGGGAGAAGGGTCGCTTCCTTAACGTGAACGGCTTAGGGTTTAGGGCTTCGGGCTTAGGGCTTAGGGTCTAGAGCTTCGGGTTTAGGGCTTAGGGTTTCGGGCTTAGGGTTTAGGGTTTAGGGCTTCGGGTTTAGGGCTTAAGGTTTAGGGTTTAGGGCTTAGGGTTTAGGGTTTAGAGCTTAGGGTTTAGGGTTTAGGGCTTAGGGTTTAGGGCTTCGGGTTTAGAGTTTAGGGTTTCCAGGGCTGCGACGAGCGCTGGAAACAACAGAGTCTCAAAGGCTCGCATGTGCAGTTTTAGGATACTTTGAAGAGGACCAGATATATGGCTCAAGTCTTCTATGCTGTCGAAAGGGAGCCACCTGACTACGACCATCTTCTTGGGTCATTAGTCATGACTGGCTGGAACTAAACAAGCTAGCGTTGATGTATAAAGTACGACTACTTGCCAAACCAGCTGAGCATTGCGATCCTGCATCCATTTTCTGTAGTGTTTAGTCTTATGTAGCTAGCCTTTGACCCAAGGCATCCAGAAAGACGTCCCATCCACAACCTGCTTCATGAACGAAGGTCCCATGTTATCCCACATGCGCAGCCTTGCTTCTGATATTGGAGCCTCGAAAGCTGGGAATGCTCCTCTACGGCTCGTACCTCATTACACTCGGAAGAAAGCCTTCTGGAATACCTCGCCAGATGCAGTAATTAAAAAGCACTTTCGTACAAGGACAGGGATATGCAAACTCTCAACCCTGAACCTTACAAACCCTAAACCCCAAACCCTAAAACCCTGAAACCCCCAAAACCCTAAACCCCGAAACCCTGAAAAACCCAAAACCCTAACCCCCCCTAAACCTGAAGTCTGAAATCCCCCACATCTCCGGGCCCCCGGCCAGCAGCGGCTTTGGCCGCGGGGCACTGACCGGGAGGCCCTGCAGGGGCGGTGCCAAGAGGATCCTCGCAGATCTCGCCACACATGGGAGTTTCCGAAACTTCGGGGTGTTGCCGCTTATAACAATACTAACCAAAGGTAAGTTATAGGATTCTTAAGGTTCCTATAGTATAGTACCCTTATAGGTCCCTTATAGTAACCCTGATAGACCCGTTTATAAGGCCCCTTCCACTCCCTACTTACCAAAGGTAAGCTGAAGGTCCTCTGCTCTCCCAACAGTTGAAGCATCAAGGAGTCGGACTCCACCAGAAGAGGTGGCCTCTCAGCAGCTTCGGGGTCTTCGGTTTAGGGTTTAGGGTTTTAGGGTTTAGGATTTTCGCCCTTTGCTTTTGAGTCAGTGCCGGGTAGGGTATGGATTTAGGGTTTGCTCTTAGGGCATGGGACTGGAGACTTGCAGCTTCCGTATTATAGGGGCCTTAATAATTAGAATAAGGTTTTGGGGCCGCTATACTAGAATTACAATAAGGAACACCGAAAACGGAATTGGGAAATATTTAGGCCGCGCGCGCCCCTATAGTATCAGAGAGCCTGAGTCTGCCCTGGGCACGACTCTTTACCTGCACCTAAGACCGCTTACGTCCCAGTCGCCCCTCCTCACCCTCCTTGCATTGAAGCGATAAGAAGAGGCCCCTGCAACTAAGCTTTCAGCTCTGGATCTTCAAAACCTCCTACCATTGCCTGAAGGACCAAATGACCCATAAAAAGGTAGGGGCCCTATACCCATATACTATGAATCCCTATATGGTATATGAACCTTAAACCCTTTTAGGATTCATTTCGTCCTTAAGGTGCTTCGAAGTTCGCTATGTTCATTCGGAGTGCGCCCTGGTATTTTCGAGAATTGTTATGAATATTCTGTCCCTTACTATTGCCATTTTGTTACATGGCTACAAATACTTGAAGTATGATCGGGCCCCTAGCCGATGATGCGATGATGCATGTTGCCGCTTCTTTCTTCCACTGCGCGGTTCGAGACCCTGAAGGTAAAGGGAACTCCAGAAAGTGGGAATATGGATTAATGGTAGGATCCCCTATAATTTACCTTAAAGGGGTTAGGATAATCATATTCCAACTTTCTGGCCTTTACCTTAGGACCCAGAACCTGGCAGAGGCCCAGACTCGTGGCTGTCCGGCGGATCGATGAGAACTTTGCTTGTAACCTCAGAGTTTTGCGGATCTTTTGGGGGTCACTTAGGGCGACTTAGGGGCTAAGATTTCTGTGAGGTTGAAGCTTTTGGGGGCTTTGGGTGGCTGGGCCTTGAATAGGAGTCTATAAAACCCATCGCATCAGCTTCCGCCAAAAGAAGGAACCGACGTCCTCTAAGTGCAGAAACCCGTAAAGGAACCCTTATAGACACCTTATAGTCACCCTATAACGCTATAGCTATTCTAATTACTAAGTCCACATGCTTTGCTTGGCCTGATTGCCCTGGGCACCGGTCTGCGGTTTCGGACGGAGACCCGAGAAAATGAGTCCCTTACCTTTGGTTAGTAGGGAATGGAAGGGGCCCTATAAAGGGATCTGATCTATAAGGGTTACTATAACGGTACTATAATATAGGGGCCTTAAGAATCCTATGACTTACCTTTGGTTAGTAGGGAATGGAGGAATGGGGTATAATTATAACTACTATTACAGCAATTCTTCCATTCCCTACTAACCAAAGGTAAGGTCCTGGATCGCTTGCGTATGTGGATGCACGCTCTCACTGGTGCTGTTGGTTTCTCCAAGTTGCTGTAAGGAGGGACTGGCTCCAGCGTTCTCGTCTTGGCGGCTGTTCAGGATGGCTTTCACACCCTGGATGTGCTGCAGTCTGGTCGCCATGGTTGCACGGGGGGGGGGTGCCGATTCTGTCGAAAAGCTTCAAGCATTAGTGGGCATTAAATGCGCTAATGGGTTAGGGTTCAATGCGGTGAGCGGATACGAAACCCCAAGGGATCAGTGAACCAAGGCGATTAAAACTGTGCACTTCTGTTTAGGAGCTCAGGGTATACATAGGCCAAGCAGTTGATTGTTTTAATCGCTGAAGGTCGGTTCACATGGATCTTAGAAAACGCGTCGAGAACCCGGAACTCCCAGCCCAAAGCCCAGAAACTCCTGAACCTTGTGTCAAAACCTCTCAATGCACAATGTCTGAATCCTGATTCCCGTTCGAAGTTTTATATTACAGACCTCGGCCCCAACGTCCAGAGACAGTAACCTAAGGTTTCAGATCCCCATGTCCAAGCCGAGAGTCCGAATTCTGAAACCCCCAGTTGGCAACCTGAGAGCTAGAAACCTTTGACCTCATCTCCAAAACCTCTCGCTTCAAGATATTAGGTTTGAAACCCCAATTTATAATCGTAATCCTCAAATTCCAAACCTCCCTCTCAACATCCGACAACCAGAAGCCCTGGATCTTTTACATCACACCCAGTTATCGAATTCTGGATCTTTTACATCACACCCAAAGACACCAATGGCCAGTAGGAAACCCTGTTAAATGAAAAGTGGAAGGATGACTTGAACCCTGAACCTCAAATCCTCAGTCTCGAAACCCCTTGATCCGAAACCCCAAACCTCAAACCCTAAACCCCAAAGCCCAAATCCAACAACTTCAAACTCCCAGCCCAAAACCCAGAAACTCCTGAACCTTGTGTCAAAACCTCTCAATGCACAATTTCTGAGTCCTGATTCCCGTTCGAAGTTTCATATTACAGACCTCGGCCTCAACGTCCTAAGACATTAACCTAAGATTTCAGACCCCAATGTCCAAGCCGAAAGTCTGAATTCTGAAACCCCCAGTTCGCAACCTGAGAACTAGAAACCTTTGACCTCATCTCCAAAACCTCTCGCGTCAAGATATTAGGTTTGAAACCCCAATTTCTAATCCTAAGCCCCAAATTCCAAACCTCCCTCTCAACATCCGAAAACCAGAAGCCCTGGATCTTTTACATCACACCCAGTTTCCGAATTCTGATTTCCGAATCTAAAATTCCAGCCAAGTTGCATCCGGCCAACAATCCAACAACTCTAAACCTTCAGCCCAAATCCCATAAACCCAGAACTTCTGAATCCGAAATTCCAACTCTCGAAACTCGAATCCAAAATCCCAAAACCCTCACACCCAGAACCCTTTGCCAAAACTTCTCAATGCAAAATCTCTGAATCCCGAATCTCAAATCTAGAATCCCAAGTTCCAAAATCCTCAGTTTTAACCCCCGCATCTCGCAAGACCCTGAGACAAATAGGGCAAGCACGACACGGTTTGTATCGAATGCGGTATACGGCCCGCATTCCTTCATAGGGCGGTCACAGAACCTGATTCAGGCGGCGGGATAGGTTCGACCCTCAGATTTGGAGGGAAGTCGAACTTGAGCTTTGGCTGAAATCTCATAATTTCGCGCAGGCCCTCTGTCTTTGCTGGGACAGCCGGTTCAAACAAATATTCACCACTTTCTTTGGGTGGCATCTTTATCCAACTCACCGTTTTGTCGGGAACTGGCACCCGCTTGCCGCCGATGACCTTAGAAAGCTTGGATTCCGACAATTGGGTTTGACACGCACGCGTCTAGATCCAATGCAGTTAAGATGCCATGTAGCCCTTTGATTTCTTAGATGGGCTTTGGTCATCCAATTCCTTCCAATCCTGAGTTTACCGGCGGAGTCGAGCATGAGGTTGCGTGTTTGAGGGGTTTTAGGAAACCAGGTGCTGGCCAAGCGGCGATGGCCCCTTGGATACCGCCGCTGCCCTGAGTTGGTTTCATGATGAAAAGCATCAGCTACACGAATGCAGAAGGAATAATTTAAGCCAAGTTGCATCCGGCGTCTCGACGATGAGCGGCGGCTGCCCTCTTGTTGGGGGAACTGTTCCCGGCGACCCGCGCGTCCTTGGTAATAGCATGTAGGGTTAAGGATTCAGGGTTGAGGCTTAAGGATTAAGGGTCGAGGCCAAGGTGCATCAGTCTTGTCGTCATTCGGCTTTGTGATGCGGTCCTTGGCAATTAAAAATAGTATGGTTCAGCATGAAGTGTTCTCACATGCTGTCACAGCCACAGCCATTGTTCCAGGCGATGCAAAGACGAAGTTGGATGCAAGTTGATGCAAGGATGCTTTAGAGCAGAAACAGCTAAGGTAAGCGCACTTGCACCTGAAACCGATCTCAACGGCTTCTCTGTTTCACAGCAAAAGGCATGGTTGATGAACTTGCAGCTGCGCCCCGATTGGAGAACAGCCACGAGACAACACCAGCGATTTGCGTACCCGATCTCAACAGCTTCTCTGTCTCACCGCAGAGGGCATGGTTGATGAACTTGCAGGTGCGCCCCGATTGGAGAACAGCCACGAGACAACAGCAGCGATCTGCTCTAATATGAAACCATATCTCTATGGCCCCGGACCTCACACTTATTCAGAACCTCCCGTAAGGATGCAGCATGCCCTAAACCCTAAACCTTAAACCCAAACATTAAACCCTAAACCCTCAGAGCCCTAAGCCGCAAACAATGCCGAGCATTAGCCTTCGTTCCGGAACATCTCAAGTCGCCAACTATAACCCAACAACTTAAGCGCTAGAAAGCCCTGTTCTTGATGGCATCCTGAGAAAACTCTTGTAGAAGTGTTGAAGCATCGTGGGCTAGGGAGCTGTTCCCAAAGGGTCCAAAGTAGCTTTATAATAAAATGTAGGCTTTTTATATTGGGAATTCCTATTATGATTTGGGGAAGTATCCCCAATAACAGTACCTAGGACCCTTTGGGGGGAGCCCATAAACCTTTAACCCTAGGCCCCTAGACCCCTTTCACTGCAAACCCGGTCATTGGGAGTCCGGCATAGCCAAAGGTGCCTTCAAAGGCCTCACACGGCCAGCCCAGGAAATTCCCTTCCTTAACCTGATAGCCATACACCCTCTCACCCTGTGACCCACAAGCCCGGTACAGTCTCCGTAACTGCTATACCTGCGAGCGCCTACAGCCCAAAAACGTGAAAGCCCTCAACCCTGAATCCCGAGCCTCATTCCTGCACACCCCATAGTGTGTACTTCGGCTATGGAATGTCAGAAAAGTGGCTCAGGGTTCAAAGTGCTTTGGGGTTCCAGGGTTTAGGTTTCGGGTTTGCGGGTTTAAGGTTCAGGACATGTGCAGAGAGCCCATCACCACTGAACTGAGGAATATCGCTCAAACCCTAGAGAGCCTAGCAAGCACATGTGCGAAACAAACCACAGGAGGCAGCTGTTCCCCAAAACCATAAACCCATAAACACCTAAACCTTTAACCGTAAACCCTGAGCAAATTCGAGGCGTTCGGACATCTGAAGCTTATAGCGAATTCACATGTCAGGAGGTTCTTAGCTTGGGGTTTAGGGGGTTTCGGGTTAATTGCCATAAGCCAACAACGGACTGCGTGATGTTCGAGTGAACCACTGTCCTCAGGCAAATTCTTCAGAGCCCCGAGCGCTATAATCTGTATATAACCCCCTGCATACGGTGCTATCTCAAACTAAAGTACTTACTGTTGAGTCTTTTGAACCCTTGGGGCTTCATCTTGTCCCTGCATAAAGACCGACACAGCCCTCCGTATACCCTGAATTAGAAGCGAAACAACTGAATCAAGAGACTCTGAAAGCACCCGAAGAGGAATGTATCAATAGCACATGCATAACCAAAGACATTCGTTAGAATCGGCGACTGTGGAGAAATCTGGTGAAATCCCTCTTTCGAGCCTTGATTGTTTTGACATGTTTTAACCTTCAGCAACAAACCTTACAGCACACTATGAAACCCTTCTTACACCCTAAACTCTAAACCCTGAAACTCAAACCCGAAAACCCGAAACTCTAAAGGTCTCTGCCTGGCACAAGGAGAGGAGCCAGGGCAGGAAGAGTTCCGCACCCGTGAGACTGCGAGCAGAACTAAAATTCAGCTCATTTATATAGGTCATGGTTGGGATAAGATTAAACATGTACATTCTTATTCCTTATTGGGTTTAAGTACCCATAAAAATGTAAAATCTTACCCAACTATGACAAAGTTATGAGGGTTTAAAGGATTCTATAAGGCTTCCATAACATGCGGGCCTCAGTAATTAGAACAAGTCTGCAGGGCACGGTACGGTACAACTAGACGCAGGAAACCTTAAGGAACAGTATTGGTCAGTTTTTTGGGCTCCTGTGCTATGGGAGCTATATAGGATGCTTTATATAGCCCTTCATGGGTGAAAGGGGTTCTGGAGTATGCTACACACTGGTTATATGAGTCTGATATATGGGCACAAATAACTCGGGACATTCAAGCCCACTGCAGTGAAAGCCCAACGGGACTTGAGCATCTGGAATCCTAGGTCCTAGGAGGTTGGGGCGATTCAAGCTTCCCCTAGGTTCCTCTTACTTAAATAGTAAATTACCAACCATATCACGGAAGCAGCCGGGAAACGACAAGAATGGGTGGTAATCTGACCAAGCTCCTTCGCACAGCGGCAACTCGCGGTGCGCCACACCTCGAAAATCCCAATCATGTACGCACACAGCTACACGTGAAGGCAACGCAGCCAGATGCAGCAAAGTAGGATCTGCGGCAGACAATCATTTTCCCCCCATGCCGCTCCGGCAGCTTTTCGTGCGGCTGCTCCTGTTGCTGATGCGGGCTCTCCTTGCCGCACATGTGGCAAAACAGTGCCTCGGAGCAGTAGGCCTCGGGTGTCGCCAATATCTGTGGCTTTGCAGCAACCTGTCACCCTAGCCCGAGCTTGGCTGTGGCAACATGGCAAGCGCCCAAGGAGTGAGTGCTTGTGATGGCTTTCGACCAATGCGGCCCTGCCGCACTGGGAGAGTGAACAAAGTCTAATACCGGCTGCAGCTCAGCCTTATGCTGCTCAGCCGGCACATACTTCACAACGGCTATTGAAAACACAAGAGTAGCAACCCCAGATCCTGAAAGATTTCAGCACCCTACACTCCAAAAGCCCTGAAATCCTGAATCCCCAGAGCCCAAACGACCCCTGTATCCAATGAGGCGATGAACAACTTCGAGGCGAAAGCTCTAGCCCTCATCACCTCATCCTTCCCAAGGGCCGTAATCCCAAATCCCAGAAGCCGCTTATTCGCGAGGACTGCAATAGGGTTCAGGCTTCCTGTTCGACAGACTGCTAGAAGTAAGCCCAGAAAAGGACAGGGTCTCTTCAGACGCACTTTCGAACCCCATGCCATGGCACCAGTAGCCCAGCATTGATAGCAGCAATGGCTGGAACAAACCAGGAGACGTTCAAAGCTAAGACCCAAAAAAATCAAAGCCCTCAGCACGGCTAAAGCAGGCCCTTAACCTCTCAATACCCGAAATCCTAAACTGGGAACCCACATATGTAAACACCCTCAACCCTAGACACAAGAACACATTTTAATAAACCCCACAAGCCTGAAATGTAAGGCCCTTGCAATACCTTCTTAGGTGGCCTCAGAGAGGCATGGTCCAGGTAGGCCATGAAAACGCTCTCCCGCATGTAGGGCTCTCCTGGCATCCGATTGCGGCTGCGTCTGTGCTTGGCTTCTCGGTTCGGGGCCCCAGGACGTCTACTATTTTTAGGAGCTTCCGGCTTTCGGGTTTTCGGTTCTTCGAGTGGTCGGTGCTGGGCGTTTTGAGTTTACTTTGACCTTAAGGTTTAGCTAGGGATTGTGCAGGATGCTCCGGGTTTAGGCGATGACGCTGCCTATGGCTTCTGTCTTTCAGCTGGGACTTCAAGATTTACTGGGTTCGTGTTAAGGAACTTAATTTAAGTTACCATAATAGGGATCTATCATAAATAATAGGGTTTCCTTATTATGGTAACTTAAATTAAGTTGCTTAACAAGAACCCAGTTTACGGCAGCTTCTGCCAATGTCAGTCGGCTTGTTGTACGCTGCAGCCACTCGGGGTCCCAGAAGGTCCCCTGAAGTTATCATTTGTTCAATATCGGGGTGGTGCATTTAGTGATAGCCACAAGAAGAGCTGTTGTTATGACCCTAGAGTGGCCCCACCCGAGCTTCAAAGTAATTTCATCTCTGCGGCTTCGCAAGTTTCGTCTCTCTGCTGAGGATGCAAGAACAGACCACAGACTCTAAGAACGTCGAAATACAGTGCTGTAGCTGCTCCAACGATCTTCAATCGCATTGCAATTCCTGACGGCCTCAGAAAAAACTCTGTTTACATAAGGATCTACTGCGTAGGTATTCCCAGGCTTGCCTAGGCTGCAGGGTGTAGGGCTTTGAGGGTTCAGGGCCTGGGGGTTTATGGGCTTAAGAAAGCAGCAAGCGGGGTTCTACTCCCTGCACAAGCGTAGGGGTAGGAGTTTCGGAAAACTGGGAATCCTCACAGAGAGTAGCAGGATCTTGCTTGAAAGGTCCCTACCCCTCGTTCCCCCCCGAATATATCGCATCCGGGGCCTAAGCGATAGGAGGTGGTCCTCAGCGAGTTGCCAATGCTGGGAACTCAATAAAAGGGGCTGGCAAGCTAGTAGTCTCGCTTTGCTTCGCGCGGCCTGTGTTATTCGGACATACTTCAAGGGCTTAAGGAGCTCGCTAGCAGCTGCTAGGGTGGGTGAAGAGTTGCAGGGTTGAAGCGCACGGGTGGAGGTGCAGCAAGTCAAAGCGAAAGTTTCGCCTTCAAGCTGACATTCCCCCTGAACCCTAAACCCTACAAACTAGAACCTAAGTCCGATAAGATCCTGAAGCAGAACCTCTGTGTAAACCCACAAAGCACCGTGATGTAGGGTCTGTCTCCGAAAGAAGACGGTGTCTAATTGGGAAGACAGGTTGTCCGTCAGCTGTTGTGTGACAGCAATGGGAGGTGAACCATCCGACGAGGGTTTTGGCGGGGGAAGATGGATCAGTATGTATAATATTTCAAACATATACCTACTGTAGACATGTACACACACACATATGTTACTTGGTATATGATGCTCCCAAAACCGTGGAGCAGCACCCGCCCCCAACCGAGCCCGAACTGCTGTGTTTGCAGCTGCGGCCTGGAATTGCCGAACTTGTAGCTTCAGGGTTCTATTGCGAAAAGCGCGTGGCCTAAACTGTAAACCCTGGTCCCCTCAACCCAAAACCCTGAACGCCTGAACCCTAAACCCTGCACCCTAACTACCCCTAACCCCGAACCAAACCCTATAAAACCTGCGCCCGCCCTCAAACTTAAACCACCTTCACAGTGCAGGTCAGCGTCGCGCCAAACTGTGGCCTGCAAACGCCGGGTGCTCCGTTAGGGCGGTGTTCAAGGTTCACGGTTTAGGGAGAAGAGAACAGCCCTATCAAATCATTAAACTATGTCCTGGGTCTTGTGCTTGGCCTTATACCGGGGGCATGAATAGAAGGAGCTCAGTATGAACAATCATTAACAGTAGTCCCTATTCCCTGAAACGGTGCAGAAGGGACGGCCGATGCAATACAAAGAAACCGGATCAATCCCAGTGCAAAGCCTGTGCGGAATGCTGACGACAACTTGCTGGTTCAAGTCGCTTTGGGGCTTGCAGTTGGTCTAGGGCTTGAGGGTTTAGGGGGTTTAGGGCTTTAGGGTTTAGGGCTTCAGGGATTTAGGGTTTAGTGAGTTTAGTGGTTATGGTTGATGGGTTTAGGGTTTGGGGGTTTAGGGTTTCAAGGATTTAGGGGTTTAATCTTCAGCTGCAACCACGCTACTCGTTGCTGGATTTCGAATCGAAATGTTGGTGGGCTCTGATGTGAGCATGTCACAGTCCTGCAGCAACACCAGTACCACTGCAGTTCTTCGCACATCGGCTTCTTTACCTGCTGCGCTGCACTTGCCCACACTACTTCGTACCTACCGCATACGTCTTGACACAGCTTGCATTCAACATGCCATCTACTCGGTCGTCCCGAAAAGCCCCTAGTACACTTGCTACATGCTTACTTAAAACACAACCTGCGCCGACTTCTTATATCCAAGCTCGCACTCCTGTGTTCCAGTTCCGCCACCGCAACTAGCACCAGACCCCGAATCCTCACACCCCTGTGAACCTTTGACCCTACACTGACCACGGTGATCTTCACATATAAACGGTAACCGAAGTACCTCCTGTTGCAGAGCCTCTTGCAAGTGGATCAAAGTTGTGACTACATACGCACATATATACCCTTTTTCGGGAACATGAAAGCTCAAGTTTGGCCTAATGATTGGTACCAATACCCGCTTAATCGTCCCGATGTACCTTTACAGCTATAAAACCCTAATCTTCGCTACTAAGCTACGTACGAAGCTAAACCCTAAACCCTAAACCATGACACGATCTCGGTCTCGTGGAGATGGGGCTGGCCTGGCCCCCTTCAAGAAGGCCTCGATGACCGCATCCATACCTCGCACACGAGCCCAAGGAGCTTAATTAGGGTTGAGGGGTTTAGAGTTAGGGGCTTGGCTTTTGGGGCTCAGCGGGCGCAATCTCAAGCATTCTAAGCAGGTAAACCCAAACCCTAGCCCTAGACACCGGACCCTCAACCTTCTTTGAGCGAACTGCGGGGGGGGTTCCTGCTTTGCAGGCCAGGTGTCGGGCGTCTAGTCCAGTAAGGCTTTGGTTTTAGTCTTCGGGTTATATGGGTCAAGGTCTTACGGTTTGAAGGTTTTGGGATCTAAGGTTTTGGGCTTAGGTTGAGGGCTTGTAGATGGGCTCAGGGCCTCAGGTTTCGATAAAGTCTACGTTTACCCGCAACAGAGAAGCTCTGAATTGCCTAGGTCCGCCCCTTTGCAGGGTTCGCCCTTTGCGGATTTTGGGTGGTTTTCCAAGCAATGAAGCAAGACCTCACACCCTGGACGCGAGATTGTGATACCTTATCACAGGTACTTGGGTTTTGCCGCTTTGCAGCAGAATGATCGAAGCCACATGCGCTGAACCCCAAACCCTACTTTGCCTGTTGAAGGCTCCTCACTCTAACTTCCCTGTAGACATCCTTACAAAAGGTCGGTTTATTTGCGGTTAAGGTAAGACCCCAGAAACCTGAGCCTAGTCTCTGAACCTTAAACCTCTCGCACTCCCAATGTGCCCATGAGGCCGCTCAGGTCACGGCTGACATCTTCCACAATCCCTCGCAGGCCAAGGGGGGTTTAGGAGCTTAGGGGTTTAAGGTTCCGAATCCCAGCAGAAGCTAGAAGACTTAGCTGTGACTTGCTTAGTCTCTTAGATGTAACTTTCCAGCTTTGTCAGCAAAATGACTGAGCTGTAGCTTTTTTCGACTCCCAAAACAGCAAATCGCCGCTGAGGGTTGCAAAACAGGCACCTTAGCTATAGCTTTTTTTGTGTCTTTAGCACCAATCAATAACTTTTTCCGGTGTATGAACTCTCTCTGGTGTATTTAGCATCAAACAACAATGTTTGTGCTGTATTTAGCACCCAACCACAACCGTCACACAAGGTTCATTTAGGGTTTTCGTCTTGGGCCAATGGTTCCTGCTGGGCTGACTCCTTAGGGTTTTCGTCTTCGGGAAACGGTTCCTGCTGGATTCACTGCTTGGGGTTTTCGTCTTCGGGAAAAGGCTCCTGCTGGATTACCTGATTAGGATTTTCGTCTTGGATAAAAGTTTCTCGCTGGATTCTCTCCTTAGGGTTTTCGTCTTCGAGAGAAGGTTCCTGCTGGATTCACTCCTTAGGGTTGTCGTCTTGTGGGTAGTTGCGGTAGGCGGGGTCGGTGGGGTAGGTGGAGTAGGTGGGGTAGGTGGGGCAGGTGGGGTGGTGGCGGTAGTCGGTGTAGGTGGGGTAGGTCGAGTAGGCAGGAAAAGTCACGTATTACATCCAAAAGAAACAATTACTACAACTTAGCCCGCTACTCCCTGCAAAACAGCAGGTTGTAAATTATGACCCCAGAAATTACGCATTATAACCTGCTTTACGCTGGACACTACAGCCTCAACCCTTAATAAAGTTCTGATTGGAACCCTAAGGCAGGGAAGCCAGGTATCTAAGAACAACTGCATCTCAAGGTCACTTGTAAGGGACCTAAATCATCAGAATCTATAACTTTTGAGGGGTGAATTATGGTAACAATTCTCGACTTCAGTTCACGACAAAGCTCCCGGAGTTCCCATCGTGTTTGCTCTTTGCAACACACCCTTTGAGACGGCTGATCAGATGGGTGCCGTAGGCTCAGTACACCAGCTCAGCATGCTAGAATCCAGAATCTAACGTGACTGGATGATTTACTCAACTCTCAAAGTATAAAGCCTGGGCCTCTTTGGCGGGGGTCTTAATTTGGGGATGCTCATCGCCACTCCTATGATGTCCATGATCCCCTGTGTCATCGTTTAGAATCGATAGATTCGCCTCTATTACACAAACAATTGATATGCACCTCAATACTGCTCAAGCGTCTGAGCCGTTCACGCTTGCCCTTGCGAAGAAAGCGACCGACGTACACCCGGAGGTCAGCGGCAATCAGCCCTCAACCCCTAAGCCCCGTTCACCATCCCGAATCTCAGGAGCTTGTCCGCACCTATCCTAAGGCCCCGGGAATCTGTGAAGCTTATGCCATACACTCGAAGCCCCGAACCCCAGACGTTATAGAGCCGGTGCCCTGGACCTAAGCAACGATGTAGGGCTTTAAGTTGAAGGTTTCGGCTTGAGGCACCCCAAGCATACCCAGCAAGTTTCGACAGTCTTGAAGCTCGGCAACCCATAAGGGTCCCTGCACCTTGGCCTTGAAGGGCGTGCCTTTGCTATGTGCTTTAGGGTGGAAAGTGGCCGAAGCATATACCATAGTGAGTACATGGAGACTTATACATCAACCCGCCTATAGTTAAGCTCAACGTACCCTAGACAGAAACATCCCGTCAAAGAGCCCTTAAAGGAATCCTTGAAGGAGCCCTTAAAGTACATTAAGAGTGCACTTCGCCTCGGGCCGCGCCACCAGCATGGACCGGCCTGGCGTCAAAGTAGAGGATATCTGGCACATACTGGGTTGAAAGCTGTAGCTAGTTTATCTTCATGCAGCTTTCCGATACAATTAGCTGCCTTAATCCACGTACAGAACCTTGGGGCTAACCCTAAACTTTACATAAACGGCTCACAACGCGCTCGACCCGACAAATCCTAACAAAGCCTCCTCTCCGAGCTGCAGGACCAGAAAGAAGGCGTCAGGATCGCATCCTGTAGAGCCCTGCCGTGTCAGGGTTTCCGGCTTTTGGGGTTTAGGGTTTTGGGTTCAAGTTTTAAGCTTTTTGCGCGAACTCCAAGAACCCGTTCAAGTAAGGACGATTCCCGAGATGTATACTAATTGGGTTCTGAGCCCTAAACTAAAGCTAAAGCGTGCACCCTCAACCTGCAATTACCTTTAGCTCTACCATAAATGCTCCTGAACCCTCAACCGCTAGACCCTGAACACTCACCCTTCTTGTCGAGTATCATGGGAAAGTAAAGGTTAACCTTTGGGATTGGATAGGGTTTATACAAGGGTCACTATACCCCCAAAAAATTGAAGGTTACCTAAAATACTGACAGGTCGCTCTAAATCCATGAACCTGGAACCACCCTAAACCCTCACCCCCCACCCCCCCCCAGACCCTAAACCTTAAACCTTAAACCCTAGGCCCTATAAACCTACACTAAACCACGCAGGTTCCCACCAGGACGCCCTCCGCCAAAGGAGAAACACGCGGGCTCGGGGCTGGCGACCCGCTGGCTGGCCGGCAGGTTCCGAACGAAGAGTCCGAGCTTATAGGGATTATATAGGCTTCATAGGACTTTATGGGGTTTTGGGGCGGCGGGGATTTATAGGGTTTAGGATGTACAGGAGGTTTTGGGGGAGTCGTTTCGGGTTGTCGGCTCTTGAAATGAGGCTTGGCAGTGCTTGGCAGTCCTTCGGCCTGAGGTGACTGTCCAGAATGCCCCAAGAAGTCCAACCTCGACCACAGGTTGATGTCACGCTGTGTGTCGTTAATGAAGAGGAGTGTGTTGCAAGGGACGGCCTCCGACGTGAGGTGTCCGTCGCTTTCCGTGAAAAAATGTCACACCCCGCCTCGAGCATCTCTTTCGTGTCGAACACAATCTCGATGGGGCTGTTGGCTCTGACGCCAGACTTGACTCGTTGCTCATCCAAAGGCTCTGGGGCCAAATAGCAGTGTGCTTTGTGCGTACCCCCGAAACCAGGCAGAAGTCCGGCCTGGAGCCACGGCAGGAAATCAAAGTCGAAGAATCAAACCTGAAAGGCCCAACCCAAATTGAGTCTATGTAGGGTTCAGACGTTGAGGTGTAGAGTTTATACAACCCACTGCACCCGCAGCTTTGAATCCCAAACCCAGCTGCTGATGGCCAAACTGCAGCACCATCAGCACCCTTCCCAGCGGGATTCCTTCTGTATGAAACCTTAAGAAGATTGTACCCCGACCGCCCTTACGCCTCATCATGAAAAGCTAGGCGCCCTCGAATCCCGAAGCCCTGAGTCCTAGACCCTAGACATAAAACCATCAGCAGTACCTCCCGGTAGCTGTGCCTCTCGCCATCTTGCTTGCTTCGGCCCTGGCCAGACTATCCCTTCAAGACGAATTACATGCAGGGTGTTGTTACAACTGGGGATCTTGTATTCAAGGATCTTGGTAGTGTACCGGTTACTGCAAACCCTGAGATCTAAACCCTCAAGCCCGAACTTTGAGCTGATGACAGGCACCGACAATGGAGCTGCTAGCGTACTGTGTGCGACTCTATATGGGTGGTTGTCAATATTAG
Source organism: Symbiodinium sp. CCMP2592 (assembly GCA_905221615.1). Lineage (NCBI taxonomy): Eukaryota > Dinophyceae > Suessiales > Symbiodiniaceae > Symbiodinium > Symbiodinium sp. CCMP2592. The sequence goes on along the minus strand of CAJNDT010005893.1, from coordinate 134,084 downwards.
GGTCCCTTTTTGGGTCCTTATTGTAATACGGCAGGGGGTACCCCAAAAGGGGCCATCATTTTGACAACCACCCATAAAATCACTAACTGCAAACATTTTGGTCGATGTGCATGAGCCCATTGAAGACCTGGAGCTAGACCCTGGGCTGGAGACACTTTTGTGAGCGTCATGCTTTCACATAGTCTATGGTCCTGAACATTGATGCTACCCATCCAGGAGAACTGCACATCAAAGCCTGGGTTCAGAAGGGCTACATACTGCCACCACCCTGACTGTTACGAACCCGGAATCCTGAAATCCCGAAAAAGGCACCCAAAGAAGTACAACAGGGTTGGAATCATAGTCGAACTATGAGGTTTTCGGGGAACCCGGCTTTTCCATGCAAATGGTCTTGCGATGTCCCGTGGATTGTCACTTAAAGTTTCCATGTTGGAATGACGTCCATGCCACAAAGGCTTTAACAATTGCGGACGCATGGGCGATCGTGCATCCTTCTGGGATATCGAGCTGGAACACCCTCCAGAAAGCTAAATGTTCCGACCCTAATATGACATCCGGAGCCCGGCACCTCGACCATTCTCACCGGACTCTGACCTCGCCGGACAATCTTAGGGGATCAGGCTTTGCTTGAGAAGGCCTTTTGAACTTCTTTAAAGTGTTGTCTTCGGGAGTTCGAATGAAGGCTCGAAGAAGTGCTTTATGATGTTCGGGATCTAGCGGTTTAAAGGCAGTTAAGACATGGCTTTCTTGGGCACAGAGGGGTGAAGCTTTGAGCAATGTAGTATACTATGATTATGATAAGGAGCCCCCAACAAAAAAAGCATTAGAAAGTGTTACGGCCCCTATATCATATCGGGAACCCTACACTTCAAGGCCTGGGCTTCGGTTCTCGAGTTTCGGCCGATTCGAGTTTCGGGGTTAAGGTTAGGCAGGCTGGTGGTCTCTTTACTTATTTGGCCTTATACTACCCAATACAGCCCCCCTTTATATTGGAATAGGGAACCATAAAAAATATATACATAAAATATTTACAGCCCCTTAAAACAGAAACCCCAAGTAAAGCGACTGCCGACCGGTGCAAGGTTTAGGGCTTCTAGATCTAAGAGTAGCCTAGGAATAAAAAGGGTGCCCTTTTTGGCTTAAAGGGGGCTTATAAGGGAACCTGAACCCCCCAAAAAAGGGAATAGGGCTTAGTAGAAGCCCCTTACAGGTGGGTAGTTCTTCTTCCATAGTACTCCCATAAGACCCCCTTTACCTTATAAGAGTGGTATGGGAGGCTTATGGGAAACTACCCACCTCATAACTACCCACCTGTAAACGGCTTAGACTTAGGGTTAGCACCCTTGCGTTGAAACCTCGGAGCTGCCCTCACTAAGCCACGAAACCTCAAAAAAGGAGCCGAAAAAGGATCCCTTGAAGGAATCCCTAAGGCTCCCTCCCTTAAAGCAATCCCTTATAAGGGCTCCTCTAATGGTTTTGGGAAGGGTATAGGGTTTAAGGGCGTCTATCGGGTTTAGGGTTTATAAGTTTAGGAGCTTCCTTAAAGGCTTTGCTTCAAAGGCTGCAAAAGGATTCCTTCAAAGGGGAGTTTCCGAAAATAGGGGACCCTAACATAATACCCTAAATGTATTAGGATCCTTATTATAAGGCCCCCCAAATAAGGGAACCCTAGTTTTCGGAAACCCCCAAAGCAAGCCACCCCAACGCCGAAGAACCCTCACCCTGAACCCGCATCTCTCATGAAACCCCAAAATCCTAAATCTTGAGCCTGGGCGCTTGCAATGCTAAACCCTAAACCGGCCCCGTAAGCTCTTATGCCCAAAAGCTCCATGTGCCTTTATAGTAGATACTCAAGCCTTAAAGGGGTCCCTATATAGGTATTTTCAGGCCTAAGTATATGCTATATGGGTACATGGAGCCTTTGGGATGGCTCTGCGAGGACTCAGCCCAGCTAGCTCTTCACTTACCGTTGGTTAGTAGGGAATGGAAGACTGGAAGTAATAGTAGCTATAATTCTACCACATTCCTCCATTCCCTACCAACCAACGCTAAGTTATAGGATTCTTACGGCCCCTATATTATCGTCCCCTTATAGATCCCTTATAGTAACCCTTCTAGACCCCTTTATAAGGCCCCTTTCATTCCCTACTAACCAAAGGAAAGTTCACCGAGATCCCAAGTCCCCGCCGAGTTCTACAGAGATATGCAACTACAGGGCACGGGGCTTCGGGTTGAGGAGCCACGGTTTAGAGTTTAGGGTTTAGGGTTTAGGGTTTAGGATTTAGAAGTAAGGACTTGGGGTTTAGGTATCAGTGCTCGGGATGAAATTCCAAGTTGAGAGTTCAAGGTATCAGCTGCGTATAGAGTCTGCGGTTTCGAGTTCAGTGTGGCGGGCTTTTGGCTAAAAGTTTGGGGTGTGGCTCATGATGAACACATCCCCGACCCCTCACACCGCAAGTTCTGAAAATCAACACCACGTTCCCAAACCTAAACCCGAACGCCCCCAAACTCAAACCCGAAACACCCTTCTACAGTAAGCTGTGCAAACAAATCCTCTGATATACAGTCGTAGCAGCACACACCCGATGAACGACCCGAAAACCCCCTCCTTGAACCCACCCCTAATACCCTGCAAAAAACCCTAGAAATCACCTCCGGAAACCCACCCGAATACCCTAGAAAACACCGTCTTGAAACCCACCCTAGAAAACCCAGCCTAAGACCCTAAACCCTGAATCCCAGACCCTGAATCCCAAGAATCTAAACCCTAAATCCCAAACCCTGAATCCCAAACCCTGAACCCCAAACCCTGAATCCCAAACCCTGAATCCCAAATCCTGAATCCCAAACCCTGAATCCCAAACCCTAAATCCCAAACCCTGAATCCCAAACCCTGAATCCCAAACCCTAAATCCCAAACCCTGAATCCCAAACCCTGAATCCCAAACCCTGAACCCCAAACCCTGAATCCCAAACCCTGAATCCCAAACCCTAAATCCCAAACCCTGAATCCAAAACCCTGAATCCCAAACCCTGAATCCCAAACCCTGAATCCCAAACCCTAAATCCCAAACCCTGAATCCCAAACCCTGAATCCCAAACCCTGAATCCAAAACCCTGAATCCAAAACCCTGAATCCCAAACCCTGAATCCCAAACCCTGAATCCCAGACCCTGAATCCCAAACCCTGAATCCCAAACCCTAAATCCCAAACCCTGAATCCCAAACCCTGAATCCCAAACCCTGAATCCCAAACCCCAAACCCTGAAATCCACTGCTTCGAATCGGGCCTTGCTCGGAGGATCGGGAGACAGACGAGCAGCAAGCAGTAAACATGAGCGAAGTCTACACGGGGTTAAGGGCGTTTCAGGTTTTAAGGAGTTTAGGGGTTTAGGGGTTAGGAAGGGTTTAGGGGGTTTGGGGGGCTCGGCTTTCAACTTTCGGGGTTCCACCAAAGTGGAGCCGAGGCTGTTGCAAGTGCCATGGTTGCCATGTTTACTGTTTTTTTGCTTCTGTTACTATTCTTACTATACTACCAGTGCTAAAATTCAATTATTACCATTAGTACGGCTATTGCTATACTATTACGACACTTTTGCTATCATTACTATAATATGCGATGGTCCAGGGAGCCCGGAACCGACAGGGCATTGAGCAAAAGGCTGAAGCTTCTTTCGTCGGCGGATGCTAAAATGCAGCCTGTCTACAGGGTTTAGGGTTTAGGGCTTGAGGGTTTTGGGGTTTGGAGGTGTAGGGTTTGGGGGGGTTGGGGTTTAGGGTTTGGGGGTTCTGGGTTTATGGTTTACACAATACCGCATCCATCAGCAGAATGAAGCCTTGTGGATTCTTGAGACATGGGCCCAAACCCAAAACCCCAAACTCTGAGAAACAACAACAGCGAGGCCTCAAAACTAATTACGGCGCTCGGGTTTTCGAGGCTTCAGGTTTTGTAATCGTGTAGGGTTTTAGCTTTAAGCTTTATGGTGGCCAGATGTTGAGCGTCTTGCGGCTCTTGGTGTTTCAGGTTGCACGGTATAGGTTGCAGGGTTGGTGGCTTTAAGGCTCTGTTTCGGCGTAGGGCGTAGGGTTGTCGATACATTACTTGGAGGCCACCCTAAGGACGACTACTTCACGAAGTATTCAGACCGCGATATTACAAGGATGCGGCAACGGTGGCGAAAGATAAGACCAGAACACGACAGTCATAGATGATCATGCAGAACTAGAGTCGAATGTCATGGTTTTTCTTTGTACACCGTTTGATTGTTGGACTGAGCCCTAAATAACACTACTCAGTAGCACCCGGACTTTAGAATTTCTAAACTCTCGCAAGCTTCAGCCCGCTGAAACCCTGCATCTCGGAACGCTATCCCGCGTGACGTCGGGGAGGCAACAGTTGAAAGAAGGGGGGTTGCGGGACATTGTGGGGTATCTACATAGTATGAGACATCTAGACTGTAGATACATGAAATCCTGGCACTAAACAGAAGGGCTGAGTACACAGCCCAAAAAAGTTAACCTTTCGAACTCTGGCAGGGTTATATAAACCCCAAAAGGATTAAGGTTGCCTAGTCAGCTACCAAGCGGTTTGCAAGGTGAGACCTGGCTTTCTCGAACTTCGGCGATGCCACCATCTAAGCTGTGCGTACCGAAGGGTCCGAATCGATGGTCCCTGGGGACGGGTGGCTCAGACTCGAACATATTAGCTCTGTTTCAGCGTGAATTGTAGCATGCGCAGGTTTAAAATCGGGTCTAGCGCTTAGGGTTTTCATTTGCGACGGGGGTTTTGTGGTATATCGTAGCAGGACTATGTAGGCTCCTGAAGGGGGTAGTATTACAAAACATTCACCTTAAACCTAAACCCTGCTTCCTACACCGGTAACACTGAAGTCTGTGCCCGAAAGGGGTTCTCTGGTGTCTCTGTGGATTTCAAGATCTTACGATTTAACTTTTTTTTGTCACCTTACTTGTTGCAACTCTCAAATCAGCTCTCGATACAATCACAGGCCATGCAGGTCGTTCTGACACGGACAGCAGTAGACGCCAGACACCCAAATCAAATCCAAAGCTGCCAACATCAAAACTGACGGCGGCAAGCGACGCAACTCCTGGATTTAAAGTTTGTTTTGTCTTTTAAAGTTTTTAAAAGTATTTAAAGTTTTTCTTGTATTTTAAAGTTTTCAAAAGTCTTTAAAAGTTTGTTTTTGTATTTTAAAGTCTTTAAATTAAAAGTCTTTAAAAGTTTTTTGTATTTTTAAATTTCTTAAAACTGTCTAAAAGGTTTTTTGTATTTAAAAGTTGTTTTTGTCTTTTAACATGTTCAAAAGTCTTTAAAAGTTTTTAAAAGCCAACCGTGTCGAAAAAGCCCTGTTGATCTAAACCTTGTGGTTCTGGTTCGGTGCAAAAGGGCAATGATTTATCGAAGCTACCACAGTTTATAGCTAAGGGTTATTAGGATGCCTAATCACCTAGGAATAAAATGGGCTCTCTTTTTGGTATTGGGTAACTTTATAAGGAACCTAGGACTACAAAAAGGGAATAAGGGTAGTACTGGGCATCCTGGGTTAAGGGGTTGTGATTCGAGCTTTGATGCTTGAGGGACATCGAGGCATCGAGGTGGACCTCCCGGGCAGAAAAACGATGGAAAATCGCGAAACGCAAGGCCTGCTTGCAGACTCTGCCTCTGTGACATTGAACTGGCGAGGTTAGGTGTCGGGCGTGGGTTCAGAGCTTGCTTCATGAAGAGATTCTGCTTTCGAACGGTGCCCGCATGTTGAACATGCAACCATGAAGGAGAATCTCAGCGTGTAATGCATGCATTGACCCTTTAGGTAAAGCACTCATCGAAACCTGATCGGGCGTGGTCAAAACACAGAAAACACTGCAGCCACTGCAAGCTACTACAAGTAGCGATGAGAGCTCCTTCATGTCAGCTCCTTGTTGCCAGCGGGATGAAACTTCTTGGAAACCATCTTGCGACCCTCTTGCTCTTGTTGTTTGTAGAGCCCTCTGACGACCTGTAAAGCGAACCCGTTCTAATTATTCATGCCCTAACATCAGCCTTCCGGTGCCCTTCGGAAGTGATCTTCAAGCGGTCGCTTTGGACTCGGCAGAGCTCTCAGCGAATGGGCCACAAAGCTCTAGGATGGCCTGCACATCCTGCAGAGACATACGGTCTTTGTGGTGAACTTTTCATTGTGGGACGTTGCCTTGCAGGGCTTGGGCTCCTTTACAAGTCTATATCACATGGGATTTGCGCTCAAGGATTAGGCATTTCGTGTCACAGTGTCCGGGGTGGTTTGGAGTTTAGGCTCCGGTGTGGGATTATACAGTTCAGCCCTGAACTGCAGCAACCGCAGAGAGGCCCTGAAAACCATAAGCCCTACAGCCCTAAATTATCAACCCTACAAACTTCAAGACTTAAGATCCTGAGCCGTACAAGGCTCCCAACAAACATCAAAACCCCAACTACGAGATTACTAGATCGAAGGACCGTGGGCGGAGGAGTCCGCACACTTCTGGGGGCTTTAAGATGTCAGCTTTTCGAACCGACTAAAGTGCAAGGATCGTTCGGGGGTTCGGATCGCGACTGCTTAGGCTGCTTAGGGACACATGGGCGCAGGTGCAAGTTTCGGGTGTTGGATCTGGAACATGTGTCAAGCCTGAAGTATTTAAGGCCTATTAAATTCCTAAGGCCTAAGGCTCCGCTGTAGTCAAACGAGATCTCCGTTTCTATGAGAACAGGTTGACAGACACTCGTTAAAAAACAACATGGGGCTTGCTGGTCTTAGACCTCTGTCTTACTGTGGGGCAGCCCCGAGACCTCAAGCCTCAAACCGTATAGACGAAAGTGAAGCACCTTCAATCCCATATCGTCCACAACCACCACCAAAAGTCAAGAGCTAGGAGCTTCTTGTGTGCTGTCGCGCCACTCTGCAGACAATATTCGGGATCGCACACTTCCCCAAAGTCATGCAAGCCGGGTCGCTCACAGAAACCTGAAGAGTTATATTTGCTCATGGTACCAAACACATACGCAACTGGGTGTAAGAATAACAAAAAGCCATGGCGTTCTCTCTCTCTCTCTGTCTGTATGTCTGCAGTTGGAGAGCTTGAGAGCGCAAAAGGGGGCCACTGCGCCAGAAGGCTCCCTAAACCCTAAACCCAAAACCTAAACCCAAAACCCTAAACCCGAAACCCAAAACCCTAAACCCTAAATCCAAAACCCAAGACCCTAAACCCAAAACCCTAAACCCAAAACTCTAAACTCTAAACCCAAAACCCTAAACCCTAAACCGGCAAAAACCGGCTCCGCCTCCCAGCCGTCGATCTTCCGAGGGTTCGTCGGGACCAGCGGATCGTGCATCGTGCGCCGCGCACACTCCTGGCACAAAGCGGAGGCTGCCCTAAACCCTAAACTTCCTACACCCTAAACCCTAAACCCTAACGGAATTTGTGGATTCGTGCTAGGTTTGAAAGGATTTTGGCGGGTTTCGTTGGATTTCATAGGATTGCGCCAGTGCCAGGGTACTCGAACGCAGTAGCTGTCTCAGCGGCAGCAGAAAAAAACCGAAAGTCGTTGTCGTCGCAATGCTGTAGTAGTAGGAGAAGAATTTACACCATGCAGCTGTCATTAGTGAGGAACCCGATTTCCAAGCCCTTGGTTCCAAATCACACAAAATGGCCTGTTCGGATCCGTAATGAGACCCCAGTTGAAAGGCATCCTAAACCACGGAGCAACCTCTCCTCCAATTGATGCCCTTGCAAACTTTACAAAAACCAATGTGTATCCGACTTCTGAACCGCTATGAAGCCTTAGATGAAAACGCTACACCCTAAAGTCCTATAGGCCATATAGTTAAATACTTAACATAAGGGCCTGAATCCTATTTCTACCGTAAGCATAAAGGAACCCCCCAGAATAGAATTGGTAACTATTTAGGCTGTAGATTATAGAAAAACCCTTAAAAATAACCTAACCCTTATATGGACTCCTTTAAAGGAGTCCTCTTGTTTAGGCCACGATATTAGGCAAGCTCATACAACCGCAACGTCATGGCCGCCTCAAGCTGGTCGCGCGCCACCCCGACATCTGCCAGCGATCCAGGCCTAGTTCAGCGTTGAGGGGTGTAATGCGGGGGCCTTAACTAGGATACCCAGTAACCTAAGAATAAAAAGGCCTCTCTTTTTGGTATTGGGTAACTTTATAAGGAACCTAGGACTACAAAAAGGGAATAAGGGTACTACTGGGCATCCTAGTTAATAATTAGAATAGGGTTCCTTGTAAGGGGGTCTACAAGGGCTACTAGAAGGGATCTATATGGGTACGGTGCAGCATGGATCATGAAAAGCCCGCAAGACCTGAATGACTAAACCGTATACACCCATAGAACCATAAACCCGAAAACAAAAACAGGAGCTACAAACTCCGGCTTTGCTCCTCTAATCCAAAAGTTCCGAAAACAAATACCTTATTGAGCCCAAGCACAGCCCCAGCTCTTTGACCAGGTTCGCCACACAATCGCCCGCAGAGGTGGAACCTGTCAGCAGCTCCAGGGGTTAAAGACAAGTTAATACAATGAATTATTGCAACTATTCTTAGTACAGTATTCCTAATACTTGACGGGTCAAAGGTAACAGGCTTGGCTTTCGGGGACTTCGGAACTTTCAAGGCTTTAAACCTTGCTGTTGAAGGTGTCGAGTTTTAAGGTTCAGTGAGCTTTAGGCTGCAGAGTTATGGGGTCAAACGCTTCCGGGCTTTTTGAACCCCGAACCCTGAGTCCTAAGCCCGCTCTAAACCCACTCTGCCTCACATCCACTCCAGAACCTTAAACACGTGAGCGGTTTCAGCAATCTCGAATTCTCAACCTACAGGGTGTGTCTGCACGGCCTGGGTCGTTGATCGGATAAGTGTGGAGTGTTATTCCGTCCAGGTTTCGGCCGTCGGGGATCTTCGGCGGGTTGTAGGAAACTTTCCCCTGGTTTTCTACATTTGGTCTCCGGACTTTTACGAGGCTATGCGAGGACATCTTATCGGATTTCCTTGCGGCCATGTCAGGGTGTTCCAGTGATTTGTGAGGTTGCAAAAGGCACCGCGAGTGTACACTCACCGACAATCCGGAGGACACGCGTGTGCATTGACCAGCATCAGAAGTTGCAGGCAGGTTCTTATCCCCAGTCTGCCCAAACTTCTTCGCACACAAAACTCACGCTCGCCGCAATATTCACAGGAATAGCCGGCATCTTCGCTCTATACTGATACTAAACCCCTATTTCAACCGTAAACTCTAAATCCCCAACACTGGGGGAGAAATGCCTTCGGCTGCACCTGCCCGCTCGAAGGCATCTACGACCAATTTCTGCCTGCGATCGGGCGGGTGGGACTTTTTGGATTTAAGGCCGTAAGCTTGGTGCTGACATCCCCACTGCTACAGCCAAGTCTTGCCATGTTCACCCACGGGAGACTGGATGTCAGAAGACTTGCCCCGCTGTTGTTGCAATAAATCTCATCTGGCAACTTCAGATGCAGTGACCGGACATCTATCTCGTAGGATGCTCGTGCCCTTCGGATTTTTGGTCGAGTTCCAAGCGTCTTTTCTGCGAATGACTGCTCAAACTGCTTGGAACTACGAGTTTTTCAGAGTAAGCAAAATTATAGAGTGAGTGTCAATGTTGAGTCCTTTCGGGTCCTGTTGTGCCACGGCTTGAGGGAGTATCGGCTCGAGGCTTCAGGGATTTTGGTTAGGGATCGGGAAAACGAAGTGCGATCATAATCAAATCTGTTTTCTCTGGTCTCTGTCATGTCGAATCTGAACGATGCCCCCAAAACTGCAAAAATAGGCTTTTCAAGATTCCATGGTCTACACCAACCCTGAAAAGAAACTTGAAGCCCACCACAAGCCCTTTCAGCAGCCTGATCCCTGAAAGAACCTCTAGATTTCCGTACTGCTAAACCCCAAACCTCACGCGGATTCCTCTGCGGCGCTAAAACCCTAAACCCCGAGCCCCCGAAGCCCAAACCCTGAACCCCATGCCCAAAACCCTAAACCCCAAACCCCCAACCCTGAACCCCCAAAACTATAAGCCCTAGAGCGGATTCCTCTTCAGGCTCGCTTCATCCTCCGCGTTCCATCGGAGGACACCCGGCAACGCCACGCAGGAGGTGTAGCCGTGCCTAGGAGTCTCGGGTATGGGATTAAAGGGTTTAGGGCTAGTAGGGTTTAGGGTTCTCAAGGTTTAGGGCTTATAGGGTTCAAGGTTCAGGGTTTTTAGGGCTTATAGGGTTCTCAAGGTTTAGGGTTTAAGGTTTAGGAGTTCGAGGGAAAAGGAGAAGGCTTAAGGGTTATGGGTCTGAGCCTAGGATCAAGCTATGTAGGTCAATGTAGGTTATAGGTAAGAAATGCATGGAGATTGCAGGCTCGGTACATGTGTGTTCGCATGCATATATGCACGAAAGAAGCACAAACCAGATTTAACCCAATAGAGACCCCATAGAACCCCCGATTGAAACAACGACACAAACCCGAAACTCAGAATTCCATGCAGCCGGGTCACGGAACTTCGAAGACAGGGCCCAGGATGTGCCCTGAGATATAACACACGCTGAAACAATGAGGTGAGGTGTGGTTCAGTAGACTAGGACGGTTTCATACGTAATGTTTGGGTTTCATATGGTGAGCACGATTGCTAGCATGTTGGGCTGAGGGTTCTTAGGCACCATGTTTCTGAAAGTCAGGGTCGTAGTCATCATCATCATCATATTCATATTCATATTCATATTCATATCTGCATCACCATCACTATTATATGTCTTTATGATCGCGAACAATGCGTCTGCTGCTACTGCCGATGCTGGTGTCGCTGTTGCTGCTGTGCTCAGTCTGACGTTGACGACGGTCGCAAACCGAGGTGCCTACAGTTTTAACAAAGATATGTCAAGTTCTGCTCTACAGCCTATGCATGCTGTAAAGGAGCAAGTTCAGCAATGCTTGAGCGGAAGACTTCCCACCCCAGCACCGTCAGCTAGACAGGTGGGCTCTGTTCAGGGCTCCAGTAGGGGTTCCTCCAAATAGTCCAAAAACGTAGGCTAGGGTTGAGGATTGAGGGTTCTCAGACCCGACGCCATGAACCCAGGGATATCTAATTAGAAGGAAAAGCCGAGAGAGACCCCGAAGAGCATATTCTACGACGATGTGGAGTTCCACATCCTGCGTGTGCGTATGCACTCTATCACAGTTTCAGCCAGATATATGCGTAGACGAAGAGTGACAAGTGAACAGCTGCAGTCACAGCTCATGTTACTCAAATTGCAGAGCCAAACAGCAAGGCTTGGGCTGAGGATTCGCATGCACTGAAGCTCGCGAAAACCAGCCGCCCCCACAGCCCGAGAGCCCAAAGTCTCATTGCAGCAACGGTGCCTATGGCGTGGGATGCACCCATTTTGGGTCCAGACTGACACGCCTGCGCTGACAGCTGGGGCTTCTCGGTTCGAGGAGTTTCGGGGCTATGAGAAACCTTATTTTGGGGGGTTCTTATAGTCAGGATCCTATACTATTTAGGGTACTATATTAGGGTCCCCTATGTTCGAGAAAGGATTATAGAGGAAAGCCCGATACTTATCCTAAACAAGCTTGTAGGAGTCGAAGGAAAATACCGTACATGATGGAGCTTTGTCGATGTGTTCAGGGATTCAGGCATGCAGGTCTTCCAGGTCCCGGACGTAGCGCCTAACGGCCCTCGATCCCGAAAACGGAAGCCGAATCAGTGAAGCCGTTAATGCACTGAGCCGATTTTTCTTGTATAGACGTATAGTCCAAACCCATTCAAAACTCCATAGGTCGAGCCCTTCAAACACCCAAAAACCCCGAGAAAACCCTATACAACCCTAGAATTAAATCCATGTCGCCCATGCATAGCTATCCTGGAGAAAACGCTTCAAAACAATCCCGAACCGCATTCTACGTCAGGTCCCAAATATTGCCCGACCTCAGCATCAAATGGCCACTGCAAGGGCATACTGGGACTTCGGAAGCCGAACTAAAACTCTTCAAGAATCCCTTAAAGGAGATCTTCTCGTACCCCTTCTAGGGAATTCTGATACTTAGTACATTAAAACCACCGAACCTGCACCGACTGGAAGATGCCAAGCTGGCAGTCGTTCCTGCCGCTCACATCCTCCGGCTCGGCCTGTGCTGTGTAAGGGCGACATAGAAAAAAGATCAAACGAATCTCCCCCGCAGCCCATAGTCTGCATCAACGAATCCTAAACAGGTCCTATAAACCATAGACTCGATGCTTGTAGAGTAAGAAGTGGAAGCTGAGGATGTGATTTGGACAGGGCCTTCAGGGCTTCTTTGGGTAGGTCAACTGTGGCCGCGTCTAGGATTAGGGGGACCCTTGAAGATATAGACCCTCTCCATCGGCTTCTACTAAGCTTCTAAGAAGACCTAGGGTTCAGGGTTTGGGGTTTAGGGGACTTGCTTTGGTCATTGGTTGTTTTAAGCGATAGGGATAGCGCGTGTGGGTGCGGAATATTGAAGTCTGCGGCTTTGTGCGCATGCTGCGGATGTCCGGGGTTTTTGGGAGCCCGCTGCAGCATTGAGACGTTCTCGGAAACATTGTGGTCGTCCGCCTCCTCCTCCTCCTTGATAGCGTCATCCGGGTCATCCTCCCCTGGTGGCAGCAGGACGCAGAGGCCCCAAGCCAGATTAAGCCCTCAATCCCGTATCCCATAAACCCTGAGCCTCTAAACATCTCAGCAGCCCTTAAATGCACAATCAAAAGGAACAATGAAAAGAAATCCTTAAACCCAAGCCCTGAATACCCAACAGAAGTGTCAGAAATCCCATCATGTCCAATGCAGAATAACCACACCATTTGAAGAGAGATGCTTGAAAATAAATCCTTGACCGGAACCATAAACCCCAAAATCCTTAAAGGGACCCCTAAGCCCCAAACCCCAAAGCTCTAGAAGGGAACCTCAAACCCTAAATCCTTTATTACAGGCACCCGACCCCTAAATCCTTAACTGGAGCCCTAAACCCTTTGTCCTTAAACGGAACACCTTAACGGGAACCCTATCATCCGCCGGTGCCTTAGCCTTGCGGAGTCCGCGCACCAGCAGCGCCAAGGCTGCAGCCGCGAGGCCGTCGGAATAGGGGTTCCCAGAAAGGGAGCACCTGGGTCTCTTTTGGGGGTTTAGGGCTTGAGGGTTTAGGGGTTTAGGATTTAGAATTCCCTAAACCCTTAACCCTAAACCCCAAACCCTAAACCCCAAACCCTAAACCCCTGAACGGGGTTTAGGATTTAGGATTTCCAAAAGACACCCTGAGATCGGATATGGGAGTTTCCGAAAAGTAGGGGTACGTTATTCTGGGGTCCCTATAATTAATAAGGATACTATTATTTAGGGTACTATAGTTAGGGTCCCCCTATTTTCGGAAACTCCCATATAAACCCTGAACCCCTTAACCATTCCCGGCCAGCGGGCAAACACTCCACGCAGTGGTCCACCGCACGCAGCCCGGTGGAGAGGAACAGCCACTCCGGCGTTTGCTGCCTTTAACGGATTCTGGATTTCAACAAAGCATTATGAGGCTGAGAGTTTGGGAATTTGAGGTTTATAGGATTCTACTTGGTTTAAGGTTGTGGCTGACATTTCCATAGGTTTCCTTCGATGCATGGAGAGTTTCAGGATTAGGATTCAGTTTAGAAGGATGAGAGTTTCAGGATTGGGATCTCAAGATCATAGACTAGGTTGGCCCCTTAAAGCCTCTGAAAAATATTCGTAAATAGGGTCCTACTAAACCCAATAGGGGAAAATATAAAATGTCCCAAAGGCCTACCTAGTAATATTATTATCATAACCCTTCTATGGTAAATTATAGGGTATCCTACCATGAAACCATATTCCAACTTTTTGGAGTTTCCTGTAGAACTTCAGGAGAGCCGAGGATCCTTTGAAGGCTTCAAGGCACCTCTTAAGCGGTGTCGAGGTCTACTAGGATACCCAGTAACCTATAAGGGATCTATAGGGCTCCTTAAGGGGGTCTATAAGGGATCTATAGTAGGGTTCTATCATATGGGGGGTTAATATACTAGGATACCCAGTAACCTAAGAATAGAAAGGCCTCTCTTTTTGGTATTGGGTAACTTTATAAGGAACCTAGGACTACAAAAAGGGAATAAGGGTACTACTGGGCATCCTAGTCTAGGCTTCTCAACCTGTCAGGGTCGAGGATGAGGGTTCGAAGCTTGGCGGTGCGTGATATGGGAGTTTCCGACAATAGGGGTACCTTATTTTTGGGGTCCCTATTATAATCAGGATCCTACTATTTAGGGTACTATATTAGGGTCCCCTATTTTCGGAAACTCCCATATAGACACATGGTCTTGGGCATTGTGGGTTCGAGTTGCGACTCAGGCTTTCAGTGTGCATTCGATTTAACCGTTCAAGCAGCTGACACGTTATCTGCTACCGCAGTCCTCGTGGACTTAGGCTGGATGCCCTACAACTCTTGCGTTCTGAATCCTACATCACAGTCTGGCAGCCCTCAGACCCTGAAGCACTGAAACGCAATTAAAACTCCACCGATCCTGGCCCTGAACCCTAAACCCTTGGTCTTAAACCCTAAACCCTAAACCTTAAACCGGCGCGATCCTACACTACAAGCCGTAAACACGAAAGGCAGCAAGAGCCCGAGCTGTCAAGGTGCGCTAGCCACGGGTCGAGAATGATAGCCTTCGGAAGGGCATCCAGCCACACGTACCTCGACTTTTTGGGGCAACTGTTTAGGGTTTAGGGTGCAACTTTCCACGTTGTACAGTTTCGGCGATGAAGCGGCGAGGACAAAGACAAGAACTACCAAGACCAGCGAGGTATTGAAAGTGGAACTAGGGACAACCACTGTGTCGTTGTTGTTGCTGTTAGCCTATCTGCGTTGCAAGTCGCGTACATCAAGGCAGGGTTCACAAGCAGAACTCGAGCTTCGGCAGCGAGGCTCTGCTCAGGTTCAAGCATTGTACAGCTGCGTCTGGCGCTTCCGGTTTTCGCGTTTCGCAGCTCTGACTGAATCCTAAGCTCATCTGCAGTTGCAGCTTAATGCGCATGGTCACTGCTGAGGGTCGAGGGTCGAGGGCTCGGATCGCCCGCGGGAATAGTATCGTGAGCCGTGCCCTTATCCCTTCCTGTTTCTGCTTTCCACTGAGTTACAGACCCTTCCGGGGGACAGTCCATACAAACGTCTTACACACATAATTAATCACATCCGAGTGACGTGCAACAACATAAACGAGAAAGAAAGATAGAGAGATAGAGAGATAGAGAGTAAGAAGATGTATATATATATATATATACATGCATGCACATATATAGATGTATGTACACAATACCACAGACATACAAACAGACAGACACACTTACAGCCAGGCAGACAGACAGAAGGACATCCATCCATGCATGCGTACATACATACATACATACATGAAACTTTATGTGAGTGTAAACATGCATACGTGCAGACAGCATACGCCCACACATGCATGCATGCATGCATGAATACCAGGTGACATATGGTGTATACAATACAACTACATGTATACATATGTATGTATATGTGTATATATATATATGCATCAAATGTACCGCATGTGCGCCAATCCTATGCTAGCATCATTACCTGCAAGTGTCTCAACATGTCCCTCTAACCAAGTAGGCTTACAGATCATGGCTCAGTGCCCACTTAGCTCAAGGACTCCATGAAGTCAAACCCCACACCCTCCCATCTACCCCTTGAAAATCTTCAGCCCGAGCACGTTTCTTTGACCTTGGTGGCTGGATCTGTGCAGCCAGCATAAGGTGCGAACTCGCCTGCAGGTACTACGTGGAAGTTTGAAGGCGCTAATTCTGAGGCTTTAGGATAGACAGGCTTTAGGATTTGTGTAGGGCTTGAGGTTGTTGAGGGTTTAGGTTTAAGGTTTAGGGCTTAGGGTTTTAGGGTGTTGGGTTCCTGAGACTTTGTTTGCCGAGCACCGAGCTTTGGGTCGCACACGGTTCCTGCAAGAAGACACTACTCTCTGCGCCATGTGTGAGCCGAATATAGGGGCCTTTGCAACTAGAAGAGGGTTTCGGGTACATTACTATACTATAGCTATAGTAAAAAGCCCCAGAATAGTATTGGCCGTGAAGAATTTAGGACCCTACATTCGTCCGAAGCTATTAACCATACGACCCTCAACCCTCACCCCAAACCTAATATCATTTGGCCTGAGGCCTAAAACTCACACTGCCACAACCCGAACACAGACGATATCCAGAATCCCAATGAGGCTTAGCCAATGAAAGCGACACCACGTTGCAGGGTCTTGGCTTCTTGTTTAGAGTTGTGTTTGCGGCTTGGTGGTTCGGTGGGGTTTAGGAAAGTTTAGGGTGGATGATGCATTTAAGCTACACATGTGCCGTGCACCTGCGCTGAGCGTTGTCGGGATCGACACCTGCGGAATCAGCTTGGTGTCCTTCACTGCCGACACGTCTCCTTAGTTGCTTTGGCGTACACCAACTACTTTTAGAGCTGATTGAGCCGTTCGTACTAGTACCCGCTGATCGGGAAGATGAGCCAATTATGAAGGGTTCGTGAATCAAAATGTGTGCGTACAGATATATCTCGCTTGGCAAATGTATGTAAGTATGTATGTCTGTATAGGTAGATAAACACATACCAACATGTAGGGACGCGTGATTACCGAACACTTGGTCCTCAAGCCAAGGCATTGAGCTCAGAGCTGAGGGCACTTTGAGGCTCTCGTCGAAAACCCGAGGCCCTAAACTCGTTTACCTGGACCCCAAAAGTATGTAGAATAATGGCCTTTGATAGGTTTTGGGCCATTCTTTCACCTACTTCTGAGGGTCTAAGAGTCTAGGTAGGGCTTAGGGTTTCTGATGAGGCCTTGCAACATCGCTTCAAGGTCCGGGCCGAATACAGCGTTCAGCTTTACAAACGCCAGCGCAAAGCTCTTCCCGGCTTTGCTCCGGAATTAGGGTGTCAGAGTCAGGTTCAGGGTTTAGCACTAGGACTGAAAGGGTTCTGAGTAGCACACTTAGTGACTGAGGCCGAGGTTGAAAGGAACAGTATCAGCAATTGTTTAGGCCCTTATGGTATGCCTCTGTAGTGCAAGCAAGGCGCCCTTGAAGCAGTATTTGCCCAGCTCCTTGCAGCTTTTCTCGGCTGTGTTAAGTTGGCTTTCGACGATGGCTTGCCGAGCTCATTGTCGCACATAACAAGATCGAACACGATCTATCTGTACCGCAGGTGTATGTGTAAGAACTGTTAATTTCACGTGTACTTGTACTTACACATGCGTGCGTATGGATGTGCGTATGTTATTATGTACGCATGTAAGTATGTAAGTATGTGAACCTATGTAATTGCAAAAGTGTATGCATGTAACCGAAGCATGTATGCATGCATGCATGCATGGATGTAGGTACTTTTGAACCATTTGAATGTATGGATGTGCGTGTCCGTGTCTGTGAGTATGTACGTGTGTGTAAGTGTGTAGGCCAGGGTAGCGCATACGTATCCTTAACTTTGTAGCTACGTGCATTACACAGACGTGCTTGTGTTACAGTCCTTTGCAAGATAAGGAAGAGCATAGGAATGGACAGTGTGGCTGCTTCTTCATGCACCCATCTCTTTGGTGCGTGAATGACCCCTCGAGCAGGTCATGCAAAACCGCTGCAATAGAAGCCAATGAGAGACCTCCTCTAAACCAGAGTCTGATGTTGATCACTAGTAGATGGTTTGCAATGGTCAGTTTTGCTGGGAGGTCAGGTATACCCCGAACACCGCTAACAGTCCTAAATCCTAAACCTAGCCGTAGGCCCAGGCCAGATACCGTAACCTAGAGGCTTTATCCCCTCTTAGCGATCACTAAATCCCCTCATCCCGAAAGCTGTGCCGATTCAGGGTGTTGGGATGTTGGAGTTGAGGCAGCACCGTGTCCCTGGGGAATGGCGTCTGTCATAATAGGAAAAAGCTTTAGGGCACTGGGTGTCAGGATCTGGGCCCTACAGGTTCTAGCGTCCGTAAGCAAATTCACGCGCAATCTGCCTAGGAGCCGGATGGTCCAAGCGGCTTAAGTGCCGCACTGCAACATCTGAAGCTTCCATTGCCCGAAGAAGGACTTGACTTATCATATCCGGAACACCATCCGCACCAATCTGAACCACTAGTATGCGAGACAGAAGCCGTGGAAAGCAGGCTGCCAAGCAGCACACTCAAAGAACCCACAGAGGCATGCCAATTTTAAGTGTCTCAGTCTCGGCATCTCGGAAAGCCCTCGCTTCCAACATGCTGACTTCCCTCAAACCGTTTGTAGCCGAAACCTTGAATCAACCCCTCGCGACGCCCGTGCAGAAACCCCTCACTTCCAGGCCTCTGATGTGGTGGCTTCCGCCTGAAGAGCTATCCGCACGACCTCGACAACAAACTGGGTCGCTTCCTTTGCATTAATTTTCAATAGGCGTTTAGGACTTGCATGGGGCGGGGTTCGGGCTTGGCGACATTTGTGCGGGCCTGCTTTATCTTGCTCAGTTTAACTGTCTGAACCAGAACTCTAAACCGCTTAATCTAAGCCGTAAGAGACTCTTTCGACACTGAGCCGACACAGCTGAAAACATGACTGCGAATTGATACATGCAGCATACAGATTTTGGTTTGGGGCATGGGGTTCTTGCTGAGTGGGGATACACAGAATTTCGAAATCACCTATCGTTCGACGCTGTTTACCTTCGGGACCTTTGGAAAACACGCGAAGAAGCATCCTAAACCACAGGTGCCTTGAGACGTTCAGCCCACCGCATTCCCATGTTCGATTGAGCCTTCAAATTCGAGCGATTCCTCCAAAAGCGCGGCAGGGCCACGCTACTTAGCTTCTGGTGTCGAAACCCCACTCCCTAAGGCTCCATGTACCCATAGAGTAAGTACTTTGGCCTTAAAGGGGTCCCTATATAGCTACTTTAAGGCCTAAGTACCTACTATATGGGTACATGGAGCCTTTGGGACTGTTGTGCGATGGATAAGAAACATCCAAAGTCCGCAATCGGTGCAGTGCGTATTTTGGGGTGCGACTCATGTTCCCACCGTGGTCCAAATCATGCGCCTGAATCATCTTTCCAGCATAACACCTCATGAAGCTTTTTGGAAGACTCAACAAATCCTTTTCAGGCCTCAAACCTTAAAAAACCAAGCCGCCCCCCTTCAAACAAAAAGTGCATGTATGAACCAATACGTAAAGACTCGTCGGTAAATAGATGCAGATGAAAAAGTGTACATCTATGTATATACATATATACACAAACGATCCACATAGAGGAGATATGGCTTCGGACTTTGCTGAACTCGTTGCAGAGGTGGATGTACAGCTATGCCATATCACATTGATCGACAGCCTACCTATAGTCTCCATTGTAGTTCCTTTTTTTTGTTTAACCAATTCTATATCAAGGATCCTAAATGGTAACCCCCAAAAAGGAACTACAATGGAGACTATTAGGTAAAGCTTACGTCGGTGATTTATGGGGCTTGATCACTGTGTCTAGCGATGAGGGTTTGGCGCTTTAGGTTTTAGGGCTCTAGGGATTAAAGCCGAAACCCCCGACGTGCCGCAGATGCCTTGGCCCCATCAGTGAGGCTCCCACCTACCAAGAAGCTTTGGAAACTTACGGTCGGAACTCGCTTGAAGTCTGCAAAAAAAGGGGGAAAATAACCCTAAACCCAGCCGTATTGCTTTGAAGTCATCGCGACAGGGGGATCAACCTAAACCCTATAAGGTGAAAGCCAGAAAGTTGGAATATGATTATCCTAACCCTTCTATGGTAAATTATAGGGTATCCTACCATGAAACCATATTCAAACTTTCTGGAGTCTCCTATAGACCCTACAGGCCCTAGACTAGTGTTCAGAATGCGGTGTGCTTCTGATCACCCTAAACCGGCCTTCATAATGTGGTTTGCTGATTAAAGCTAGGCTTCATAATATGATGTGCTGATTACCCATAGGCTCCATAGTAGTTCCTCTTGGGGATTACCTTATAGGATTCTAACCATGAGCCCCATAAAAGGAACTACTATGGAGCCTGTGGGCATGGACACCGGAAAACTTCGAAAGTCTCGGGGGATCAAGAGGCTCGGACCCGGGGATGAGAGTTCCCGGCTTTCGAAGAGTGGGCCCTACAGAATGTAGGGTTTAGGGTTTAGGGTTTAAGGTTTAGGGTTTAGGGTTTAAGGTTTAGGGCCGGGGATGAGAGTTCCGGGCTTTCGAATGTGTGGCGCCATCCCCTTTCCTTCCCGCCCCGGCCCCGGAATCCTTTCAAATTCTCGAAACATGGGTGGTCGTCGGTATTATAATCCCTTTTTGGGTCCCTAATATAGTACGGCGCCTAATATTTAGAGTGCCCGAAAAGGAACTCTAACTTAGAGAACTACCCACATGCAGACCGAAAGTTGAATCAACCAGGCCGATGTCCGAAACACGTTCGACATCTTGAGAAACCTTCACCTACGCCCTTTTGCATCGAAGGATTGGGAACCGATGTGATGTAGGCCCTGTGTTTCGAGGTGACGAGTTTGCGGCCAGGGAAAAAGCAGACGTTGAGTCTGGAGCGGCTCAGATTGGGAGCTCTGGGATTAAAACGTATGCGTAACTCCAGTCACCTACAAACAGACATGACTTACTTTCTTGAAGGGGGTTGCATAAGGAGGTTTGAGACCTCAACGCAATTCGGGGTGTAGTGTCTTCGGCAAGCGATTCCAAGAAAGGATGCCAACCCCAAACTACCCACCTAGATGCTGATATATGCAGCTCCTTTGATGGGTAATGCGAGCTCTCGCTGCACCCTATATACTTCCACAAACACTCATTCCTATAGGACCTACACCCCAAAAGCCCAAAACCGCCAAATCTTGCGCTGATAGTACTTCTATGCCTCCCACCGTACAGCCTGAACCCATGCTCTAAACTCGAAATTCCGAAACCTTGAACCCTAAACCGCTAAACCCTAAACGCTGAACCCTCAACCCTGAATCTCTAAACCCTAGAAACCCCGAACCCCTAAACCCTGAATCCCTCAACCCTAAACCCGAACCCTCGCCTCCCACAGTGACGATGACGTCGGCGCCGGCGTTCTTCGCCGCAGCCGCCGCCTCCAACACTGCGTCGCGCGGAGAGTGCGCCTGAAAATGCGGCTTTTCTTACCTTTGGTTGGTAGGGAATGGAAGAATGGTAGTAATAGAAGTTATAATTGTACCCCATTTCTCCATTCACTACTAACCAAAGGCAAGTTTTCTGTTAGAAAAGGTTTTGTTGGATTCCTTGATGTGTTTTCAGATATTCTAGGGTTTCATAGAAATTCACGCTTCCGTAGTTCTTTCGGTATTGCTGAGATCTTCTAACTCTAGGGCTTTTGAGGTTTAGGGTGGCGAAGGCTGTGTAGATGGGGTTGAAAGATTTTGCGGTTTTTGAGGCTCAAGGATTTCGGTGTTTATCTGGTTGACGGGTCAAGACAAGTTGAAACTCTACGGCTGAAACCATGAACCACAGTTCTGTGAGACAGACCAATCCTGAACCGGCTTTCGGACAGAAGGCCCCGAAATCCCAAACCAACCAAACCCGAAACCTAAAACCCCAAACCCAAAAACACTACCAGTAAGGAAAATACATACCCCAAAGCCCCAAACCTCTAAACCCTAAGGCCGAAAACCCCAAACAACCCAGAGTAACTGGGGACTCGAGCCTGAAATCCAATCTGCTGTCTCCATCCTATTGCTTCAGCTCCTCTTCCCTAAATAATGGGGTATTGGGTCATATATTATTGGTTAGTAATCTATTCTTGTAGTAACCGGATCCCTAGGGGACAGCATCATCAGTTCTAGTTCATGGTTGGGATAGGATTAACAATTTAGATGTTGGTTCCTTATTGGGTTTAAGTGCCCATAATCATGTAAAATGTTGCCCAACTACTGTTGACAAAACCCTGCATTACCCATTAGAAGGAATATACCATAGTTCCCATAGTTTAGAGTCCTTAGGGTCATGCAGGATTTTGTCCATTAACAGTATGACAAAGGTTAGAGAGCTTGGGGTGCAGAGCTGCAGGGATCTCCGGTCGGAGGCTGTCCGGCTCAAAGTTTAGGGTTTCGGATTTAGGGGTTTAGGGTTTAGGATTTAGGGTTTAGGGTTTAAGGGTTTAGGGTTTAGGATTTAGGGTTTAGGGGTTTAGGGTTTAAGGTTCATGACTGCATCTGCGTGTACCAAGTCTCGAAATACAGAAGAGTACAGAACTAACACGTAAGGGCAAGCGGTTCACTGATGGGTACATTTGAGCATAATGCTCTAGAGTTTCCTCTCAACAAGCTATTCAAGATTCTGTTGTAAGCTCTAAAACCATCAACCCCCTAAATCCCTCACTCAATCATCAAAAACCCGCGGCAACGGTTACTCCTAAGCCTCAAAGCCCACATGCTGGGAGCTGCGCCGGCATGCCGTCCCAGACTCCAACCTCAGCGCATGCAACTTGCGGCTGAGCCAAAACCCGAAATCCGGTACCCAAAATCTTACGTAAGGGCTCTAGGATTTCGGGCTTTCTGCATGGCTGTGCTCCCTTGAGATGTTGGGTTCAGGCAAGATTTCCTACGGTAGCGCCTATAGGAGCCCAGGGACCGATACACATACGGTGACTTCAAGCTTGCAGCTTGTAATTCCTACCCTAAGGCCCCAAAGTAGTTCCTTTTGGGATTACCTTACAGGATTCTGAATATGAACCCCCAAAAAGAACTACTTTGGGGCCTTAGGGTAGTTCCTTGATTCCTAGATAACCCTATGATATTCAAACGCCGGTAGTCTGACTAGGGTGACCGTACCAAAACTAAAAGCTCTCAAACTCAGTCCGAAACAGACACCTCTCACATAGGGGACTGAACATCCAGCGCGGGGTGGGACCAGATGCAATACAATTGCTATAACAAGGCGGGGGGGGGAGTAGGGATTTTCGTACGACTTGCTCCGACCTCTGTAGCAAGGTCCTGCCCTGGTTAGCTACCAAGACCTTCCAATATCTCATAGTGACGAAATATACTTTAAAGTATAATAAGTCTAATAATAGCAGGCTGCCCAATAAAGTTTAAGGTACATTCCCTAGGTAAGGGATATTGGAAGGTCTGGGTACCAGCAACTTCTATTTCAAAAGGGTTCCTGTCAGGAACAGGTCCCAAAGCAGCCAACAAGCACTAAGCATACGCTACCCCAAACGTTTTTGCATATAAATATATACATATACACATATCTACAAACATCCTTTTATATCTATATACATATATATATGTACACATGTATATGTATATATTTTTGTATATATATATATGTATATATATGGTGCTCCAAAACCCAGTACCTGGTTAACTACCTGAACCTCGGATCTCCATCAGGCCGAAAGGCGCACGTCTCTCCGAGAGCCTTGACGATCTCGTCAACAGCACTGCACTGCGATCGTAGAGTTCGGCTGACCTCGAGAGCTTTTACAAGGGACACCCGATACCCTAGGGGGGTTTTCAAGCTCCTTTAGAGGGAAACCTAGATGCGATTGAACTTCATGTGTGGTTTAGGGCTTCGGATCTGGATTGGAGACAACCTGGTATGGCTATGGACCACGCTAGAATGCCCTGCAGCTCCCAAACGCTCTTAATCCAAGATGGACCCAAACCATAAGTAGTCTCCCAACCCTAAAGCCTTAGACTGCAAAGCCCCGAATCCTGAACCCTAAACCATTGTGCGAAAGCCAGTGCATGCACAGCCAAGGAGCAAGACTCGCACCGGCCAAACCCCGCAAAAAAAGTGACAGAACAACACTAACCCCTAAACCCTAAACCCTAAACAACACCCATCAATGACCCTAGAAAGCCGCAACCCGTAACAACCCTCAAACAATACACCTCAAACCCTTACATGCCGAATCTGTCCCTGGGGCTATGAACCCTCCATGTTCCGATGTCAAAGTTCATGCCCAAAACCACTTGGACTAGGACATCACCTTCCACTCATGTTAGAGTCTGCCTATCTCATCTTTTCTTCGATAACCAGGTGTCAGAAGCTCAAACCACATTATGAACACAACAGTAAATGCAAGGTTCTCCCGCTGAGAGTTGTTTCACATCGTCAAGCAATGTCGCGTGCAGGTCGGAACAGCTCTGAGAGGGCTCCTGCCTCTTCTAACTTGTCTAGCTCTAGACGAAGTAACCCTGATACCCTGAGCTGAATTCAGGCTATACCTGTAGCCGAAAACGCCTACCTTTTCAGGGTTCCTTATTATGGCTGCCACATATAGCTCCTTAAAAAGGTAGGTCTTTTCGGTTAAAGGTAGGGCTTTGGTGCTTTTGGGGTTCTAAAGGATTTGGGAGCTGTAAGGTCCTACTATTATAGGGTACTATATTAGGGTCCCCTATTTTCGGAAACTGCCACATTAAAAAGGGGGCTACTCAGGAACCTAGTTCTGGGGAGCTTGAGGCTTTCAAGGTGAGTTCGAGGCCTCGAGCCGTGAGATTTCGAGCTCGAAGTCCCCAAGGTCTTCAAGCATGAAGAGATAGGGCTTAGGACCTCTAGGATTTGGGGCTTAGGGCTTTTAGGGTTTAGGGCTTTTAGGGTTTAGGGCCTTTAGGGTTTTAGGGCCTTTAAGGTTTAGGGCCTTTAGGGTTTAGGGCCTTTAGGGTTTAGGATTTCGGGTTTAGGGCATTCGGGTTTGGGGCTTCCGGGTCCAAAAGCATGAGCTTATAACTGGCTAGTATAACTTAGCCCTTGCCACTTGTCTAATACACGTCTAGGGCCCTGCATAATTGGAATGCTATCACTACGAGTACCTTAACCCCAAGTAATCTACCTTTTTAAGGACTTATATAAAGAAACAATATTATGGAACCCTAAAAAGGCAGGTTTATTAGGGTCCAGGTAAGCATTGAGGCTTGTACATTACATGGCCCCAAGAATCCCGAGACTTGAAACCTGAATTGCTACACCCTTAAATGTGGCATGTGGACACTTGCGACCCTAAACCTATAAAACTGAATATAGGGCGGCCAAAAATGCTAGACCACGTGTTTGTTGAGTGGCCAGGATTTGTGTTATCAGCCTACTCGGGAACCCAAAATTTTACAATTACCAGTTACTCAGACACCGGTTGTTGAACCTTTCAACTCCAACCCCCACGAAGCTCACAACTCCAGCCCTATCATCGGGCCTTCGGCAATGCGACTAGAATTTGGTAGCACATGACCCATGTACCTGTAGAAAAGATCACTGTCTGTAGCGCACCTGGGCTCTCAGACTTATGCAATCACGACTTCATAGACAAGACTGTTGAATCCGAACCCTAACACCGTGAACCCAAAGCTCAAACCCAACACCCTACACCTATAAGCCCGACAGCCCAGAGCCCTAAACCTCATACCCACCCCCCACCCCCCAACAAAGGCCCCCAACAACTATAAAAGGCTCTTTTTCGACATTACTTTTGGGGTCCAGATAGCCCCTAACCTCAACTTCGCTTGCAGGATCCTCTCGAAGCAAACACCCGCAAGCCTTTGAACGGAACATTTGGAAGCTCGCGGCTTCGGTTTCCCAGGCTCTCGAAAGGTTTAGGGATTTGCTGCCAGCTTTTAGGGTGTCATGCCTAGACCAAGGACGTTTGCCTGGGACCGCAGGTTCGGGTGTACATCGTCGAGCAACAGATCCTGTGTTGAAGGTTGCTGCGTGCCCACCCCTGATCCCTTTAGAGGACCCAAACATTCATACAAATGCTGCAGACCCATGATTCGTACTCACAACTCTCACTGGGGTATGATCGGGATGAGCCCCAAGAATTCTTGCCAGTGGTCTAAACAGAATGCCCAACCGACTCGAAGCTACGAATCCTACGACGCCAAGCCCAATAATGAAGGAGCCATTATCATTGGACTACCCATAGGCCCCAAAGTAGTTCCCTTTTGGGGTTCGTATATAGAATCCTATAGGGTATATCCCAAAAAGGAACTACTTTGGGGCCTCTGGGTAGAGTTTCGGATGCATTACCAGTATATCCAGCATGTGCATGAACTTCACGTTATTGGGATCATGCTTGCGCAACATGAGTCGCAGTCATCTATTCGGTTCGATTGCAGGGAAACCTGAAGCCGGAGGCCACATGCGTGCGAGCTCGCACTTCGGCGAATAGTGCATGAGCGTAAGACAGGCCGGGATCAAAGAAACCTATAGGCACCTAGTCTCCCTTGGCTTGGTGTAACCACTGTTAAATTTAGCACCCCTTAAGGTGACCCAAAAAGGAACGACAATGGAGACTATAGGTAAGTTCTGCATCCCATGCAAAGCCTAAACTCTAAAGCCTGCAGGCTAGAAGCCTAAACCCCCCTGTACACATATGAGACCCTAAACCCTAAACCTTAAACCCTAAATCCTAAACCCTAAACCCTAAACCCTGAAAGGAACCCTGAGAGTGCCTTTTGATGGGGCCAACCCAAACCCACAAAGAAGAGGTGAACTCATCGCCCAACACCTACAAACGGCTATTCTTTCTATATCCTCTTGGGGTCCATGTAATTTCTGAACCACTGTGCTCTATAAGTCTAGGCGTTCTCTACACGAAGGATCGGGGACCTCCAACTTGAGAATTAAGTGATTCGGGATTGAGCGTTGATGGTCTGGGGGAGTTCGAAGAAGAGTTATGCATGGATAAATCCAACCGCGGTTCTTACAACTCCACTTATCGCCTAACTTAAAGCCTGCGGGTCACATGCCCGCTTCCTTTCAGAAGCTGCAGCCTCAAACCCTACAAAGCTGCAGGTTAAGCAACGATCGAAACAAGCGAAGCCAGTGGTAAACCTTCTCGTTGTTTTCTGAGGGTTCCCGGCTGTGACGCGGCAGTTCGCTGGGGACTCAAGCAACCTGCCTTTCGCAGTCCCGGAAGCCCGATCCATGACCCTAAAGACTAGAAGCCAGAAAGTTGGAATATCACTATCGTAACCCCTTTAAAGTAAATTATAGGGGATCCTACCATGAATCCATATTCCAACTTTCTGGAGTTTCCCATAAAGAGATTCTGTGTCTTGTTCGACGCGTTCACCTGTTGCGATGCCACACGAGGAGTATTGACTACTTGGGTGGTGACTCGGGCTCCATCCGGGTCTGCATATGGGTGGTTGTCACAATTAGGGTTCCTTTTCGGGTCCCTATTATAATACGGCACCTCATCCTAAACCCTAAACCCAACCACCCATATCAGACAAAGGTTTGATGGAGAGCAATGATGCCCTCAGGCGCATCGAAGTCCTGAAGCTCTCAAATTTTGCTGCTGACTGTCGGGAAATCGGGTTTCGGAGGAGACTCCTTGAGGTTCACTTTACAACTTCTGGTGCTTAGGGCTTTCGTGGGTGACGCTTCCGGTGCTTTTTGAAATTCTTCAATTTCCTAACGCCTTACAGGCTGGGGCGGGCTTTTGAGCATCTTCCGGAAAATCTGGATGTCAGATGTGCTGGCATTGCTACGAAACAACTCTTCCAGTAGCTATAGCTTACCCCTAGAAGTCCACGAACGATAAAGTATGCACTACCCCAACAGGGTTATGCACAGGCATACGGGCACATGCCGACAACGATGATTCATTGGATAACTAAGAAACTCTGCAAATTCGGTACCCAATAAGTTCCGTCACTCGCCCATGGTGGGCCGTAACTTAGAGAACCCGCCCCCAAACAGCCAAACGACATCTATGCAACCTGCTACAAAGGATTGAAGCCCGCCTGCTATCCCGAAGGTCCATGTATCCAAATACATAATACATTTACCTTAAAGTAGTCCCTAAAGAATTAGCCACCTTGGGGCCATGGTATATACCATTTGGTTACATGGACCCACAGAGTATGAACCCAAGAACTCACCTGCGCAGAGCAAGGTCCGTCCTGGAACAGAGACTCCACCAGGCCCGCGCTGGGCCCTTTTGGGTAGCGCTTCCTCTGTCTGCTAGTGAACGGCATGAGCAGAGCACGGTGTATAGATGAGGGTTTCAATGGCGCGTACCCTGTGCAGGCACCCCCAATCTATAATTCTAGCGGCTTCCTACTTTTCCGAAGATCCCGAATTGCAAAACCTTTCAGCCCAAAACCTGCTGCAGCTAGCTTCGCCGGCCAATTGCTTGGTTCAAACCTCCGTGTTCCCAATGCCCAAACCCCTAACTGCCTCTTCGACCGAATTTGGCTCCCCAACATCCTCAACTCTTGGCTGTCAAGACGCTCATCGTAGATCAGCACCAGAGTCTCATCCTACTCTTCGTGGTGCGAAAGCCATTCCGTTCAGGAATTCGGAGCTGGGGTTTGGGGCTCTGGCGAGGATGGTGCAGAGTTCCGGGTGAGGAAGTAGAAGTAGGAGTATGTTAGGTATTGCCCGGGGTTTAAGATCGCGCGATGAGTGATTAGGGTTCAGGATTAGGCTTTTTGCATCTCACGTCAAGGGACTGAGCAAGTGCAGGCTGTATGTGGATCTGTGCCTTTCGTGAGCAGTTCTGCCTCAAATAACAAACGAAGGAAGGGTAAGGTGAGCAAAGGTTTAATGCCAACCGCATAAGGCCGTTATGTTGCGGTAAAACCTTAAGCCTGAATCTCGCCTAACCCGAAGACCTTAAACCCGCTTACATCCTCAACACAATCATAACCCCCTCTAGCGATCTGAATTTCAAGACACCCTAAATTCCAACGTCCCTGAATGAAGGAATGTTCATAACGAAACAAAGGGTCTCAAATTCTACTGTAGGATCTAATGCCCCTCAAAACCCTGCATACAAGGCGAAGCAGAAGCCGAAACGCCTGAAGCTGCAAATCACTTCAAAGGTCTGGCAGAAGTGAACCTCAGTATGCCAAGAAAACACCAGTGAAATCTCATCACTAAACCAAAATTTCTAAGAATCGCAATCATCCCTGAAAGGCAAACCCTAATCACTAATCCCTAACTGGAAACAACTTAAGAAGGGACCCCTAAATGCAGCGATCTTGGACCCAAGAGTCAAGGAGGGATACCCGAGCGTAATCGTAAAGTCCCGTATGTCAAACTCATGATGCAACCATTCTGACCCATCTTCGAAGTGTTAGTGAAGGCCCTATGTTAAACCCTCATAGTGCGCTCCTCTATTCCCCACTCTTGCCTGGCCTTCTGTTGCAAGAAGTTGCTGTTACCCCAATCGGTGTATTCGCCTTGTCAAGGTACAGGGAACTCCAGAAAGTTGGAATATGGATTAATGGTAGCATCCCCTATAATTTACCTTAAAGTTTGTTACGATAATGATATTCCAACTTTCTGGCTTCTACTGTACAGGGCCGGTCAAGGAGGTGCAGTCCCATGTTCGGGGTTCAAGGCTCATATGGGAGTTTCCGAAAATGGGGGCACCTTATTTTGGGGTCCTTATAATGAGGATCCCATTATTTAGGGTACTATATTAGGGTCCCCAATTTTCGGAAAACTTTCCATATGGGTGGTTGTCAATATTAGGGTCCCCTTTTGGGGTCTTTATTTTAGTACGGCACCTGATATTTAGGGTACCCAAGAAGGGACCATAATTTTGACAACCACCCATATAGGGAGTTGCAGGAATAAGGCCCCCAGCATCCTAGGAGATCAGACAACGCCGGAATACACCCCAACCAATCATCCCTAAACCCTGATACCTGGACCCCCAAAGTATGTAGAATAGTAGCCTTTTATTGGTATTGGGCTATTATGTTTTCTGCTTTTGGGTGGTTTAGGTAGATGCGAAAACAAGTCGAACCCTGAATCACAAAAACCATCGAACAAATATCCCTGCACCCCAAGCCGCAGACCTCCATTCCTGACCCTTTACCCCCTGAAAGTAAACGCCACACAGTCAACCGACACATCACTATCCCCCAGCCACAAACCCAGTACAGAAGGATAGCCAGCAAAAACCGTCCTATCTCTCAAGTTGAAACTTGCTGGCTTCTACTTGAACACAAATAAAAGAACTCAGCGTTGAGTGAGCCTTCCCTTCGGCTGTACATGCTGCTGTTTTGGGGTCTTGGGGTCCTTTGGCTGGGCGGGCTGCTTTCTAAGGTCCCTGTGCACTTTGCCGGCCTGCCCCCAGCGCTATCCACATCGACACGGGATAGTCGCTCCTTCGTTGTGGCTTCGAGTTTCGGGTTTAAGGGTTTAAGGGTTTAGGGCTTAGGGTTTAGGGTTTAAGGGTTTAGGGTTTAGGGTTCAGGGTTTAAGGGTTTAGGGTTTAGGGTATTCGGTTCTTGCAGCATCTTGCAGTTGTGGGGAAGCCGTGTTTACAGTCTGATGCTTTGCGCTTTTGGTTGTAACGCCAGCCTTGGACTCTTGCTTGGAGCAAAAGGTCATACGGGGCCTTGAATGCTCTAATGACTTTCACGTCGGGACTTGGGGCTTAGGGTTTAGCTTTTAGGGCAGTTTAGGATTTAGGGATGTTTAGGTACTATCTCAAAAGTTGGATCCCCAAACGTAAACAGAATTCAGAGACGTAGAGCCCGATCGCTCGAAGGCACACGGACAAGCCCGCAACTTCACTGTGCTTTGGTATTCGGTCATAACTCAGTCATAACCTACATACTGGAAATGCTACACTGCACGTCCCAAACTCTAACTGGACGAATTGCAAAACGAACGGCTAGCTTTGTTGGACGGTTCGCGCTTACGATGTAAGATTTGTGGGTTTGCCTGTGGTTTTCAAGCCCTGAACTGTCCCTAGCCCTAGACCCCCCAAGTAACGTCTAATATACCCGAAATACCCACCATTAAGGCCCATAAGGACTCTATTAAAGGGCCCTTGTGCGGTCCTGGTCAGCACTACCTTGCTGCATTGAAAGTTTCAGCTCAGGTACTGCCCCCATACAGTAAGAGTCTATAATGGGGCTACTACTATGGTCCTGATATATCTAGATTATGAATATTATTCAACTATTACCCAGAGGCCCCATAGTAGTTCCTTTTTGGGATTCCCTTATAGGATTCTAAATATGAACCCCAAAAAGGAACTACTATGGAGCCCTAGGGTACTGAGTGGGGGCCGTACCCAGTTTCAGCAGTTCTTGCCAGGAGGCTGCACGAGGCGAGGGAAAATCTCCTCCCACTTGTCTGTGTCTGTCTGGGTGTTGATGCGCTCAATGATCCAGTCCAACCTTGCGCTAAGGCTCAAAGGACTCATATATTAAGGCTTTCGGGCCTAAAGACCATATTATATAAGGCTTTCGGGCCTAAAGACCATATTATATAAGGCTTTCGGGCCTAAAGACCATATTATATAAGGGTTTTGGGCCTAAAGACCATATTACATAAGGCTTTTTGGGCCATTTTGAGCCTTAGGGTTCGCATTTAGGTCGTAAAGGACGTAGAGACTGCAGGGCTGAGGCAGGCGACTTTGGCTTTTTGTCATAGGAATCTTAGGAAACCGGAAAAACCCAAGCCCCATAGTCCTAAAAACATGTAAATCCCAAAATCCGAATTTTGAATTTTATAAACTATAAATCCGAAAATCCTACTTTTCACATTTATAAACTATGAACCTCAAAATTCCGAATTTCAATATTCAACCCGACAGGATTCCATGTCTGTCGCTGCTCAGGACTCGCGGTGGAACGAGGTCTCAGGCTTTTCGGAGTCAGAGGTTTAGGAGTTCAGGGTCCCTTTAAGGGGTTCAGGGTTTAGAGTGTAGAGTTTAGGATTTCGGGGGTTTAGGGGTTACTGATTTCGTGCTCAGTGTGTTAGATATCGGCCCAGAAAAAGGGACTACAAAGCCCCCCAAGCCCAAGCCCATGGTCTTTAAGCTTCGGGCATTTGCTGCAGCAGACTATGTAAGGTTTAGGGCTTCAAGCTTGCATCTCAACCCATTCCGTTCGTGACTACTTGAACCCCTTCACTATTAGCGAACCCTACAAATTCCACTAAACAACCCAAGACTACGAATCTTTATAATCTGAGTTGGATTTTGGGAGTACATTATACTGCATTTATATAAGGAAAACGAACTATGATGCTCACCATTCCGACCCGTACAATTGAACCCCTTGGGCACCCTCAGACCCACCGTTTGCATAGGGCTGAAGGCTTGATTAAAGGGGTTCAGGGTTAGAGTTACAATGGGTTTAGACGCTTTGGGGGTGATGTCTTCGAACCCCCAACCTCACCAAGGACACCAACACTGCCGAGGAACAAGGCATCGTGGAAAAGAAGGTAGTTCCTGCATTACTACACTGTCTCCCGTTTTCCGCATGTGCGGCAAGGGCTGTGGGCTCAGAGTATCATCTACATGGGGGTTTCCGAAAATTAGGGGTACCTAATTTGGTGGTCCTTATAATAGGGATCCTCCTATTTAGGGTACTATATTAGAGTCCCCTATTTTCGGAAATCCCCACATAGTGACCATGCGATGGGGCTCGGGATGGTAGTAAGCATAGTTCCTGCATGATTACTACCTAAACCCCCAAAAGTAGGTAAAATAATAGCCCAATGCCAATAAAAGGTTACTATTCTACATACTTTGGGGGTCCAGGTAGGTACGAGTACTTGAACCCTTCGGGCTGCGACCCTACTTCTGGCTTGGGACCTTCTACAGGACCTCCGGCACCCAAGCTTTTAGGTCCGCATTCTCTTGCCTTTGGGTCCAAAGCTGAAGAACCAAACATCTGAAAGCTGGAGCTTCGGGTTTAGGGTTCAAGGTTTATAGGGTCTAGGGCCTTGTGTTCAAAACCCTCATAACTGAGTCCTTGCTGGCGCTGGGATGCTGTAGTCGAAGGTTTGGTCACCTGCCGCCGTCAAGGACCCAGGGTCTGCGCATAAGGGAAGCCTGTCAACTGAGGCGGCTGCCTCTCTTGATGTAGGATGCCATGCAGAGCTGATCCACCTTTTCTCAGGGTCTGCGACTACGTTATGGAATCGACCAAATTCCCCAAAGGATCCTAGGCACTGCAATGGGCAATACTTGCCCAAATAATAGCAGTTCCAAATAGAAACCCCACACTCTACCATCTTGCTACTCTGGACCCTTTGGGTTCGGTACTCTAATCCATACACCGCAGTGTCATCGATGACCCCCCCCCCCAACTCAACCACTTCGTAGTGCAGAAGAACAGAACTAATCCAGGGTCTCCACAAGCTGAGGACTGGAGCCATCCTAAACCTTAAACTCCGAAGCTATCGCATGATATCTTTCCACGTGATGAAGGTTGTGGGGGCCTAGAACAGGAGACGAGGGTCTTCAGATTGCTGCACGAGAGTTGCGATAAGGAGCCCTCAGAAGTAGCATTTATTCAAGCCCCTGCCCTAGACCCTAAACCCTAAGCCCTAAACCCTAAACCCTAACGAATCCTCAACTGTGCCACGGTGCATAGCTGCCACGGGAGATGCTGTTGATGCGGAAGCTTCGAAGGCTAATCCCCTTGCCTCAGTCCGTGTTGGAAGGGTTTAGGGTTTAGGGTGTGGAGACAGGGCTCAATGTAGCTATCCTGATCTGTCTATATGTTTATCTCTCATACACTACACCTATCCATACATGTCCGTATAGCTATGTACATACCTGCAACTGAAACGACACGGGCATCCCTCAGAAACCAGCAACACCAAAATCATACTCGACTCTAGACCGCCCAAACCCCCCCAAACCCTGAACCCCTCAACTCCGCACCCCCTCAAAACCTAAAAAATACGACAAAAACATCAATCGCTGGCTCAGCGGCTGCCGAAGCCCCAATTCTTCTTTTCGCTCCTTTGAGCTAAGGACTCTCGGAGAGCGTGGAGTTTCAGAGTTTTGGACTCTTTCGGTTCTTTTTTTCGGGTTCTTTTGGCTTCAGGGTTTTGAGGTTCTGCAGTCTAAGTTGGGGGTTTTGAACTGGGAACCTATAGGGCTGAGAGTTCTCTGCTAGACCGCGGGACTGCGCAGCAGGATAAGGCCTATGTGTCTGCGGACGAGGCATTTAAGAGTCCCCGCCCGGTCAAGCGGATATTGAAGATGAGGAACCTGACACCGACTTTGAGACTATCAGCAAGGAGAATTCGCGCTGAAGGGACAGTCTAAACCCTAAACCCTGAACTCTGAACCCTAAAACCTATTATAGACCCTGAATTATGCATTGCCCAAATCCCATATTATATGTAGAATAATAGCCATTTATAAGCATTTTATCTAATTACTTTTGAGGGTTTAGGTAAGCCCTCGTCCCGACAAGCCACAGCTTTGACGACCCATCCAGTTGTCGTATGGAGCCTCAGAGGGGGCTCTTCTCCTTCCATGTTCCCTACGGGTCTGTGATGCTAGGCTGGAGGAGTTTAGAGTTCAGGGTACACCGAGAGGGTTTGGGGTTTATAGGGTTTAGGGTAAGGGGTTACGGTTTAGGGGTTAGGGATTAGGGATTGGGGTTTAGGGTTAGGGGTTTATAGGGTTTAGGGTTAGGGGATGCGGTTTACCTAGACCCCCCAACTACCCTTTATTGTAGCCCCAAGTTAGCTCTTAATGAGAGATATCAGAGCCCTTTAAAGGGCACTTGGGGGGGTCCTGGCACTTGCTTTGGTGTAAGCATTACGAAACGAGTTTTGAGAAGACTGTAACACCCTTTGGGTAAGGGCTCTTTCAGTCAGTGTTCTCTAAAGGCCTTCTTATTCCGCGATAGGGTTTAGGCTTTAGGCCCTGGCCACGAGTCTCCTATGCAATCGGTGCCTTGGGGTGATAAGCTGCATGGGGACATGGCCCGTGGAGGTTCAAACTTTACCGAGGTCTCTGATGGCTCTTTTCATGAAAGTTCCTGGCAGTTACGGTTGGTGATAGAAATCCTGCATTCCCTTAAGGACCCTAAACTATGGGAGTTATGGTACATTCCTTATTGTGGATAATGCAGGATTTATATCATCAACCGTTATCACAACCCCCGGTATGTACCAAAGACCCTTGACATGGTAGGTGAAAGCCCAGGGATTCTTGGATAAGAGGCCGTGACTTACAGGTTTTGGTTTGCTCCCGGGTTTCAGGAGTTTTTGGATAGGTTTAGAGTTGAAGGGCTTTACCTTTGAACCCGAAAACCCTAAACCGAAACCCTAAGCCCTGAACCATTTAAGGGAGCCTGATGCCCAACGACAGCCGCATTTAGCATCTTTCCGGGCTTCACATCTGCATTTGCTGGGTGGGCTTCAGACCCCAAACTTTTGGGGTTTAGGGTTTCGGTACCCTTCGAATACTTGAAGGGGTATCATGAAGTCTTGGGATTTGGGTGCTCGCCACAGTAGCAATCATTGAAAGCAGCGATTCTCCGCGGCACCAGGCGCTCAACGGAACGACCATCCTTTGGGCCAGACTTGCCATGAGCCCGAAAACCCTGACCCGGAGGCTTCAAGGACTCACATGTTAAGGCTTTTGGGTCCAAAGACCAAAGTATATCAGGCTTTTGGGATACTTTGAGCCTTGGGTAAAGCCCTGACCCGAAGTAGCTTAAAGCCCAAGAAACTAGACCGTATAGGTCTTAGGCATTCCGCAAAGCACCAATCGCCTAGATCGGGTTGCTCCACTGTAGTTCCAGTCTATAGGGGTGCACGTAGACCCCGCTGAACCCTCGACCCTAACCCCCCAAAAACTGTGCCGTCTAGACTATCGTGCAACCACGATCATAACAAGGAACCTCCCAACCCCGATATACTAGGTGTCTTACTCTGAAACTAAGAAGGTTCGACCTGAAACCTGCCAGGCTCTTTGCACCCCACACGAGGTAACATAGGGGCCGTTCATAGCTGGAAGACGGTTTGGGGCCCCTTGTAATATGTCGTTATAGTAAGGAGCGCCCAAAATAGTAGAGGCAATTATCAAGGGCCCGTCTATTAGTCACAGTCATCAATAGGTCCCCCTGCAGCAAGGAGCTGAGGAGAAATGAAGCTTCATTTTCCATAAGTGCCGCCACCCTAAACCCTAAACCGCCCTAAACTCTCAACTAAGCCCTAAAAACCCCAAACCTTAAACTGCCCTAAACCCTAAACCTTAAACTGCCCTAAACCCTAAACCTGAACTCGCAAAGAGGTGCCGGCAATTTGTACCTGCGTCGAGGCAAGGTCTTGGTAAGTCTTCCACTAAACCGCCCAAAACAAAGTGGCGCTAATTGCAATCTCGACATAAGCCGCAACCCCCAAAAGCCTGAACCCCAGAACGGCCGCCTAGTGTTTCTATCGTATTTTCTATTATAATAAAGATGAAGGCGAAGGGAAAACGATTGCTAATACTTCGGGCCCATATCTATCTATATATATATATATATATATATATTAATATTATGCCATATTTTGTACGCCAAACCGGGCGCCTTGGTATAGACAATGTCACAGTAGAGGCCCATCTCCGGCTCGACTTGCACATTGCCACCCTGTCCTTACCGTTGGTTAGTGGGGAATGGAAGGGGCCTTATAGTGGGGCCTATAAGGGTTACTATAAGGGATCTGTCAGGGTACTACAATATAGGGGCCCTATAATCCTATAACTTACCTTTGGTTAGTAGGGAATGGAGGGAATGGGGTACAATTATAGCTGCTATGACTACCATACTACTACCATATTACTACTATCATATTACTATCATATTACTACCATATTACTACCATATTACTACCATATTACTACCATATTACTATCATATTTCTACCATATAACTACTATTACTACCATTTTTCCATCCCTACTAACCAGCGGTAAGAGTCCTGGCTTCTGGCGCGGGATGGGGGGCTTGGGGTTTGTAAGGGCGTTTGGTCTGGGCGAGCTCGGGTGTGATTTGTGGTGCATCCAATTCTTAATCAGGAACCCCAAACCCGTATGCTGAAGGGTCTATCTGTTTGGGTGCATCCGGCCGTTTCTAACACCGGAATCCTGAGAATCAGGTCTGGATAACACTAAACTCACTAAACCCTATAAACCCTACACCCTAACAGCCCTAAGAGGCACAGTGGCTTCCCGAGTCTGGGTTTCGGGTAGCCCCTCGAAGAAGGCGGCACCTCACAGCAAAGACAAGGACAGCCCAAATTTTTCTGAAGGGCTTAGTCTAGCCCCTTGTTCCTGAGGCTCAAAATCGCCAGCCAAGAAGCTGGGGAAGTCAATCACAGCATTCGTGACTGGGAAGTTTTCTAGCCGCTGCAAGATCTCCTCGGAGGAATGTAGGGTTCCTTCAAGAGTCCGTTGAGGCTTCACCGGGGGTTGATTCAGGTACATCGATGCCTACTGTATGGGGCCTATGCATGCAAAGAAGACTAAAGAATCATCTTTTCACCAAGAGGTCCCAGTCTCGTCTTCAGTCGCATCCACGGTGTGGGGATGCGGCGCCTGGGAGATCTTAAGCTTGCTATATGCGAGTTTCCGAAAAATTAGGGGTTCCTTGTTTTGGGGTCCTTATAATAGGGATTCTACTATTTAAGGTGGTATATTGGGGCTTTCTATTTTCGGAAACTCCCATATCTCCGGCTTAGCAGAGCAAGCATGTTCCAGAACAGCGATTTCGCTTCCAGGCGGTTCACACCACGGCATAAGAACTGGCCTAACTGCAGCTCCAGGCGCATAAAAAGTGAAGACCGCGGCGGGCATTTCCTGGGTTCTGAAGTAACCGCAGTGAAGGTACTCGGTGCTTGCAGGGGTCTTACCAGTGTCTTTGTAAGGGCTCGATGATAAAGGGCATTATGCAGGCTCTGGCTCAAGTAGATACCAGGCAAAAGTGAAATGACTCAGAAGCTGTTAGTACAAGATTAAAGTAGAAGCCAGAAAGTTGGAATATGATTATCCTAAGCCCTTTATGGTAAATTATAGGGTATCCTACCCTGAAACCATATTCAACTTTCTGGAGTTCCCTTTAAGGTCTCTCGCACTCAACCTCCAAACACAGCTGAACACAAATCTTAGCTGCTCTTCCACGAGGTATACTACGAAAAGAACTAGCAGCTAACTGAACCCTAAACCCTAACTAACTAGTGGTTTTGGGGGTTCCCTTGGCTCTTTAGCTCCTTATTTAATAGGGATTATCATCATCCCTTTCTCCTTAGCTCCTCCAACATCAATGGTTAGCTAAAGAATCAACTTTATTACTACCATATTGTTACCATATTACACTAGCATTAAAAGGCAAGTCGGGAGCCCAGTGTCTGTTGGCGCCTGATCTGGGTCCGCTTCGCCCGCTTGCGCCATGTGGCCTCGCGTCCGTTTTGTTTTTTTGGAGGGAGGGGTTTATAGGGTTTAGGATTTAAGGCTCAGGGTTTTGAGGGTTTAGGGTTTAGGGGTTTAGGGTTCAGGGGTTAGGGGCCTTGATGGGGTGTAGAGCTGGGTCTGCTAGGATTCCTTCCGAGTTCCTTTGCGGGATCTACGAATCTACGCGGGTTCTGTACGGGGTTTAAAGGCTGCGGGTATCTAGCCATATCCAGGGTCGAGCTTCAGGGTAACGTTTGTGCTCATGGAGAGCTTTGGGCTATAGAAGGGTCAATTACAACACTTAGGGCTTCCGGATCTACGCCGAATCGCAATCCTGGACGTGAGGGAAGTCTGAGCTGGCGTTTGTTGAGAGACCCCAAAACCCTCAACCCTTATATGCGGGGGGGATATAGGGGGGAATAAAAAAAAGAAAAGGGATTTATAGGTGGAGTTATTGGGTCCCCCCCCTCCCCCTAACAACAAACACACGCGACATCACTTACGGCAGGGCCTTGATTGGTTCCTTCATGGTGACAGCTAAAAATTCCACATTCTGATCCCTGCGCCCTGAGGGCCTAGCCCTGCTACTATAGGGGCCGTAAAAATTGCCTTTACTATTTTGAGGGTTCCTTATTATCATTTTAGTATAATAAGCCCCCAAACCCAATTCTAATTATTAAGGCCCCTATATTAGCCACTCCGCCAAGGATCCTGCAACGTTCCCAGCCACTCCCAGCCCAAAGGTGCGATGCCAGTGCCTTGCTCGCTGGCGGGACTATCGGATGATTGAGCTTAAGATATACCTTGAACTACCAAACCATACTTTTTTGTAGGCTCTTTTTATAAACCCGAATATGGAATTTATAGGGACCCTACAAAAAAGTAGGTTTTGGTAGGTTAAGGTAAGGTCTATATAGGTTCTAGGCCCTCTAGGCTTAGGGTTTTAGGAGTAATATAGTGGCCTTAACAATTAGACTAGGGTTCCTTTACAAGGGTCCTATAAGGGGTTACTATGAGGGGTGTTTCGGCAGAAGTAGAATATAGGAGCCTTGATAATCAGAACAGGGTTTTGGGGCACATGATACTACCTTAGTTGCCGAGTGCATAAGCCCAAAAAAGCTTAAACTTTCAGTTTTAAGAAGGTTTCATTATCCCAAAAAGTTTAAAAAGTTTGTAAACTCAGCTACTAAGCTACAATAAAGAACCCCAAAACATTATCTACTATTTGCTTAAGAACCCCCCAAAAAATAAACAATATATTCCTTGTGGTGGTAATATAGGGATTTTTTTTTTTTTTATTTTTTTGGGGTGTTTCTTAAGCAAATAGTATAGTTATATGTAATTACCAAGGCTCCTATACTACTGGGGCCATGGAGTCGCAGGTCAGCTGCTACAATCAGGGCTGCGCAGGGAAATCCCAGCATCGTCGGAGTCTCAAAAAAAAGGTCGAGCTCGTGGATGTTTAGGGCTTTAGGGTTTAGGGTTTAGGGTTTAGGGTTTAGGGTTTAGGATTTAGGGTTTAGGGTTTCGGGTTTAGGGGTCTTTCAGGTTGTACTAGTTCTGGAAGACTGCTTACTGCAAGCCCTAAACCGTCTCCCCGGCCCAAACATGCTGAACCTCGCAATCATTGCAGGGTTGGGAAACCAGCAAGCTGCTATATAACGATCCCTAACCATGAACCCTGAACCCAAAGCCCTAAACCCGTAAACCCCAACCCAAACCGTCAACCCATGAAGAAGCCTCAACCATTAAACCCCTAGATCCCCTAGATCCCTAAACCCTCATGCAAGCCCTAAACTCTCCCCCTTCGGAACCCTATAAAAACCCTCCTGACAGAACCCGCGCAGCATCGACCCCTTGAAATGATCCCCCTATTCTAGTTATTCCGACCCAGCTCTAACCCCCCAACCCCTAAACCCTAAGCCCATGAGTTCCGGTTGCGAGGGGTTCAAGGCTCTGGGGTTTCGGGTTCGGGGGTTGCGGGTTCGTGGCTTGATGGCTGTAACTTTGGGTTGAAGGTCTATAGGGATTCAAGAATTGCGGCTCAAGGTTCAGGGATTGATGCAATGCTGCAAGCTGCTTTTGAAAAAGGGTCCTGAGCATATGTCCTTTCCTTTTTGTGAGCTTTGGACTTCGGCGGCCACCTTTATCTTCTTGTGTTGGACTTCATGAACAGAAAGGCTGGAGATCTACCCTGAACTGAAACCCCCAAACCCTCAACGAAACCCGCAAAGCCCAAGCACAGGACTCATGTTTACTGCCCGTGGCGAAACACAAACTCCTACAACCTCAACCCCTGCTATAACTCGGAAGTCCAAACTCCTTAGGCTAAAACCACCCCACGAAACTCTTGTAGAACCCCACACAAAAACCAGTCCAAAGCCCAACAAGCTTATAAAGCTCTTTGACTCCTGGCCGCAGGTCGTAGGATTCTAGGAAGCCCTTTAGCTCAGGTGCTTCAGCCGCGCGGAATTGCGGACCATCTGCACGGCGGAGAACTGCTCGCCTGGAACCGACTGATCCGTTTGGGTTGGAGGCGGGTTCCTTATAGGTCGCTCGGCTTTGGGGATTTGGGGCGCTTAATTTCGGTGTGATAATGAGGCTTGATAGGGGCCCTGAAGAGGTGTCTTTGTTAACAGTTGGAGACAGAGCCAGGGGGAAAGGTCGACAAGCGGTGTTACGGCAAAGGTTCTACCACAACTATAGAGGCTTGACAAGATCTGAACAATTTTTATAGGGCGCTTCATATGGCCGAAGGGGTGGGTGCTGGGATGTGCTGGGATTCAGGAATTGGAAGTCTTTAGAAAACCGCCGCTGCCACAAAGGCTAGGCCCCCCAAATCGAGGCTTTCGAAAGCCGAGGTTTGGGACGCTGTCTCGTACTGTGCGCTGATAGCATCATTAGAAGATTCTCTTTGTGCAGTGGATCATAGGCCCTTTGCCCCACCTTCCAGCCTCCGCCCTAAAACCCTAAAACTCTAAACCCCTCAACTCCTAGAGTCATCCGACAAAGCAGTGGAGGTTAAAACTGAACTCCGCCCAGGACCCACGTTGGGGCCCGAGCAGAACCGAGCCAGGTCCACCTCCCAACGGTTTAGGCTTCAGGGTTTAGTTGCGTGTGTATATATGTATATATACACATACACAATGTGTATATATATATATATGTTAAACATGTACATATACATACATACGGATGTGTGTATGTTCTCACATGGAGGCCTGAATAACTAAACATGGGCTTGGGGGCTTTTAGGAGTTCAGGACCACTGGGGAAGAGTACTTCTCGTAATTCAGTCCCCTGTGCAGCCTGTGTACCCAGCACAATGTTTACAAATAAACAAATATAGATATGTATGTATATATACAAATATTTACATATAGATAGATACACAACCTTTTCTAAGTCAAGCGAGGCTAGGATGGGCAAAAAGGATTGATACATCCACTCTTACAGTGGATGATCACCGCAGGCTCCCGCTTCTGAAGTCGTCAATGCGTAGTATGCTGACTGCTGCTTGCAGGTTGGGCGGCAAGGTCCGGCAAGGTCTACTTGGAGGGTCAGGGGACTTATTGAGTAGATAGTAAATATACTTTTCTGTACCATAACCCCAATTAAGATCCCTTTCAGGGTACTTATAAGTTTACTTATTACCTACTTGCAAAGTCCCCCGACCTCTAAGTAGGTTTTACTGCTCAAGATAATCTGTCCGGTTCTGAGTGGGGAATGGGGGAATGGATCCCAATAGTAGTCCCTATACAATCCCCAATAGTAGTCTCCATAAGCCATTCCCCCATTCCTTACCAAGAGCCAGACCGTATTTGTGCATCCGTCGCTTACTCTGCAAGCTAACAGAACAGAGCCCGAAACCTAAACGGACAACTGCTGCATCCTACAGAGCCTCTCTTCCTGCCAATGTAAGGGGCGTCTACGATGATGTAAGGAATACTTCTGCACGTATGATGGGCTTCCAACTGCGAGTGGCTTCCAACTGCGAGTTTCAGGCATACACATCCCTTACATGTATATACTAGAGCTTCTGAATATGATTAAGCAATATTACAGTGTTTCTGAATTGAGTCTGTGGATTTTGGAGGTATCGCTGTCAAGGTGACGGGCTTCAAGCGCCAGCAGCTATGAGAAAACAGAGCGCACCTAGGCTAGAGGATTTGGGATTGGTTTCAAGGTTTAGACTCAGCTCGTATGGTGACCGAACATTCTGGATCGAGCCTGTCCCTGGTTGTCCGGATCCAAGATCCGGATCAGCACGCCTGCGTGCTCCGTTGCGTCGAACTTGCGGCACCTCAACACGGGGTGCAGGACGGGCCGTTTGGAGAAGGGCTGTTGGTAAGGCTTGCAAGTTACGTAACATGTGATAAATGAGATCACAGGATCCAGAAAGGGACATCAGGACACCCTCTTCCCCTAAGGCGCCTTAAATGCCTGGATCCTTTACAGGATTCGACCCGACACCGCCGGCTTCAAGCAAACCCCAACGAATCCTTCGAAAAGCCTGCTTCGACCGTCCTCGGCATCTATAGTTAGAAATAATAATCGTAATCGTAATAGTAATAGTAATCGTAATAGCAATAGCAATAGCAATAGCAAGTACTCGGTCGTAGCGGTAGCAATAATAGTAGTAGTAGTAGTAGTAGTAGTAGTAGTAGTAATAATAGTAGTAGTAGTAGTAGTAGTAGTCGTCGTCGTCGTCGTAGTAGTTGTAGTTGTAGTGGTAGTATTAGTAGTAGTAGTAGTAGTAGTAGTAGTAGTAGTAGTAGTAGTAGTAGTAGTAGTAGTAGTAGTAGTAGTAGTAGTAGTAGTAGTAGTAGTAGTAGTAGTAGTAGTAGTAGTAGTAGTAGTAGTAGTAGTAGTAGTAGTAGTAGTAGTAGTACTACTAGTACTAGTACTAGTACTAGTACTAGTACTAGTACTAGTAATAGTAGTAGTAGTCGTCGTA
Source organism: Symbiodinium sp. CCMP2592 (assembly GCA_905221615.1). Classification (NCBI taxonomy): domain Eukaryota; class Dinophyceae; order Suessiales; family Symbiodiniaceae; genus Symbiodinium; species Symbiodinium sp. CCMP2592. The sequence goes on along the minus strand of CAJNDT010005893.1, from coordinate 90,877 downwards.
GTCGTCGTAGTAATATATGTGGGTGTTGTAACACCCAAAGAAATAACAATAATACTGCTAAGTAGGAACATAATGGTAGTAGTAGTGGTAGTAGTAGTAGTAGTAGTAGTAGTAGTAGTAGTACTAGAGCTACGAAAGCTGATTCGACCTCAGGTTCAGCGTCCTCGGCTGGCTGCAAATAACGCTGCGGCAAACCAGCTTAAAACTTGGGGGTGTACTCTACCAGCATTTACTATGGGATTTGCGCTACCCACCCTGGGCCCTCAGTTACCGCTCCGTTACAGCTTCCTTTACAGCTCCGTTGCAGGTCGGTTACAGCTCCGTTGCAGGTCCGTTACAGCTCCGCTACAGCTTCTGCTGCAGCTCCGTTGCAGCTCCGCGGCAGCTTCCGTTACAGGTCCGTTGCAGGTCCGTTACAGCCCCGCTACAGCTTCTGCTGCAGCTCCGTCATAGCTTCCGTTGCAGCTCCGCTGCAGCTCCGTTGCAGGTCCGTTACAGCTCCGTTGCAGGTCCGCTACAGCTCCGTTACAGCCTCGTTACAGCTCCCGGTACAGCTCCGCTGCAGGTCCGTTACAGCTCCGTTGCAGGTCCGCTACAGCTCCGTTACAGCTTCTGCTACAGCTCCGCTACAGCTCCGTTACAGCTTCCGTTGCAGCTCCGTTACAGCTCCGTTACAGCTCCGTAGCAGGTCCGTTACAGCTCCGTTGCAGCTTTTGCAGCTCCGTTACAGCTTCCGTCACAGCTCTGTTACAGCTCCTTTACAAGTCCGTTACAGCTCCGCCCGCGACAAATCCGTTACAGCTCCACTACGTTCCGTTACAGTTTCTGTTGTAAGTCCCGTTGCCGGCACGGAGTCGCCAGGGTTTCTGTCATAGTAGAGGCCTACAAATGATGGTAGGGAACACCCCCAACTTAAAACAGCGGTGCGGAAACCGGCTGCGACGAGAATTTCACAGGCTTCGAGCAAATCCCAACACGGAATGCCTGAGTAGAAGAATTCAAAGGAGTCGAGTTGCCAGTGCAAACGAACATACCTGTACATGGCACGGGAGTGCTCCATGGGGACGCGCCGTTATGCGGCTGTTGGCGGGCGTTTGCAGCCAGCTTGCGTCGGCGAGGAGTTCGTGCAAGGCAGGCGGATCGCCAGCATCATTATAGGAGCTCAGGGAGGGATGGTGCGGCACGGAGCCCAGCTCGCCGTCGATGCCACTCTTTTCTGATTGCGTTCACGCGAAAGCATGCACAGTCGAGTCTGGAGTTGGTTTCGCCCAAGCAGCGTAGTGCAAGCGCCGGCAGACTTACCCCTGGCTGCTCTGTGCCCGCCACTGCCGCCTGGTCGTCTGCGGCATTCATACCGGAGGATGCTGAAGGGACGAAACCGCACCTTCCCTCGGCTGCTGGCGCGAGCCCGTGCGGCCAGCCAGCCTGCCGCCTGACGAAGCGCCGTGCAAGCCTGTCTGTTGCTGCCCCGATCTGCCTTGCATCGCTGGGTACACCAATCTTCATGGCAACAACGCGAACATTGCGTGCGACACAACCTTGGGCTTCTGTCGGGGCTTCTGGCATAGTGGCATTTTATGGTTTTAGGGCATATGCTACAACGCCGGCGCGTATGGCGGACCATGAGCGTCGGCTCCTGGCCGTTGTAGTAAACTAGCGTGGGACTCCCTGGAGTTCCCAACCCTACGGACTACCTTCAAGCTTCCTGGCGTGCCCAACCGTACAGACTACCGTGAAACTCCCTGGAGTGCCCAACGCCACAGCCCACCGTGAAATTTTCTGGAGTGCCCAACCCCACAAACTACCGTGAGACGGCCTTAAGTGCCCAACCCAACAAACTACAGTGAGACTCCTTGGGGTGCCCAACCCTACAGACTACCGTGAGACTCCCTTGAGTGCCCAACCCTACTGTCAGTGGTGTCACCCCATGGATCGTCTTGATGACTTGACTCGAACACTGGAACACTTACGCCTCCCAATGCTTCTGTACATCGGCGTGTTTGTGTTGGCTCAAACCCTTCCTCCTAACCCACCCCCCCGCCCCTTTCCAGGGTTGCGGTTTGTATGTGTGCGGGTGGTTTCCTTTCAAGGCTTTTTCTGGGTGGGCCCAACGTTTGGTTTTATTTTGTAATTTTTCACACCCTCGGTGTAGGGTTGTTACATTTTAAAAATCAACAATCCTCGCCCGCTGAAACCACCTGGAGTGCTCAACACAAACTACCATGAGACTACCTGGAATGCCCAACCCCCTAGACTACTGCCAGACTACCTGGAGTGCCCAACCCCACAGACCACCGTGAAAATCCGTGAGGCCCCCTGGAGCGCCCAACCCCAGAGACTACCGTTGCCGGCAGTGTCTGCCAACTCCGACATGGCTGATGGTTCGCCAACGTTTATTGGCACTGCTGCTGTTTTGTTTTGGCAAGTGCTGCACACTGCACAGTCAGTATGTGTAAATTCATTGCATTGTGCCCGGGCAGCTTGCACCATTACTATTTTTGCGGTTGTTATGCGTAATGCTACTATTGCTGCGACAACACCAACAAATGCTTGTACTATGTACGAAAAGAAAGACGAAGCCGCTGACGGCGGCAACAGTAGTGGTAACAGGAATACTAGTATTATGATTAGTAGTCGTCGTACTCATAACTTTAGCAATCGTAACAGTGGCAATAATAGTAGTAGTACCCGTCGTCGTGAACGTGGACATAGACGTTATTAATCGTAGCCGTAGTAGCACTGATAATATCCGTCGTAGTATAATGGTAATAGTAGTAGTCAAGGTGGTGGTGGTGCTAATGGTGGTAGTGGTCGCGGTGGTGGTGGTCCTGGTAGTGCTGATGGTAGTAGTAATCATAGCAGTAATAGTGGTGGTGGTGATGGTGGTGGCGTAATACTAGGCGTAATTTTGACCATCGCAATAGCAGCAGCAATATTAGCAATATAACAATAGGAATAATAAACGCAATAACACTGCTAGTAGTGGGAATGGGAGTACTGCTACTAGTAGTAATCGTCGCTGTCGTCGTAGTTGGAGTAGAGGTCGTTGTCCTGGTGAAAATTGCAACTGCCGCAGCACTGGTGGTACTGGTGGTAGTAGTAGCAGTAGGAGTAGTCGTGGTGGTAGAAACAGAAGCAGTAGCAGTAGTAGTAGTAGTAGTAGTAGTAGTAGTAATAGTATTAGTAGTAATAATATTACTAGGAGTAGTCGTAGTAGTAGTAGTGGTCGTCGTCGTAATCGTAGTCGTAGTCGTAGTCGTAGTAGTCGTAGTGGTAGTCGTAGTCGTAGTCGTAGTAGTAGTAGTAGTAGTAGTAGTAGTAGTAGTAGTAGTAGTAGTAGTAGTAGTAGTAGTAGTAGTAGTACTAGTAATAATAGTAGTAGTAGTAATAGTAGTAGTAGTAGTAGTAGTAGTCGTAGTAGTAGTACTATGGAGGCACGCTATGTTGAAGCCGGAAGCAAGAGCATTTTCTGGACCCAAAATGGAGCCCTGAAAACCACAAGCCTTGCGCGAGTCACGACACGTATTTGGTGGGACCTGGTGGGTTCGAGCTCTTAAGTATGGTGGGACCCAAATCGGGTTCCGTGGGGCCCGGTGGGTCCCAGCTCTTCTCCACGTGGGACCGAAATCGGGTTCGGTGGGACGTGGTGGGACCCGGTGGGTCCCAGCCATTCTCTACGTGGGACCCTCCACCCCGTTTAGGCTTTTACAATGCTAACGAGGGTGAGGGGGGGCGCCATGATTGTCATTGTCACTGCGCTGTGGCATTGTAGTCCAGGTGCGCGTCCAGCCAGCCGGTGTGTGCAACCATTGAAAGGGAGCCGGGCACAACCAACGTCGAGACCGTTAAGCAGCTTTTTGTCAGGGTTTTCGGCCCAGCTTGCAGGCCCAGATTCCGGACACCAAGCCAGCTTCATGATAAACTGCCCTGAATGTACGTTGGTCCAATTTGGGGGTCCGCAAAGCGACTCTGAAACCGGAACCCCAACACGGGAAGCAAATCTGGTCGCAAGGATGGGAACACAAAGCAGCCCGACAAGTAGTTTGAATGATTGGTGCCGACATTGTGGTTCCCAAAATACGGAGTTTCCGTGAGTCCAAAACTCGGCCCGCGGCACGGCCCGTAAACTGGTGACCTTGCTACTGCTGGCATTAAGAAAGCTGCCCGGAAAACGGTCCCGGAAACGAGGCCGGAAGTCGGATGTTTGCTTGCCAATCCAATGCCCTGTGGCCGCCCAACCGTTCTCTAGACTAGACCAAAAGCTTGCACGTAGCTTGCTGCGACATGGCCCTACATTGCACAATTTGTCCTTCCCCCAGACAGAGAGAGGGGCATGTAAGCTGATCGCATTCTTATAATACTGTAGTAGTAGTAGTAGTAGCAGTAGTAGTAGTAGTAGTAGTAGTAGTAGTAGTAGTAGTAGTAGTAGTTATAGTTATAGTCATAGTCATAGTCCTACTAAGTAGTAGTAGTAGTAGTAGTAGTAGTAGTAGTAGTAGTAGTAGTAGTAGTAGTAGTAGTAGTAGTAGTAGTAGTAGTAGTAGTAGTAGTCAGTAGTAGTAGTAGTAGTAGTAGTAGTAGTAGTAGTAGTAGTAGTAGTAGTAGTAGTAGTAGTAGTCGTCGTCGTCGTCGTCGTCGTAGTCGTAGTCGTAGTCGTATTTTTCGTAATACTAGTAGTAGTAGTAGTAGTCGTCGTCGTCGTAGTCGTCGTCGTCGTCGTAGTCGTAGTAGTAGTAGTAGTAGTAGTAGTAGTAGTAGTAGTAGTAGTAGTAGTAGTAGTAGTAGTAGTAGTGGTACTAGTAGTCGTAGTCGTAGTCGCAGTCGTCGTCCTCGTCGTCGTGGTGGTGGTGGTGCTGCACTAATTATGTTAGCCGTAGTACTCGTCGTCGTAGTAATAGACGCAATAGTAATCGTATGTAATCGTTATCGTACGACCACGATGTAATGGAAGAATAAGTCGAAAACTAGGCAATCATGACATTAAAACTTTGCACTTACGTTGGAACAACCTTTTAGCGAACGTGCTTGCCTCACTGCTCCCAACAAACCAGAAGGGGGGCGCGTGGCACAACGAAAGGCGACATGTTCTGCCGGCGTCGCATGTCCTTATTATTGTGCCCTTTGACGGACCTATGCATGGTGCTGGTATCGGTGTCGCTGGATGAGCACAATGCCTACGACAGCATCTCGCGCAGCTTGTTTTGATGGCGCTCAAGTCCGTCGCGCCCGATCTCCTTTCTGTCCTGGAATATCCTGGAATGGCAGTCGGATTTACGGGTCCGCTGGCGCGCGCTAGTGCCAACCTTGCCACCACGCGCCTGTGTTGCCGAGGTGGGCCTCAAGCGGGGGCTTGGTCGACAGCCATACCAGCAGCCGCAAGCAATGCAGCTCGCCTTATGTTTGCGCCTCTCGCTCCCACTTCACGAAGATGGTCGCGGCCCATCTCCCGGATGTGGAAGGCTCGTGGATGAGCTCGGCGATCGTGCGATGGCCTGCCCACGCACTGAGTTGCTGGCGCACCGCGCAAACATCGTCGAACGTGCATGGGTGAAGGGTCGCGCGCGAAGCCGTTGAACATAACATAGCATAACGGTCAGGTGGTCCCGCAACAACAGTGATTTTCCAAGCACTGGCAGCCCGAACAACAAACGCCGCCTTGACCTGATCTGGCGGTCCACGCCTGTGGGAGCAGATCTGTGCTGCAATGCGAATGTCGCCGCTGACCCGAACAGGAAATCACACGACCGCGCCATGCTGAGGGATGCCGAGCGGCGGGCGGCTCCTCGTGCTCGGCTCCGAAAAGGATCGCAAAGGGGGATCGCTGGAACGAGGCGTGCGGTGCAAGCCGTGACCAGCACTTGGAAGCCCGTGGCATACCCGAGTCATCTGCACGGCAGGTCAGTGCACGCCGGCGGAAGCCTGATGGGCTTGCTGCAGCGGCAAAGGGCGCTGTCTGCATCAACAGGCTAGCAAACCAAGTTCTCAACAAGGATAATTAGCATTGAAGCTGCAAAACGAAGACCCACGCCGAGCTTCTTCAAACACAATCTGACCATGATAGCATTTAGAACCTACCGCAAAAGAACCCCCCGGATCATGGTTCCCCATCAGTGAGCAATCGTTTGCAAATTCGCCTGACAGAGAATAATGGGACTTGGATTCGAAGGCACGATACGGTGCTGCAAATCGCGTGGCAGATGGAATGACCTGCTGCATGACACTCCGCACAGCACTCGCAAAATGCGACTCCCCCGACTTGCACAAGGCGCGCTCGTTAAGGCAGCCTTGACCAAATCATTTCCATTCTGTCTACTGAGTCTACTGCCGCCTGCTGTACTGGCACGAAGAAATGTATTCTGTTTTTGAGCAACATGATGCTGTCAATAATCATGAAAGAAATTCGACTCGACCAGAATGTTCGCAACAAGTTATTCGGTGTACCGAGATGACAAAGCCGCGACACGAGACAGGAGAGAAAGAAGCAGCCATGAGCAGCACTCGTACTGAATAACAATCAAAAGCCCGTACTTACCGATAGTCGCCATTTGCTATCTGTCAGATTTTGGTAGCTAAGAAGCGCGATTCTAGTCGCAGACAGAGGCCTGAACGCAGTTTGCGAGAACATGATGGAAGGGATCGCTGGCGCTTCTTCATGTCCATCGAAGACGAGAGACAAGTTACGGTCACAACGTGCCGTCGTCGTCGTGTTCTAGTTGCGCACATGATTCTGTGCTAAACGCGCTCGCGGTGTCTTCTTGCGGCTCACAAATGTTGTCGGCGTGCTGTGGACATGGTGCTCCCTTCCATGACCAGTATAGAGGTTGCAGCAGCTTTCGTCAAATATCGTCGACCCTGATCTGGACAAGCTTCTACCTCCTCGGTACGAACAACCGAAACACGGGAGGCATGTTCCCAAACGATATGCGCTGTGCGCGAACTAGATCAACTTCGTCGAGTCAGAACTTAGTCAAAATTAAATCGCGTGGACACAAGCAACATCATTCTACAAAAGCAGCGCAAGACCCCCACCGAAGTTAAATCACCCTCAGCTTGTGCTGCATTGTTGCTGTGACAGGTTGACTGAAAACAGCAAAGTGGAGCGGAGTCTTTTTCCGGCGGTCGAAAGTCTGGCGTGCCATCTTGAATGTACAGAACTTCATGCAACTGGCTTAGCCTAGACTCTTCCTGAATCCCAGCGGAACGATAATGGGCCCTACACCCCAAACGAGCAACCCAAAACACCACTCTAGGCCTCTCAACAAGCCCGCCTCAACATCTTATATATATAGTCTTATCTTGCAGATACACTCTAAGGCTGAGTATCCTAGCCCAGGCGAGGTCAGTCTCTTATGTTGCGCTTCCCTTATGTACAGCCCTAGAGGGTTCAAGGCTAAGTACTCAGCCTCCATAAGCACGTCGAAGAAGGGCCCTCTCACGCCGGGCATCACCTGGCTGACAGGCTGCTATGCCAACTGGCATTGCCTACATCCTTCTTGCAAAGCCAAGTCCTAAATCCTGAACCCCACATAAATTTTCTAATCCGAATCCTAACCTCTAAGCATTCTAAGCCGTAAGACTATGGTAGTGCTCCGTAGAGCTTGGGTCTCTTGGGGGCAGAGTTTCCCTAAGGGTCCATGTATCCAAATAGGCTTCCCTTGAGGATTCCCTTAAGGGTATACCATAAGATACCATAAGGGTTCCCTTAACGGTGCTACAAGCGCTTGGGGTATAAGGGTCCATGTACCGATACAGGGACGACTCTAAGGCCCATGTATATACTAGTTGAATACATGGACCCTTAGGGTTTGGAGTGATCGGAACCAGGCTTAAAACTTAAGGCGTCAACTTCTGGGGCTCCAACTTAGGGTTTGAGGGTTTAGGGTTTAGAGGCCGGAATGATGACCAATAGTACTGTTCCTTAGGGTACATCAATCTAATTACACGATACTATACCCCAAAACCCTCATCTAACGATAAAGGCCCCTAGATTTTGCGAGGATCATTGTTCTGAATGGATTTTGAGGCTGTTCAGGCTGAAGATTGAACTCTTCGGGATGCGAGCAAAGAAGTGCAATTAGGGCCTCACGGAACAGGAAGAGACCACTGGCTTCAGAGTTTCCTGTTTAGGGGAGTTCAAGAGCCTTGCTTGAGTGCAGATTAAAGACCTCGGGGCATGTGTGAAATCATCGCGATCTGTTGCAGAAGTAAGCACCCCGTGTCGATGCAGTAGAGTCCCTACCGGCTACATAGATTTTTTGTCCCCTTTTGAGGTGACACGCCTACTGTTCAGGTAACTGGAGCCCTATAGGGACTGGTAGCAACAAGTAGCAATCATCTTGCACTGTGTGTCTGCGGAAGCTCAGATCGAGCCTTGCCCGTCTTAGGCTGTGTTACCACCCACGGCCGTTTTAGGGTTTTTCGGTTGAAGGGGTGTAAGGGTTTAGGGTTAGTTTGGGGGGTTTGGCACTTCCGACTAGGCTTCGCGATCGTTATAGACCTATAAAAAAGAGGGTATAGCCCCAGTGCGTGAGTGTCATGGCTCAAGACAGGCAAGAAGCTTGCAAAGACATGCCAAGCTGTACATATGACCAGCCGATCGTGGCCCTCTAAATCTGGCAACTAAGTCTCAGTCGCCCTAAACATGCAAGCAGCCAGCGGTTTTCGCCGGCAAGCATGCCTCTACAAACCATGCCAAACATCGGATCTACATCGTTAAATTCGCAGTGAGTTGACTCGGGCCGTGGGTAGACCCAAGCCCAAGACCCTATGATAAAGATGCGTTCGGCCATGATGGTCTGGCAGATCACCTGTCGCAGGGCCGGACTTTCTCCAACCTTCAAGGTCGCTCTAAACCCTAAAACTGTAAACCCTAAACCAAGAGCCTGAGAAACCCCCAGACCACCTGAAGAATCGGGCCCCTGCAGGCTTGGATGTCAAGGTTCCCAACCTCTAGCCTTTTGTAAACGATCTGTTTCTACCATCTGCGGGCTTGAAGGCTTAAAAGTTCAGGGTTTGATGTCGAGGGGTTTGAGTTTGGAACTCGTCTTGGGTTTACGGCTTGGTGCCGGGTTTGATCGCTTCAGGCTTAGTCTTTCTGGCTTTTGGGCTTCGGGCTGCAGACAAGAGCCGACATGAGTTGACCCTGAAGCTTCAAGCCCCGAAGCCCCTTAAACACGATCGGAAACCAACACCCAGGAACCCATTCTTGCCTGGAGCCTGCAGAGAAGGCGGTCTAACGGATTAGGAGTCGAGGGTGAGGGGTTGAGGGAAATTTGTGGGTGGTCGTACAAGCCGCATGGTATGCCTACATGGTTCATTTGCTGAACCCCATATGATCCTCTGGAGTAGTTGTGACAAAAGTTGAAACTTTCAGAAACGACTACCTTATAAGAACCCCAATAGTTGAAAAGTTGAGTATACAGCCAATAAGATAAGTGCTGCTTCAGTTTTGAATATTAACAGCGTACGTGGGAAGATGTTGCTCTGTCGTTCCTCCGTGAGATGGTGGCAATTTCTGGCGGAGATGAAACTGGGCTGTTGGTATGCTAGGAACCCACATGCAAGTGTCTGCCACACTTCAGAGTTGCGTGTGCGGAGTGCCTCGCGAGGGACTAACGAATGCAGAAATCGCGAATCTAACACAAATACGCAGAATCTCCCCTCATGTGCTTGAACCTTAAATACGAACCCCTTCTGGTAACTTTTTGGACCCTCTGCGGTTTCCTGGCCTCCGATTCTGGCCCAAGTCGAAGCGCACCAAGACCTCAGAGAAAAGAAGGTTCAAGACTTTAGGTTTGGGAGTAGCTTTTCATGTGCTTTGCTGCTCCTTGTCGCTTGTGCGTAGGGTCGTCTCATGTAGTATAAGACTTTGATGGGGTCCTCAAGAATTTCGCACGGTTTTCAAACTTCAACGAATCAGGATATATTGTTTTTTGGAAAGGGTTTAGGGTATAGCGATAGTGCTTGACGGTCAGGGTTTACCGTTTTAATTGGGATGCAGGGTGCTGGTGCTATGGCATAGGGTTCTCGAAAGCAGGAGTGGTGCTTTCAGATAGCGAGTGCAAGGTGTGGTCTTACTGGGAGTCCAGGATTGCAGACTGGAGCTACACGTCAAACTGCGCTTGATATGGTGTGGCAAGGCTTACTTCTGAACAGAAGGTGCCCCACATGTGGCATAGCAGGTATACTGTCGTAACTCCTAAAGCAGTGATATAGCGCTTGCAGCTTGAAGAAGCTTTGATCTCCGAGAATCAAGGACATGTCACATCGACACGGTGTACGGTTTACCACTCCAAGCCGTTTGTAGTGCTTCGGGTGTGAACTCTACGTTGCAGGGCCTTCTGCAGCCGCAGCCCGTCAACCAAGTTTGAAAGGCTTTAGATATAGGGGTAGTGCAGATGGGCCTCTGAGTTGAGCGAGAAGGCATGCGCAAACCATGCAAGGCTACGACTCCCTACAGCCAAGGACCGTATGTAAAATGTAAGTACGCGTGGCAGCTGATAGAAGTAGCTGTAGAGCTCGAACCTGTGCAGTCAAAAGCAATGTGATGGCCCTCCTCCCCGACAGCTTTAGCCTGTCTGTCTGAGCAAGGCGACGCATGGACGGTTCACGCCCTTGCTGCCGGGCAAACCTGTCGAGCTGCATTGAGTAGAACTACCAACAAATACGCGAACAACACAGTCCGATCAGAGGCCTTACATCCATCTCAAATTGAATCCACATCTCAACATATAAGAACATATACATACGTGTGTGTGTGTATGTGTTTATGTGTGTGTGTGCGTGTTTGCGTGCGTGTGCCGTCTTTCGTGACCTTTACTTGTTTCTGTCCTCTTTACGGCAGGCTCGGCCAAGCCAGTTCGAACCGTGCCTATTTGGAGTCTCTCTTGTGAATGAGACGGTATACCGTAGCCTATGATTCTACGCTTCTGCTCTATGTTCAACCAATGTTCACATAACCCCAATGACGCAACCCTACCTGCTGCCCTCGAAGCAGTCCGCCAGACTGCTAACACCCTAGTTTAGAGGCCTTAGTTGCCCTAGCTTTGATCCTATGCCCGAAACCCTATATACAACCCAATCCCGCGGGTTTAGGCTCAGGGTGTAGGGTAAACCCATGGCGCAGCAAGCCCGACAGCCCAATCCAAAAAACCTCATGACTGGTTCGCCTTGGCGCGGAAAGAACGACAACCCTCAACCCTAGAAATCGACGACGGCAAGGATTGCGCGGTAAGCTTTCTTGATGGCGAGTAGGACTGGCTGGATGTTTACCGTACCCTTCTCGCGGTGATCTCAATCACCCCGCCTGTAGGCAGCAGCAAAGCCGTGAGTGTAGGACTCAGGGCATCTATTGCGCAAACGTTTCCCCACCTTCGATCACATAACATAACGACACAACAGACGTGTCTAAGAACGAAAAAAAACACCACCAGCCCTGAAGCCGTAAAGATCTACAGGGTACCACTCCGGGTCACCATTTAGTGACACTCTGGGAAAAGTCCCGCAGACATCGCTGTCCTATCACTCGCTCCATAAACCCGAACGCCACAATCGTGCCACTGACTGAAGCGAGCCTTTGGCAGCCACACATTCCGGCTGCATGCCCTTCTTGATCAGCTCGCCTAAGCTTACGGGCTTGCGTTTTCGGGTTCATGGTCGGGGTTGGGTTCGGTTGGGCTGGATCCCTGTGCACCCGATCTGTCTTATCCTAAACCCAGGCTCCAAACCCCAAACTATGAAGCCCAAACCCCAACCGCAGTAAAGCAAGCCTTGTGTTTGGTTGTTGAGGGATTACAGGGCTGAGAATCTAGCCTAAACCATGAACTCAAGCACCAAACCTTGGCAGCCATCATCATCATCATCGTCATCATCATCATTCTCACCAGCATCGTCATCATCAGCACCGTCATCATCGCTCCCATCAGCAGCAACATGTTACAACCCAACAGGTATTCGTGCATAACGTTAAAGGTATTGGAACAATTCTTGTCAACGCGTGATCAAAGATTTGCATGCGAAAGAAATACGTACGTCGTCATAGGGCAACTCTTCAGCCAAGTTGCTTCGGACAAGTTTGGCACGACAGTCAGTCAGAACCTGCAGTCGTGCGCCGTCTCGGCCGTTTATGTGGCCTGCATGCCAGCGGATGAAATTTGACGTGTGCTGCACCTGTAACCCTCCCTACACAGCAACACAATTGAACATCCAACCAAGTGCAAAGAGATCTAGAGATTCCAATACTGCGAGGGCTTCTTGCTGTGGCTTAGAGAAGATTCCAGAGCTAAGGGGTGCCGGGACCTCTATGTCTACGAACACGTGTACGGGCAAGTTAAGCTTGCTCTCTCCTGTCTGGGGATGACTGAGGCCGGCTTTCGGGCTACAGACTGTCAGAATCTGTCAGATTCAGGGTCTCATGTGCCGCCGCCGGGTCGGGTGAGGTGGCCAGAGCAGAGGGTATGTGATGGGGTAAACAATTGGTATGTCGATGTTGCTGATGGTACTGACGGCGATGATGATGATACAATGATCGCAGGTATTCTGTTGATAGGCACGAACAATCACGGCGACGATAAACCACTATGGTGATGGTGATGGAAATGGCGATGACGATGGTGATGATGATGCGGGTGGTGGCGGCCTCGACGTCAGTGTTCAGGGTGTGGAACTCATTGAGGGCTCTTCTTCTTGCGCAGCGGCCCCACAGCATGAGACCTTAAAAAAACCTGATCCTCAACCGAAACGACTGGCAAGACCCCGCTCCACCACAGGAGTATCTCTCCGCAGCTGTCTTATGTTCCTTGCGTGCGACACCCCTAGACCCCGTTCCACCCCCTCAAGCCCTCAACCCAAGTCGCCCCCAACAGCAGTCAGGCCTTCCACAACCTCAGCTCCGAGAACGAGACATTAGCTTTGAGGGTCCTGCAGGGCTTCGGGTTCAGGGTTTGGAGTCCGCCGGGCCTTGTAATTCTTGGAGGCAGGCACTCTGTTGCAAAGTGGAGCTTCAGAGGAAGCAGGAGGCTCAAGCTTCAAATCACAATAAGGCTAAGCCAAGATCCTGCAATCCTGCTGCGATCTCTGTTGGGACTCTGAAAAGGACGCCCCGGTGATTAATGGGGCGAAGCCACCATTGGCACGTTCAAGAGCTCTTGCAACTGCATCAAATCCGCCATGGATTGTGCTCCTGGTCAAGGTCAAAGCGCGGGGCAGATTTTCCAGCATATTCTGCTTTGGCGTTTTGCTTGTTCGCTTCACCGAACTTGGAGTTCCAGCTTGACTGTCCAGGGCTGAGGGCTAGGATTCTATACGATTTAGGGCCTCGGCTGGGGTTCCGGGGTTTTGAGGCTCTGCGTTTCGCGCGAAGAGCGAGCTTCGGGGTTTAGAGGAAACGATGAAGCCGGCTGCCTGTGGATTAGAGGTTCAGCAGTTCAGACCACACAAGAGCTCTGAAGTTTAAGAGCCTCAGAGCTGGACCCTAAACCTAATCCCTACGTAGTCGAGGCACGAAATCACGACTTCCGTTCTCATTGCATCATCTCCTGGTCACTCTGCGCGAAACCCTACACCACCATTCCCACCCTTCTGAACCCATATAGCAATCCGTATAGTAACGCTTATACTAACCCGTATAGTGGCACTCCTATAGTACGAGTACTTGTAATGTCCCCTAGAGTCACCCTGGTGCACCCACCCGGCAATGATGTCAAGCCTGCAGCGGCATCGGCAAACCTGATATCCGAGTCGTCGGACTTCTTCGACTTGAAGTCAAACCTTGTGGCAAGATGCAATATATATGTATGTATATATGTATGTGTGTATATATATATATATATATATAGCTCTCCCTCTGTATTACCTAGTAAGTGGTAAGACGAATAAACGGGCTTGCAGGTACCATGGGGAACATGGCTAAAATACAGTGCCGGGTGAGGGCCTTGCATCGGTGGCGGGTCAGCCACCAAGACCTCAAGCCCAAAAAACAAACACACACACACACACACACACACACCTCTAAAATTGAACCCTAAGCCAACAAAACCTATGCTTTGCTAACCCTGGTTCTTGGAGAGTCTTGCGCTGCTGCCTCAGTAATCCTCGACATGCTTTGGCACAGGCCCAAGGGTTGTGACTGTTTCCGTGCAACGATACGCAACCTTCCTGCCAAGAGCCCAACAACAAGCCATATGCTGAACACCAGATAGTTTACTTGTCGAGTCTGTTGACAGGAGGCCCTGGGGAACAAGCTAACAACAATGAGGAACTCTCCTCTAACATCGGTAAGATTTCGTAAGCAACCCGATATCCTGTTTCGCACGCCTGTTCTACTACTCCATACAACCGTTGGCCAGTGCAGTCGCGAGGCCCCTTCGTCACCTCGGCACATCCGCCTCGTGCACATGGGTTTGCAGGGCTTCGCAAGCTATGCAGGCTCCCAAGCATTGGAATAGAAGCCCCCGAACCCGAAAAGTGTGGTTGGGATAGGCGAAAAATGTACATGCTTATTCCTTATTGGGCTTAAGTACCCATAAAAATGTGAAGTGTTACCCAACTATGACAAAGGTTTAGTAAGTGCCCCTTTAGCCAGGGTCCTGAAGGGTCAGTAAGAGCTGCTTACTTTGGGATACTGCAGCTCAGCTGAACCACTCCCCACACCGTCATGGGGAAACCATCGCTTCAAGAAAGGTGGAGCTGGCCACAAAGCTTTCTGGTTTAGGCGATAGCCATGATTTAGGACTCCTTGTCCTTGCAAGTATGCCTCCATTCTTGGTACAAGTGCTGCTGTCCTCTAGTCGGCAGTCCAAATACCTCCCACACATGTGATGCGTAGCGCAGCTGGCCCAGCAGGTTCGTGACTGATAAATAAAGATACAAACATTTGCATCTCTACCTAACTCCCACAAAGCCACTGCAACATGCAAAGGTTCCAAAGATTGACTTCCACTGCCCAAACTGCGGCGTCATGAAATGTCAGCTGCCAGCCATGTAAACGAAGATGCTTAGTCATGGGACGCTTAATGTCTACCTCAGTTTCTCAGTAGTTCACAAAGTGGCTGAGCGTCTGGGCAGAGATAGCACCCAAAGAAGACGGAACCCGTAATCCTAACAACCCTGCAACCTAAGCACTGCACCCGACACGCCTGCTACACCCAACCCCAAAGCCTTGCCCGAAACCCTTGAAGCCATACATATGTATATATATATATATACATATCATACATCATACATCAAGCCCGAAATGCATCTAGCGCCACGACGACACCCACTAAGGTCTGCACGCTGCAAATCGATCTGGAGGTTACCACCTGGCTCTGCTTTAGTACTGCTATAGGGTTATTAGAGGCGCTCTGTAGGGGTTCCAAAGCTTCAGGATGGGACTTCGTAACTCGGGTTGTAATTAAGGCAATTAAGGTAACTGTACTTATAACTACTTCTACCCCCCACTTAGGGTACTCATATCCTTACTTAAGGCGTTGCAGAACGGATGGACGGCAAAATGGGAATCTTCAACCCTGAGGGCAGCAAAGAAAGTTGAAGCATTGCGTTGCCAAGGGTATGAGGGCTAAGAACCACAGGCCACGGAATCCTATCCCTGAGACGCTCTAAACCCAAACACACACGACTCTACATTTGCTCTACGTCGAAACTGATTGACAGACCCCTGGGCCTTTCTCTGGTAGCTCAGCAGCGCCTGACCTGTAATTACCATATTCCACCGTTCTCGGAATGAGGTCTTCGATCCCAGGCTTCACCGTCAGACTAGGCCCTAACGCTCTGATCGTAGTTAGGCAGGCGGGACCATACACCAAAGGCAGCAAGGGGGCGACGGGCGAAAGCCTAGCTCCTAAACCGTAAACCCCGATTTCTACTGCTGTAGGATCTCGTAACATTGAAAACACAAGTGATGAGAACAAGCGACACTGCAGACGAAAGACCCCGGACTGGCAAACACCCTCTGCACAAAGAGGATTAGACTGAAAATACCGTAGCCCTACCAATGCCCCTATGAACGGCCAATATCCGCCAGGGAGCGGCCCTCAATCTCACGGACCTTCTGTAAGAGCTCACGCTGAATCCTGAGATTCGCTGGCTTCACTTTGCAAAAGCTCTAATAGCCGTCTTATACTACATGCTTTGGAAGGCTTGTAGTGGTGCTGGAGCTCTGGGTATGAACTTAGACATTAGGGTGTTGCGTTCATCGCTCGTGTTCTTGGATGTTGAAACTTTCTCCTGTTGCCGTGTGCTCATTCTGCCGATGCCTAGGATTAGGGAAGGTGAGAGTCTGGAGCTCAGGGGCTGGGGGAATTGAATTTGGACTCGGGCGTCATGGACTTGGGGTGGGTCTGGGGCTTAGTTTTGGGGTTGGGGGGGGGGGCTTAAAACTTTTTGGGGCTGAGGGGTGCCGGCATCATGGGGGCAAGATTGTGATGAAGGCACGCCCCAGTGCTCCCTCATGCTAACAGGTGGCTTTCCCGATTCCCCACTATTCGGATTTCACAACGAGCTCCCACCCAAAACCTACAAGGTTAATCATGTTTGCCTTGGTGAAGTTTCATCTCGTACATGGCACCTAACGGCACTCCGCAAGACCTGGGCTTTTCGCTTGGAGCCCTGAACCTTTGAAACCCTAACTGCCAAAGTCTCGCGACTTGGGGCTTCAAATTCGGTCTCCTGGCCTAGAGGGCATGAAACCCTCAACCCGAAATTCAGAACTCCGAAGTCTAGGTTAGGGTTTAGTCGGTTTAGGGTTTTAGGGTTTAGGCTAATTCTCGGTTTAGGGTGGTGTATGGCCCAAGAGCCTGCTCCGTTTCAGGCAAGAGTCCTCTCCGCCTCCTGGCCACGACCGTGCTTCGAAATCCCTGAACCCCACATGGGTGGTTCTTTCAATATCAGGAGCCTTTGTGAGTCCGCGTTATACTACGGCACCTAATATATTTAAGGTGCCCTAAAAGGGACCCAAATTTTGACAACTCCCCACATCAAACATCCGAGTCCTTGTAGGCCCCTAGAGGCCCTGAAAACCTGAAACGTCACACACTTCCAAACATCCTGAACCCGGGACCCGTCCTCGACGATCTGGCCGGATTTTAGGGAGCCTTCCTTATACTAGGATTTTGGGTTTAGGGTTTATAAGGCTTAAGGGTTTAGGCCTTAAACTCGGACGTTGGGTTCGAACTCAAAGGCCCTAGCCTCGCCTGCGACGGAGAAGTTTGCTTTGTTCTGCCGACGAAATGAACCCCATTACGGTTTAGGGTTGAGGGTTTACTTCTTTTTTCATGGGTCATTTGGTACTCGAAAAAGCTCCCTAGTCCGAAGCCTCCAGTTACCAAACTTCGTTCATAAACTTTGGAACTTATTACTCTGCATGCTTCGGGTTTTAGCTTGACGACGCAGACCCCGAATCGAACACCCTGGAATTCCCTGAACAGTTGACGTGGGCCCCAAGCAATATTTTGCAGCCTAGCTCTTCGTTCGTTGCAGGAACATGACTACATCACGGGGCTACGTGCAATATGCCCCGAAGAGGATCGACGCTTTTTGTTCGTGGGAATCCCAAACCCCTTCGTCGACACGCCCAGAGGGTCCAAAGTAATTACCTATATAGTAGAATGCAGTGTTTCTACATTAGGAATTACTATTATGATTTGGGGAAGTATGTGCCCATAACAGTACCTCGGAGCCTTTGAGAAGAGGAAGAGCATTCCAGGCCCCGTCTTGCCTCCTTCAGGCGCGAAGTGTCGTGCATCGACGCCTGCACTCAGGATCCAGTCTTCTACAGGCCCCTACACCACACATACCCCAAACGTGCTTCCGAATTCCGCCTAGTAAGTTCGTACTACAATTCTAGAGACGCCAGAAAGGCCAATATCCTAACATCTTCCAGGAGACAGTCACACCAAACGCAAAAGCTTTGAAGCCTTAGTCTAAGGCGTCAAAGCTGTAGGATTTCTCAAGCCCTGACACCTAATTAAGTCACCTAAGTGGTTTTGGGCGTTACGGTTCGGCCTTGTGCGGATTGACGGGGCGTGAAATGACTGAGCTAAGGTGTAACGCTTGTGGGTTTTGGAATAACTATGACGACTATACTAGTACGATTGCTACTATGTAGTCTGCGTTTTCTTGCTGCTCTTTCTTTCACTCTCACTTACTAACTAAGGAGACCTTTGGCTTCAGATACCTTCTGTCGAAAGTTGACTAGGGGTATAGGTAGGTATGGGTAGGTATAAGCATAGGTTTTTTTTTAAACACCTTTTCCATACTGCAGTACAGCATAGAGAGCCCAGTTGGGCAGGTTGGTTCCGCTATCCTTAGCCCGACTCACTTCCCGACCTTCACGACTCTGCATTCGACCGCTTAGGGCTTGGGGTTTAGGGTTTTAGGGCTTAAGGGTTTACGATCAGCTGATTAAGGGTCCAGAACTCGCTAGATTGCATGGATTCGGGGTTCGGCTGAGGGTTTGTGGCTTCGGGCCTTGACCCCCGGACCCTAGAACAGCAGAATTGACAAACCTCTTCACATAGCCCTATCGCATCGAAGCTAAAACATTCACGCAAGGAGACTATGTGGCCCCTTTCATCAAGGTGTTTTGGGAAATAGTGTGTGGGAATGCCTGCAACGATTCAAGACATGACTGTAGTTACTCAAGATACTCACAGGCTGTTTTGTTTGGATTATTTCCAGTGCTCCAGTGGTGCTTCTGTAACACAAATGTTTAGATTGCAAGGGTTTTTCAGCGACGCTGTAAGAAGCTTCTCTCAATAGGCACCCGAAGCCCAAACCCTAAACCCTGAGGCCCACCCTACACCCGAAACCCTAAATCGCCCCGAAGCCTAAACCCTAAGAAGCATCCATACCCTACCCTACTACCTACCCTACCCTACCCTTCCCCTTCTACCCTGAGAAGCATCCGAAGCCCGAACCCCGAAATCCGCCGGAGTTCGACCCAGCCTTCAGTCGACCCAACTCCAGGCGGAGGTCCGACATTTCGACTGCCCAAAGAAGGAGAGAGAGTGCTTCTTAGGTTGTTTTTTTCTTTTTAAGCTCCTTGTTTTCTGAGGGGTTTAGGGTTCAGGGGCGTTTTAGGGTTCAGGGTTAAGGGCTTTAGGATATAGGGGTTTAGGGGTCAGGTAGAAAGCAAAAGTCCAAGGGTCCCTTTGAGTGTTGATCTGAGGGATTTAGAAGGGCTTTTAGGGTTTCGGGGTTGAGGGGGGCTTAAGGTTCAAGGTCTTTTGGCTTTGGGTTTAATGACGGCTGCATCGATGCTTAGTAAAAGCAAAAACAAAAAGGTGAAAGGTGAGAGGTAGATTTCTGCGTTTAGCAAGGGCTGTTTGCATTAGTGAGGGCTTATTCGCTATGGGCGTGGTGTGGAGCATGGTGTGTTCGTGATTTTTTGGGTTTTTGGGCTGTCGGAATGGAATTTGCGGCTTCAACTAGGGGCGGGGGAGCTTAGGGAAGCTTTGCTCCTCTGGTTTAGGAGTCAAGGCTAGGTTTGAGCTTAAGAGACAGAGGGTTTGGGCTTTAGGAGCTCAGGCCTTGAGCTTTCGGGCTTTCGGCATAGTTCCAGTTGCAGTGCCTTGGGAATTGAGGGCTGGAGTGGGTGAATTGGGTTTCGGTGTATCTGCATGACCCCTAGACCCCGTGATCCCCCACTTCCCTCCCAACAAAAGCTCCGCATCCAGCCCAGGCTTGGTGGGGTGCCCTGAGTGAAACGGAGGTCTCATAGAGTATTAAAACTGCCCCATCCTCGCCAAAATCCAGCTCTGGTCCGTGCACCAACAAGATCCTGATAGCTAAAGCTCTCTTTGGGCTTAGACCATGCCTCTTGGCATGGCAGGAAGCAGGGCAAGGGCTAAATTCCTTATAGACAAGCCTACAAAAGGGGCCATCCTCTGGTTGAGGGCTTAGGCTCTACCACCTATTGACATCACCCAAGCCCCCTGACTCAGAAAATCCCTCGACCGGCCAGCCCAAACCCCTGAAGCATCCACAAAGAACAGGCACCAAAGCACCATCCTATGATTAAATGCTGAAGGATCGCCCTTCTTGTTAGGTTTCACATGTCGCGGAGCACGTTCGGAGCACTGCCTTCGAAATTTCGGGAATGGATCTTGGCCACCTGCGCAGTCGCAGGCTACGGCAGCTTTGGACGGTTGGGCCTTGGCATCGTTCGGTTTTTGTGCTAATATTCATAGGTCAAGAACTGTTTCACCCATGTCAAGTCATCAGCAAGAATTCCAATGCCGCAGCCATGCTGAACCCCGAAACTACACCCCTGGATTGCAATCCCGAAACTTCAAGCCAAAGCTCGCATAAAGCACACATTATTTAGGACCTTGATGATCGGATTCGGTGTTGACCAAATCGCAGGGAAATTTACACGATGCGTATAAGTATGAAAGTTTCCGATTTGCATTTGCATCCTGATATCAGGGGGCGTCGAAACAAGCTGCCCCTAGTTTGGTGAACCCCCCCCCATAAGCGACCCTTATACAACACCCGGTCGAAACTCGCATGGACTGCCCTTGAAACCAATAGTAATATTAGTAATAATAATATTACTGATAGTATTAATGATAATAATAATACTATTACTGATAATATTAATAACATAAAACCCTCAGCCTGAACCGCCAAGGCCCCAAGTCAATCCGAAGTCCACGCCCAGGGCCTCTGCTTCCTGGCTTGACCTCAGAACCTGCACCGACAGCAGGGCGGGGTTCAGGAAACTTGAGGTCTCAGGTGCGAAATGATGTACTCCCGTCTTCAGCAACAGGGCCCCCAAAAGTTCAAACTTCGTAAAATAGACTAGATACACAGGCCCAACCAATGGCTAAGTAAGAGTCATCCACGTTTAGGGTTTGTGGTCTGGAAGAATCAGGGACCTGAAGTACTCGAATTAGGTGTAGGGTGAACGCTATGAACTGGGGTCTTGATAAATAGAAGATGGCCTTTTTTAGGAGCCTGTCAGGTTCTATAAGGGCAACTAAATGGGTTCAGTGCTGTTTAGTGCAGGGGTCCCGTATGACTCACCGTAATGACTAGAACAAGATGTTGGGATTTAATTGTGACACCATATAGGGACCTTCAGCGCGTACTGTCAGTAACTATTTCCCAGAGGCTTTCCTCAGGGGTCCATGGGATGCCAACCCCGCCGAAACAAAAAATGTTGGTTGAGTACTTCCCTCTGACTCCTAGACCCAAGTGCGAAACACTAAGCCTTCGGCTGAATGCTAAACTAGATGCCCATTGGGACATCTATGCAAACATGTGCGCAAAAGTCGCCCGGCACAGTATCCCAGAAACTTCGCTCGCCTCGCGTCTCATCTCCTCCACCTGCAGCGCGTCCTCCGTGGGCGAGATGGTAAAGGCGGAGGATAAGGGTTTGGGGTTTGGGGTTTAGGTTAGGAGCTTTGAAGATTTGGGGGAGGTAGGGTTTTTCGGGTTCAAAGCTTTACGGATTTGGGGCTTAGAGCTTCTGTCGGATTGGCACATAGTGCTGACCAGGGTTGCCAGGAGTGTGCATAGTTTTTGCATATTTAAAGCATAAGGTTTCGGGTCTACAGGAAGCCCTAAACTCTCCTCTCACTGAGTCCTCCAGCTTGTCAGAGAGATTCTGCAAGGAACAGCCATGGAGGCAAGGAACCACCTCGCAGAGAGCGTCACGACACACGGCAAATACGTGATATACATACATATATACGCACACACACACACACACACATATATATATATATATATATATATATATATATATTTGCTAACTGATCGAATCCAAATAGTCCACCATGAACCCGAAACGCGAACATCCTTAGACCTCGTGCCCGAATACAGCGTCTACCTAAGCTTCTCGTCGATCCGCCCCAAGCCAACATAGAATGGAATCATGCTGCTGTCCGGAGTTGTTCGATAGTGATAGAGCGAGGCCTGGTTATGTAGAATAGTCGGAGCATGCTGTTACTTGCGCTCTATTCAAGCCCCCATAGTACGGCTGGGGACTTGGGATTTAATCTGGACGCCGGCTTTTATGATCCCCCCATGGCACATCTGACATACCGATATCAGCCCGATACCCGCCCCACCATATGTCACACCCCATGTTCCAGTTGGCTACATAGTGGCTTTCGAACCACGTAAGGTACCGAGTAACCCATTCTGTAGGCAAGTGCATGGCGCCCTTCGGAAAGCTTGTTAAAAGCTCGAGCATCTTCCTCGATTGGGGAGACCTGCGTTGTCTGGATGTTAAACGCCCGCCACCCGCCTCGTCTTCCAGAGTCTTGTGGAGCCCCCCCAGCTGCTGCGCCACAAGCGCCTGGCAGCCGGTAGGGTTGTGGGGTTTGGGGTTTAGAGGTTTTATGGGTTCCTGAACCAAGCTGGAGCCCCAAATGCGCCAACAAAATCATACAATATAGATGACTCGTCAGACAATCCTTCTGTCGTCGTTGAACAGCCGCGCGGACCCCTTCAATGCCCCCTCCTCCATATTGCATTAACGAACATCAAAGCGCTTAAACACCTGTAACAGCCACTTACAATTAGAAGGGTGTTTGCTTACTGCACCACATTCATAAGGAGCCCGAATATGTCAGTAATTCAAGCTTGTATATCAAAAGCCGATTTTTTATAGGCTTTACAAAGCCTAGACCTAAGAGTAACCTGGGAGTAAAAAGGGTGGCCTTTTTGGTTTAAAGGGGGTTATAAGGGAACCTAAACCCTAAAAAAGGGAATAAGGGCCTACTCCGGGACCTAGAAGCTCTTAGCGAAAGCCCCTTTAAACGCCCAACTCTGAGCGGTTCCTCCACGACCTCGGCCGGTGCACCGGGCGCCGGCGCGTCTGCCGCCACGGCGGCAGCCAGGCGTTCAGGGAGCGTCTGGACTTCGGCCTCGTGTTGTTGTTTTGGTAAGTCGTAAACCAAAAATGTGTTGATGAGATGCCAAAACCTTATAGGGTTTTGAAGTTTCGGGCAAAATAGCGAGCTTTTCGAGGTGTTCTGGCTCCTTCCTTTGTTGCGGTCTAGGGACTGTATGGGCGCTTTGTTTCTTGAATGCTCTTCTTGAGTCAACAACTCGGTGTATAAAGTCTAGGCAAACTCGTAAGTCAGGGGTAAACAAGCTTAGGTTGGGTTCACGAATTTTAAGGCTAGATCAGGAGCTCAAGGTATGGGAGCATGAGTTTAAGATCATCGTCACCCTGATCATCTTCTAAACCCTGATCACCACACCCAACCCTCTCCGCCCCGAGCCTGGAGGCCGCGCAGATGACCCGGAAAGTCACCCAAGAGCGATGCGTTGGCCGCTGTGAGCTGACAGAGCGAGGCGTTGGTTCAGGGCATTTATAGGGCCGCTTTCCGGCTTGAGGTCAACGTTGAGTTTAGGGTGTTGACAATTAAATTTGGAGGCACTGCATTGAGGGCCTTTAGGATCGTGAGGGAATTCACGCATCTTCACGGGTGTCTTGAGCTAATGCTTGCGAGTAGGCTGTTGATCTAAACTTTGGACTCGACTTGAACCGCATATTTCCTAGCTCGTGAAGCGTGGAACGCTAGCCTCAAGCTAAAAGCCTGACAGGATACGACAGACATGGCAGGCAGCGCAGACGGTTCCAAAAGGAGCAGCTACGCGTATGGAAAGTCTGCAGTGCCTTTGGGTTTGACTGATGGGGCCGTCACAGGGTTCCTTTCTGTTGACGGGGACCTGACTTCCACTGCAGATTTCAGGCTTTCAGGTCTTGGGGGTGGACGGTTGAGGCCTGAAGATGACAATAGGTCCAACGAAGCCTTTCCGTTGATAATGGTGCCTTTGTGCAGCTCATTACATTTGCCAAGACGGGATACTCTCCACCGCCTCTACAGAGTCTGAGTAAGCATTTTCCAAACCCTAAGCCGTATAAACGAAGGCCTTCAGCTGTCAAGAAGGTGGCTGGAAGCTGCTTTCCGACAAAGTCTTTGGAACATAGGACACTCCGCAGCAACAGCAGAATGTCAGAATTCATCCCCGGGCTATCCCTTCCACATCGTTGTTTTAATGCAGACCCGCCCCCCCGCCGCCAAACATGTGCTCTCTAAATTTTCTCTGGGCACCGAAACCCGAAACCCTAATTCCAGGGCCCTGAAAGCCCGGAGGCCTCCTCCTTCATGGAAGCCGTCATCTGCGCGATGACCCGGGCCTTCCGAGCGCAAGCGTGTCCTACCTTTGGAATGTGGCTTTTCTTACAGCGTTTACGGTACCGGATGCAAGCATTTCGGTGCGGCATAGAGGGGTTCTTCTCAACTCAGGATAAGGATAGAAGAGCTTCGAGTTCCCGGGCGCCTTGGCGACGGTGACGACATGGCCACAGAGCCCTGTTTTTTGATTCTGCGCCGCAGGTCAAATGAAGATCCCAATGTCGACTGTAAGGCGATCTTGGAAAGAGGTCTTCGTGAAGGATTTCGAACCGCGCAGTAGATGAGTATGATAACACCGGAAGCGATGAAGCCAGACCTATACTCTCGCAAAGGTGGCGGTTGTGCTGATGTTGGTGCGAAGTGATCGTGACCAATGCCTTTGTTGAGCACAACTGTTTCGGGAGAGGCGGTGCTGACGATGATCTCGATGCCAGAAGTCTCGCGCTTCAGCGCCAAAGCCCTGCAAAACGGTATACCGGTCCCTGGTTACTGCCCGAGCCCAACCCTTACCTTCCAAGTTCGATGCTGCTAGGTTCTTGTTGGAACTTAGCTATGAACTAGTATTTAAAGCAAGTGTTCTAGCGTAGGCGCGGTAGCTCGCTTGAATTAAACTCTTTAACAAGGACCCAGAGGAGAGTGCCTCCACATCTGCAAGCTGCGTGGACAGATCGGATCTGTGCTGCTCTGATGCGGAGTGCAGTTCCTCGCATTGGAACGGTGGGCTATGGTTCGATACTTGTGGGGTCTGACAGACACCCGTGGTAGTGTGGAAAGCATTCTCTACACGGGGTACGCATCTGCTCCACCGGTGCTACAAGCAGTGGGCACAAGGACAGACAGATGAATAACATAGGGGCCTGAATAATCAGAATAGGGTTGTGGGGCCCAATTTACTTTAATGATAATCAAAACTCCCAAAATCAAAGGCTGGGAATGGCCTTCGAAGTCTGCTGCAGCTGATTCTGCAACTCTGCGATCTGCGAGCTCAGCGATGTCCAACGCTCCTGGTCCTGCAGTGACCCTTGAACAGATTGCAGCAGCGCTTACGAAAAACTCTGAACCGAAACCATCCGAAGTTACCAAACTTTCCTGACATAAACCATAAGCCACACGCGGAAACGGAAGCCTTCGGAATTTCAATTGCAACCAAGTCGGCTGTGCCTCAAGGAATTAAGACTCTGAACTCAATTCTCTTTCAGGGTCCTTAAAATCAAAATGACGAGCTGTCTTGCAGTCCTCAAAGTCCCGAATTTGAAAAACCCTAAACCTCGAATCTGGACCATAAACCTGACCCCCATGACCCTACAATCCGGGTTCGTTGTGGCTGATCTTGAGTCAAGACCCTGTTCTTCTGGAGCGAAACTCGGATTGCTATTCTTTTTCTGACACTCCCATTTGAGGCTTCGGGTTCGCGGGCTCTGGAGGCCTAGCCGGAAATTGTGTATGCCCACAGAGGTCTTTGATACTACTGGGTCTTTAGCAAAATCAGCCTAGGCATGGAAAAGAAACAGCACTCATGATGGTCACAGCTAATTGGCCATGCAATATAAGTTGACGGCCCCGATATTATACCGGATGTTGATCACTGTAGTTACCGTGACCCACGCTGACAACCACTGCCATAACAAGCACTGCATCTTCGAATTTTATCATGTCCGAAGCCCCTGTTGTGTACTCTTGCAACTCAACCTAGGACCTAAACCCTAAAATGACCATCCAGATCCCCTAAACCTCAACCTATATTTACTAAAAGCCCTAAACCTGAAACACCAAACCCTAAACCCTAAACCCTAAACCGCGAAACCCAGTCCTCCTGCCGCCACATCCTCCACATCTCCTCTTCTAGGACATGGGCTCCCGTCGTTTTGTCGGGGTTTCTGCAACCGGTGCAGGATGACTAGCTGAATATTCATGAGGGTTCCCTGGCATAGTTGTGATTACTTTGGCTTTGGTATACCCCCAAACCCAGTTCTGAAGATTGATTAAGGCTCCTGGAGTGGAACGCTGCAGAACAGGTTTTGGGCTTCCCCGCTGTCAAGCGCTCTAAGCTCAGGTCGGAGTAGCAATACTCCCTAATCTAGGGAACCTGATTCAGAATCCATGGGCCTGTTACCCCAAAATAGTAGGGTTCATTTAAGGAACCCTAGTAAAGCCCCAAGGTTTCTTAATCAGGTTCCTACATTACTATAGTACCCTTGTTATAGATCCCTTATAGTAACCTCTATAGACCCCTTTAAAGGAACCCTAATAAAGGCCCTAGGTTTCCTAAGCAGGTTCCCTTACCTATTCTTACTAGTGAGGCCCTTGAAATGCAACTCCAAGCTTGCAAATCCGATGCACCCATCCCTAAATGCGAAAGGCCCTCGGCCCCAACCCAGCCGAAAACCTGACCTGTGGATCTAAAAGCCCCATGGCTTTGTTTTAGGATGATGCCTTAGACTTGGGCGTTAGTAGCTACTTTTTGCTCATTTCGATGATGATACTCGTGGCGCGGTGAGCTCGGAAGTAAGAGACACCGAACAGCTGGAGCCCCCTAATGCAAGGTCACGGAAAGGGAACCTCTGCTTCTGAGAAATCCGAATTCTACGTATAAACGGGTACATATTGCAAAAGGACCGGAATAGCAAATCAACAAAAATAGCAATATTTGTACCGTTCTTTCGGGTTCACGAATATAGATTTATAGTACAAATGTAAAGCCTCCGAAGCTCTCGTCAAATTGTGTAGGCACGTATACTGTCCAGGCTTGGTATCATAGAAGCTGGCACTTACACTCCAAGAATGTGAAGGACTAAAGAAGCAGACTAGGGCTTCGGTGTGCCTGATAATGTCATTTCGTGTACGTGTGTGCATATGCATATCTGAATATATATATATATATATATATACGTACATATGTATGTACACATGTGTGGACGATGAAGCGATACTATTTCCAGTCGGGGTTTTCATACAGTTCAGTTCGAGGTATGCGGGCTTGAACGCACGGGCTTGCGGCTCATTGAACCCTATACTAGAACCGCAAAACCCTGAAGCATAAGAAGAGCTACAGTATAGCATTCTAGAACCCTACACGGTTGGGTTTAAGGTTTAGGGCCTTTTAGGGTTTGGGGTTCAACCACATGAAACCCTGTAAATCCCTGCAAGCAGCTACGAATTTCTGTATGAAGCCCCAGGAGTGGGCAACATCTTCCAGCTATACTGCCAAGACGAAGAACCACAGGTCCTTGAGAGTGGGCCATTCAGCTTGGACCTGCAAGCGAGTTGTGAGCCCCACCGGGGGCTGCTTTTAGCCTATACAGAGGCCTCTAACAAAATACTGGTAGCATGGGGTCCTTATTGAAGGGTTCTATACGGGGCACTGTAGAGGTTCTATAACGGGAGGCCTTAATCACTAGACTAGAGTGTTGGGGCTGTCTGAGGAAGAGTATTATGTGTGTTGTTGTCCCGGCCACACAGTTATCACACTGAAACCCTAAGCAGGCGGATGACAACTTACTGTACACCTATACCTGCACTACTCTTAGGTACACATACATACCTACATAGTTATATACCTACATATATACATGCATAATTAGATACATCCAACTTTACACTTGTGTACCGGGCGAACATGAAACCCAAGGGTCCAAGTACACTATGATCGTATACTGTCCCGAATTTCAAATCGCGACCTCCAAGACTACTATTCTGAACCAAGTAAAAGATGATCAGGCTCTTTGGGTCCTTCAAAACCATCAAAACACCCTGGAGAACCGCTTCTAGAACTATTTGCTTAAGAAACCCCCCCAAAAAAAAATCATAATCCCTATATTACCCCCATAAGGAATTGATTTTTTATTTTTTGGGGCTTCTTAAGCAAATAGTAGTTTACAGAACCCTGTAAGATCGCTTTTGCACAGGAACCCTGATTATTCGGTCCTACGTCGCACTGTGACGGAAACATCGGACCAACTTCTCCCTGGCTCTCCACTGAAGAAAGCTCCCTGTGGCAAGCTGAAGTAGCTCAATTGTTTTCTTTGAGCTCCTTTTGACACCTGCTCGCCCGAAGCTTAAACTCGACTGGTTAACTGTCGGTTTGAGGCGAGATTTCGGTTTTCATGTTCACGGCAGCTGATCGGGCGGTACACCCCAGGCACTGAACCAATAAACATGTACTGAAGGGCATTTCGGCTTTTCTCAATGTACGTAGTCATAGAAGTCATGCTGCCGTCCGATCTCCAAGTCATGACTTCGAAAGACATCGGAAATGCTCGATCAATACAGGGGCCTTAATGATTAGAATACGGCTTGGGAGCCCATTATACTATATTTACAATAAGGAACAGCAAAATAGTGTAGGTACTTATTTAGGCCCCTATATTAGGGTTCCAGGATTACGGGTTACGAGTGTGGGCTTCAGAGCTTTAAGATCTTGCAATCTCGTGTGTCGGGTTTAGGGCTCAGGGGTACCGCATAGAGTGTTGGGGGCATCACATCCTCACTAGTTGTCATTATTGGGGGACGACACGGAAATTCCTACCCTTCTATTACTCAGGTATCGTGATTCGTATTAACTATTGAGTATTTCATTGATTCATGTATTAAATTACGGCTAGCCACCCCTTTGACCCATAACAGCCAAGTCACCATTCGCGTGCACGAGAGCGCCGCACGGTCCGCCGCCAACTCGGCGGCGCTGGCAACCCGGAGCTGCTGGTCTTTCCTCTGCTGTCTCAGGGGTTTAGGGTTTGCGGCTTTTAGGGTCTCAGGGTTTTAGGGCTTTGGTAAGGGTTTAGGGCTTAGGGTTTAGAGTCCTTCCTTCCTTCTTTTGCTGTCTTTGGATTTGGGGCTTGTAGTGGAAGGTTCCTTGAAGCAGGGGGTAGGGTTAAGAGCTTAAAGGTTTAGAGTCCGTCCTGCGGCAAGGCGCTGGTTAAATGAGCTTGTGCAGGGCGTTTTAGATATTCGTTCATTACGGTCTCGTTCTCTTGGGTTCTGACGTAAAGTTTAGGCTCCCTCCATGGTAGGGTTTAATTAAGGACGAGGTTTGGGGATCAGGCTAAGGCTTGGTTTTGGGGTTGGGATGGAGGCTGCGATTCACTCTTGAAGAGTTGGCGCAAATGGCAAGAGACAGGTCATTTTGTTGGGGGCAACATCAGCGCCCTCATTGTGTTGATGAACATGCCGAGAACTTACAGCCCAGCCGAAAAAGTTTGCCCGCCCGTGGCTTTCCGATATCTGGATCCTGGCTTGAGTTGCAGAGTTTCTCCGGGGCTGAACAATCGGGAATGTCGATGCGACTGTTCGGGTCCTTTTAGGGGCTCTTACGGCTTTGAGATTCTGATAATTGGGGTGGAAGCATTGTCCTTCCTGCCGGGAGAAGTTGAGATGTTCTGCCGTCTAGTGCGTCGAATGCAGGCGCTGGAAGCCTCCACTCGCTCTCAGGGAATCCGGCTTAGATTCGGCTTCGTTTTGGGGAATTCCGGTGCTAGGGGCTTTGCTTGCGAGATTTATATAAGGGCCTCGAGAAGATCGCACGAATATGACCGTGGCTCAGCTGGCTGTCCAGCATCCTTTTCATGGCATCGCAGGTGTCGGTCATGTAGTCACGGCACCTGTGCTGCAGGGCTCCTCTCTAAGGTTTAAACCAAATTAAATTCTGAAGCCGTAAACCCTGAAACCTCCCCCCAAACCCGAGAGCCAACAACGCCTCCTGCACGCAGGTCTTGAGCCTGGTAAACCTTCTGATTCGAGCTTGGAGCTGGCTGTCGAACACATCACCATGCATACGTGCTCATATACATACCTTCATCTATGTCTAGATGAGTACTGTAAGCAGTTTGGTTAAGAGTTTCTCGGACGGTATACATACGAGCTTACATTACATAGACACATACGTACTGTAAGCATGCATCCACAACCAATGCACATGTGCGTGTGTGTACAGTCTGTTGCTTGGGCAGAGGGTATGGGTGCTGGAGCCTGTGTTCTCTGGGAACTAGAGTGACGCCTGCGAGTGTGTGTATGTTCGGAACACGAGGATATGCTTCAAGTCTTGCACCCCCGGATCCCCAAACCAAGAAGACAAACCCCGAATCCAGAAATGCCAAGCCCGAAATCTCTGGCCTCTCCATCTCGTCTTTGCCCAGCTGATCCAAAGTCCTTTGAGGTGAGCGGGAAGTGTTGGAGACATCGGGATTCGGCGGCCGAAGGTGTCTGAACATACCGGGTTTGAATCATTGGAGATGTAAGGTATATCGTCAATACAGTTATACCAGTACTCTTGGAGGATATTAGTTCCAGATTTAACAACTCAGACATCTACAATAGTGGCTCTGCTTGTGTTCCTTGGGTCTGGGGTTACGGGTCGGGCTTCGGGATAAAACTGCAGGTCTGCGAGGTTTCGCTTGGCTTTTCCGGGGTTGGCGCGAGGGTCCAGGGGTTACGAGTTCGTGCTCTCAAGCGCTTGACACTACACAGTATTCAACAGGGGGATGTCGTTTGTTGTTCGTTCTTTGCTAGTGTATAATTACTGATTGCTGTGTGTTGCTGGCTGGCGTGTTAGGTTTTTGCTAATGTGTTGGATGCAGCTGTTGTCGTTTGGTTCCTTGTTTGTTCCTCTGCTTACATGTAGATATGCCCGCCCTCTTTAATCGGATATTTGTTTGCTTCGTTCGCTTGCAGCTCTGCTGACTCTTTGACTGGTTTGCGCGTAAATTGGTACGATTGTTGTGTTCTGGGTGGGTGAACTGGAAGGTACTGGTTTGTTGGTTGGTCGCGGTATGCTGCTTGATGTGTGATAACTGCTGTTTGTTGTTGGGTGTCTGCTGCTAGATCGTTCCAGTTATCCTTATTGAGCTCATTGTTCTTGCCGCTGTTCGAGATGTTGAAACATCTAGCGATTCTAGCGACGACACCAACGAAACTATGCTGACGATGATTCTACTCTAGCATCATTTTACTTAATGTTGCCTCAGTACTACGGTACTGTATGGGGGTGGTGGTGGTGGTGGTGGTGGTGGTGGTGGTGGTGGTGGTGGTGGTGGTGGTGGTGGTGGTGGTGGTGGTGGTGGTGGTGGTGGTGGTGGTGGTGGTGGTGGTGGTGGTGGTGGTGGTGGTGACGGTGCTGGTGGTGGTCTGCAGCGTAAATCGTCAAATCTCAGGAGTACTGTTGCTTCCAGGGTTACTGGGCTACTGCCTGCATCTACGCTTGCATGCACAACCTAACTTGGTGTAAGATGGTCACTCCTATCAAGTCGTGCTCAGATTTGTGCTGTGGCTGTGGCAAAGAAAGCTTACAGAGTGTTGGGGTTTAGAGTTGAAGGCTTTCGGGTGCAGGGACTAGGCTGCAAGGTTCATGCATTGGCTTTAAGGCTTTGCTCTGAACAAATAGCTCTCCTTTGTCATAACTTCTCTCTGAAAATAATCATACCTCCAGCCCCAAGCGCCGAAGACTGTGCTGTAAAGCTAAGCCCCTGACTCGCAAAACTCCGAAATTCCTTAACTCCTGAAAACTTGAGCAGTACATCTCGAACTTGCGTTCTAAACTCTAATCTAGTCTGTTCAGTATCCCGCTGGGAAAAAGTATATACTCTTTTAGGCTTCTTATTCTATAATAGGAACCCAGAGACCTGAAAGTAAAAAAGTGTACCACTGAACAGCCTGGCTTAATCCGCGACTCCAAACCCAGATCCGACATCGAATACAGATGCGCGGATTGCAAGATGCTTGCTTAGCCCTAGATTCCTAGACGCTTGCCCCCTGAACCCCCAATCCTATACCCCAAACATATATGTATAGGTATGTGTATATATATATATACATACACACCCTGAATCCTAAATCTTAAACCCTGAACCCTAAGCCGTGACTCAGAATCCTTATCGCTCCGAGGTCGGCACTGCTGCCGGAGTCGCGCATTCAAACGAAACAGCTCCTCAACATGCTCTCCTGAGTTTGCAGAAGTTAGGGTTTAGGGTGCATATATATACATATATATGTATATATATATATATATATATATGTATCGGGCTTGGGGTACAGGGTCTAGGGCGAGTTTGCGAAAGTTAGGATTTAGGGTATATATGTGGGTGGTTGTCAAAACTATGGTCCCGTGTTGGATCCCTATTATCATGCGGCGCCTAAAATTTAGGGTACCCACAAAGGGACCCCAATGTTGACAACTACCCATGTAGGGTTTAGGGTACAGGGTTTAGGGTTTGCAAAATTAAGGGCTCAGGGTCTACGGCATGTGTGGGTTTTAGGCTTTGGAAAACAACGTTTAGGGCAGTATGTGGCTGTAATGTCCCAATCCTAAACCCCTGTAGTCAGACTTAGGATTTTTTAAGTTGAGGCTAAAACCTATTAGGACCTAAACCCCTGATTCCTAAACCCTTAAACCAAATGCTGCCAGCTCCATGGTCCATAGGCCCGAAACAAGCTTCTACGATTTACTGTACAGCAGCCAATGTCTGACTGAAAAAACCGCCTCACAAAATAGAAACCCTAGACAAACCTCGCCAAAAGCCATCAAACCCAGGAAACAGCTCTGTGAGCTCTGTTGCCACGTGTCTTAGCTTCTGGATGTCTGCTGTGTCGTTCTTGTGCTGCTCAGCGAACCTGCGCTCAGCTGCTCGGATTTTTTCAACATTTGCCAAGCTGCAAGCTCGCCTCAACAACTGACCTGGTTCACAAATTGATTCAGTGAAAAGCCCCCGTCTCATAGGTGACTGAATAAAGATTCTTCCTTAGGGTTCCTTATCATCGCTGTAGCATTGTATACTCCCAATCCTTACTCTAATAATGGTCATTGCCCTCTGCACCAAAAAATCTCCGAAAGAAACCCCGATAGTAGACCTTACAAGGGACCCTGTTAAGAAGCCATATTCCAACCCGAAAGCCTAAGCCCTCAAAGTCCTTGTAGTAATAATCTATAGGGGCCTTAATAATTAGAACAAGGTGTTGGGGCCCATTATACTACATTTATATATATATATATATATATAATAATAATAATAATAAGGAACCCACCCAAAATAGTACAGGTAATTGCTAACACCCCCACATTATCCAGCCTTCGGCCCTCAACCGACCGCCCTCGAGCTGTTGATCCTGCTGAAACGGCAATACCGGGGCCTTCATGACTAGAACAGGACTTGGGGGGGGGGAACATTACTGTATGAGTATAACAGCCATTAAGGGGCTATGAAAGAATATCATTATCTTGAACCCTGCACCATGCAGAACCCTAGGTACATGGCCCTCACTTCTCTAGATGGAAATCTCCCACTGAAGCCCGACTCCCTTGAACTCCCGCTGTGAAGCATTCAATTTCAAAGCCCCAAACCACACATAAGCCTGCAATTTTCGGCGATGACGGCACAGAAACACTGCGTGACACAACGTGCAACATCAGCCGACAGCTCCATCGTTGAAGAAAGCACTCCCAGCGGCCCAACCACTACTCCGTTAAACCCCATAAAGCCCGGAACCCTTAAATTCAGGAGCAGGAGATTTTCTG
This sequence comes from Symbiodinium sp. CCMP2592, assembly GCA_905221615.1. Classification (NCBI taxonomy): domain Eukaryota; class Dinophyceae; order Suessiales; family Symbiodiniaceae; genus Symbiodinium; species Symbiodinium sp. CCMP2592. The sequence continues at coordinate 57,220 of CAJNDT010005893.1, read as the reverse complement.
ATTGGTTAGTTTAAATAAGCGGACCAGGGATAGATTGTATACAGATGATGAACGCTCACATCCTTGCAAACCAAGCTGCTGGTGATGCAGCTGCGCAATGCCCGCCGTGCGCATGGCCTCCCGCAGCGTTTCCAGGCCTTGAAAACTGTTTTCGTTGGGGTTTCAGGGTTTTACAACTTTAGGGTTGTTTGGGTTTAATTATGTTTTCCGGGGTTTGGGGTTTAAGCACCAGGCTTGGGATCGTAAGATTCCATGGGCACGGTGTTCCAAAGCCAATAGAAGCCCGAAGGCTTCAGAACATAATTCTTGCGGGCGCCTTACGGAACTCCATATAACACTATAGCCACAAGGGGGCTTCCGGAAATGTGGGACCCAAATACAGTACACTAAATAGTAGGATCCTTATCATAAGGATCCCAAAGTAAGGTACCCCTGATTTTCGGAAACCCCCATATTGGCGTTCCCCTAATCCGAAACCCTAAACCCTGTAAACCCTACCCTACAGGCTGAATCCCCTGATTCCGAAAGCGGTCTTCTTGTAGCATCCTGAGCCCAGAGCAGGTGCCAGCTTCCTCCCGGAACGCCTGCGAGTCAGAAATGCAATTAGGGTTTAGGGTTTTAGGTTTTAGGGGTTTAGGGGTTTAGGGTCTAGGGGTTTAGGGTTTAGGGATTCGGGAGAAGTTGGAGGTTCGACGTACGGAACTAAAGGTCGGAGCAATTTCTTCGTGCATATTCTAGCGGGTGCGTAAGTGTATATACGTACGTCTGTACAATGGTCATAGTAGAGATGCGTAGTAAATGATATGCCGTCAGCAGGTTCCCGGAACATTCCTGAAGCTCCTGAACTTTAAAAACCCTAAACCCTAAACCCCTAAACCCTAAACCGTAGCTTCTATCAACTTTCAAGATCCCAAAACCCTATTGGCCCGGCAGACAGCCTGAACCCAAAGCCTCAAGTTAGAACTTGGGAAGGGCTTTTGAAGCTTCGACATGTAAGGTTCTGAATGATTCGCAATTACATCTTTTTTATCGTCCGCCGATATATATATATATATATATATATATATATATATATAATATGTGTTGTTTAAGACCATTACAGCGACAGCCAAGGTAGGGACCAGGGGCTATGGCACTTCAGCTTTCAGGCTTCCTGCTTGATGGCTTCGGGCAATCAGAATCGGCAGGAACTTCGCTGTACGCGGCCCCCAAGACAAGGCGAGTTCAGGCCGCGCATGGAAACTACCACCCTAGATCCTAAAACAATACCGACCGCTACTAAACCCGAAGTCGAAAAGCTTTCAACCCAAAACGTAGACAAGGGCTTAGATGCTATACCTGGGACATCCGCGGTCCCACACATTCACACGCATAAGCACACACACACAGAGACCAACACACACACACACACACACAAGACAAAACAACGCGCACACACACACACACATGCACACAAACCATAGACACCACTACAAAGTCTCGTAAGCTCCCCACCCTCAACAGCACAAGGGAGCTGAACCCTAGGTGCTGAATTCTTAGAGATCGCCCTGAACGGGAAGGACCAACGCCTAAAACCTCTCTGATCCGGAAGCTCTACTTTGGGTCTAGGGCTTAGGGTCTAAGGTTTGGGGTTTACGGCTTCTGGCTTTGTTCTGCTTCTGCTACAATGCCCATGTGCAGCCTGGCGAAAGCGCTCCAGCTCCAGGGACAGGCCAACGGAGCCCTGCCCGGGGTGTCGGATATGGGTGGTTGTCAAAATTAGGGTCCCTTTTTGGGTCCGACTATGATCTAAAAGAACCATAATTTTGACAACTACCCATATGGGGTTTAGGGTTTCGGGTGCGCCATGAGGGGACTCAGTACAGGACCGACAACGCAGAGAGGTCGGGCTCATTGCTTGCACTCCACTGTAGCGCAGTCGCTACGGGGTTCCAGGTAGGGGACAGCCAGTATCGGTATCGCGGACACTAAAAGAAAACCCACATCCTGCTGGGATCAAACCCGAAAATTCGGAGTCGTAAACTCCCCGAAGCCTCTCTGTAGCATTACAAAATATCCACAAATGCCCAGTACATACAAACACCCAAATCAACACTGATCCATATTGTAGGCCTACATTGGGGACCCGTCGCGCTATCGTTTTCAACCACTAGATAGAGAAACCAATAGTGAGAATCCCTAATCCTCTACAAGCCGACTACCAATAACCCCAAAGCCCTCAACCCTACACCACCCGGATTGGCTTTCTGAATCCTTAGTATGGTCTAGGATTTTAGAACCCTACTAGAGCATCATCTCAGCCCCGCTACAGCGCTGCCTGCCGGTCACCACCTGAGAGCTTCGGATTCCGCAAGGGGACTTGGAAAGATTCTATGCCGCAATGCCGGGTTCCAGAAGAGTTAGGGACGAAATGAACCATAAAAGGGTTTAAGGTTCATATACCATATAGGGATTCATAGTATATGGGTATAGGGCCCCTACTTTTAAGGGTCATTTGGTCCTTCAGGGAGTTAGGGTTGGGTTTTCGACGAGGTTTCGGCCCTCGGGCTGACCTCGGGTCTCGGGCAGAAGACCTGGATCCATCCTGGGCTCCAAAGTTAACATTCGCATCGCTCACTGGAATGGATCATGGCCTTGAAACGTCGTTGACACAGTTCCTTCTTAGTATCCCCCTGTGAACTCTGCACTACCCCGAGCGCTCATTCACCAAAAGTGCTTGCCGAGCCAGGAGAGCATGCAAGCATGTTCAGGGTTTGGAGCGTCCAGCTTAGAGACATAGGGTGTGGCCATAAAGCAATGTTTCCTGTGTGCATACATATATATATATATACACATGTATATATATATATATATATATATATATATATATATGTATGTATATATGTATGTATGCATGCATGTATGTATGTATGCATATGTATACTTATCTTATATGTATATACACATACACACACATATATATATATATATATATATGTATGTATATATATATATATATATATGTATATGTATATACATATGTTGCTATATGGCACCGTATGTATATACATACACACATAGACGTCGACACACATGTATATACATGCACGCATGCATGTATGTGTATGTATATATATATATATTTACACATATCCCATACACATGTCTTTCATGCCATATCATGTGGCGCCACATCTTAGCACAAACAAGTATGTGTGTGTAAATATCTGCATGCATGTATGTATGTGCATACACAAGTGCATGTGTACATATATAAATATGTATATATATATATATATATATATCAGTACATATACGAACTACTCGACCTCCACCCCCCGCGCCGCGAATAAAACAAAAAGCAAATCCAAAAGTGTGTTGAGTATTAGGGTGTATTTGTGCTCTCTCTCTCTCTCTCTCAATAGGATCTTGTTCCTGCTCCAGCTCTTGCTGCAGTTCTTGCTTCTGCTTTTGCTCTTACTCCCTGCTCTTGCTCTTGCTCCTGCACCGACAACCCCTAGCTCAAAACGGGTTTTTAAGAGGCAGGGATGATTTCACAGGGATTTGCCGGAACGTATCCTTTTAAATCATTGGGGGGTGACTCATAAAATGGGGGAGTGACGAGCCCCTACATAAATGTCTCGGGTTTGTGGCTGCTTGACTGACCCGCTTGAGCATATTCACCCGTCTTCGCATGATGCCATGCAGGGAAAGGATCAACAACTGTAAGCCACAGACATGCTGCAGTTGCTTGCTATTTAGGATAATCTCGCTTCGAGGACCTCGGATTGTTTTGGTTCGTGGGGTCTCGGTCTTGGAGAATGAAGACACAAACGAAGCGGCTTTTCGCATGGCAGATAGAAATTATGATCTGTGGGTACAATAAATAAAGACGGCGCATATGTCGCGCACACACCTCTAGCACGCCTTGTGCGGCCGTGGGTGGTGCCTGCTTCCCGTCCGAGGAACTAAATACCCGATGACGCTAACAGCCAGAGACTTGGCGCCGAGGGGATTTCGTAATACGAAGGCTTCGCTACGCAAGAACACCGCACGTTTGGAGTGCAGTTGAATTACAGATGCCCGCTCCACAGGCAGCCTCAGGCCCTCGTATGTAGGCCGTGAACCATGACCTATACAAGTGGAAGAACGCGGCAAAATGCCTAGACATGCCTGGAACGCAATCGTCAGCCTCCGGCACGCACCATTTCCTTACTTCCTCTGGGTCTATAGCTTTGCTCTAGCTATTCTCTAGAATCTTGGATGCGACAGCCTCCGAAAATAGGGAACCCTAATATGGTACCCTAAATAGTGAGACCCTTATTGTAAGGACTCCAAAATACGGTACCTTATTTTCGGAAACTCCCAAATAGCCAGCCTCAGTACTTCGAAGCTGCTTTCAGACGGTACTCTCGCTCACGAACTGGCCCTCCGACTGCTCAGGGGTGATGGTGCTGGGCGTCTTCTTGCCATCGCCATCCTGCTCCTGGGTTTTCACGGTTTAGGGTTTAGGGTTTGGGGTTTGCGGTTTAGGGTTTGCGGTTTGGGGTTTAGGGTTTATCCAGGGATGAAGTCGCATAGACTAGACTTCTGTTTTCATTGTCATACTGCATTCCTTGAAGGAACAGGTCCCCAAAAAGCACATTAAGGTATGGGCTCCTTTTTAAGGAACAGGTCCCAACAAAACCGTAAAGTCACTGAAGCCTGAAGGACGAAATGACCCTTAAAAGTAGGGGCCCTATACCCATACTATACTATGAATCCCTATATGGTATATGAACCTTAAACCCTTTTAGGGTCCATTTCGTCCTTAAGGAGTATGGTACTCCAGAACCCAGGCTCCTCATCATTTCCCTCGATGAAGGCACCGGCCCAAAGCATCTTGCACCGCACCAAGGGGCTCTCCCCACGGAAGATCCTCAAGCGAACAGGCCACACTCCAGAAACTCTCCCTGAAAGCCCGAAGAACCTAGATCAGATCTCTTGGCCCCAACCCCAGCCCCCAAAAATTCCCTTATGCCCTATAAACCCTATAAACCGTAAAACACAAAAAAACAGAACCCGAGAGCCTCAACGGAGCAAGCAAGAGCTGAATGGCGATCCACAAGGCCAAGCCGGCAATAATGCCGTAGCCTTGTCTCTGCGAAAGAAGAAACAATGGGTACTCTTGCAATTTCACATCAGAGTTTATAGGGGTTTAGATGTATATCACTACGTAAGGTCTTACGGGTTGCTTATGAATTCCTCCATGAGCCTTAACACGGAGATCTGAGGCAGCAGCCGATGCTGAAGGTGAAGGGCATGGTGATCATGGCCACGAAAGCTGGCAAGGCTTCCTGCTTGCTGAGATCCCCGGACCAAACCAAAGGAGCACCCTGAACTCTAATCCCAAACACTTTCAAACCATACCAAACGCTCTTAACTGAACTCTATAAGCCCGTGCAAAGCCCAAAGGGTGCAGGCCACCTCTTCAGCCCAACAGAACGACCGGAGGATTGAAGGTACCAGCAAAACCAGATTTTTTGTAAAGAAGGAATCGACCTACTAGAAGGGCCTTCATGCGTAGAATAGAGTTTAGGGTCATGTCTTAACTAGTATACCAGTACAATAACAACAAACTCTAACGAATATGCTTGCCAATTGTTGGCTGAATATGTGTGTATGTGCATATATATATATATATATATATATGTGTGTGTGTGTATGTATGTATGTATGTATGTATATATATATATATATATATATATATATATATATATAGAGATGTGTATGTATGTATATATATATATATAGAAATTATACTGACTTAAAGCATACTTTGAACAAAGGGGAATAGTGCTCACCCGGGGGCTACTGAGGGGATGCACTCAAATAATTACACGACAGGGTGCGCTAACGGATCAACATCAAGCCCAAGACGCCCAGACCCAAACACTAAATCTCACACCCTCAAAAACCGCGCTCCCGGAAAGGTTTCCGAACCCTAAACCCGAAAATTCAAAAATCATGCTGGGCTTGGGGTTTAGGATGTAGAGTAACCCTAAACCACAAACTTGAGAAATCGGTGCTCCTGGAAGTCATCCCAGTCCACGCCCTTCACAGAGCTGCACATCATCGCGCCCAGGAGGCAAAGGATGGGGCCAGAGGCCAGCGGGGGAACCTCAGAAAAATAGAAGACCGCGCGTTTACGGTTTTTAGTGTAGGGTTTAGGGTTTCAGGGATTCATCATGGGTTCCTTTAAAGAGATCTTGGTTTAGGGTTTTAGGAGGTCTGCAAGGGCTCATTGAAAGGGATCTATGGGGTTTTTGGGTTTCGGGGTTGGGGTTTTAGGTTCAAGGTTTCCTAGGCTGTTCAGTGATTTATAACCCACTGGGAAAAAGTATATACTTCTTTAGGCTTCTTAAAAAAACATAACAGGAACCCAGAAACCTGAAAGTAAAAAAGTGTACCACTGAACAGCCTGGTTTCAGGGTCTGGGATCCAGGGTTCAAGGTCCGGGGTTCAAGGCTCCAGGGTTCAGAGATTAGGGTTTGGGGGTTTTGCGATTTGTGAAGAGTTTAAGAGTTTTGGGGATTTATAGGGGGTTTAGGCAAACACTTGCAAGTGAGCATGTCCGACGGTGCCGTTTATAGGGGTTTAGGGGGCTCTTGGGGTGCAAGGCGTGCAGCTGAGGGTCTAGAGCCTAAGGGTTCAATCAAGCACAAGGGGCCCCGAGTACCTACGAAGTCCTCAGTGGGGTTTGTAAACTCGGAATTAGTACTAGGGTCTGTGTTTGTGCTCCTCGTATAACTACTGTAAGGTATACAATTGGAGAGCGAACAATTAGTGCAAAGAGTGCAAAACACTGGGTGTGCAAAAACCAAGGCACCATGACAGTCCCTTCTATAAATCGGGGGTCCAGGGGTTCAGAGTCTAGGGCAGCTTACGGCGGGCTACAGGGCTCCCGAGTCCTTACCTTTGGTTAGTAGGGAATGGAAGAATGGTAGAAACAGTAGTTATAATTGTACCCCATTCCTCCATTCCCTACTAACCAAAGGTAAGTCAGGGGTTGGGGTATACAGGAACGACCTCAATATTACTCAGAGTAGCCTGCACAGCTTTATCAAGGGGAAATGCATAATCCGCCGAGGCTGCAGGCCCAGGCGTATTGGGGCTGAACTCAGGTATCCTCCACATAACCCTCCTCCCTGCAGTCCGAAAGTTTGTTCATTGCCCCCGCCCAACCACCCTTTATCCTTTTCTCTTACCTGCTTTTTCCGTCTCCCCGCCCCCCCCCCCCCGCCCACCCCTGCCAAAATTATGAATATACATGGGCATTAATTACTCCACCTTTTTCATCAACCGTGTGCACCCACTCGTCCCCCATGACACATGAACGAACTTAGAGATATCGCGAGACGGGGAGGGTATGGTAGAGAGCCACCCTTACCCATATGCACGCAGGCAATGCATCAAGTACACACTTCATGTAGGTCTCCCGAACGGAGCCAAGGCACAGCCGAGACGATCGGTGAGAAAGGGATGGCCAGCAAGAAACAGCTGCCCGTCACCAGCGAAGCCAAGCCGGTCTTGGCACCATCTGCAACTCCGGCGGTAGACTCGGCGAAGGTGCTCACGGTGGAAACGCCCAGAACAGAGCCGATCTGCGCGGATGTAGACCATAAATGTCTCTGTGTGTGTTGGGGGGGGAGGAGAAAGTAAAGACACCCAAGAAGGCTGAAGCTTACCTACTCAACTACGAAGCAGTGCGCTTTGGCTTTCACGGCTACAGGGGATTTCAGGTACAGAACCTTCAGGGTTCGAGGGTCTTCAGGGCCTTCAACCCCCAGAGCATCTTACAGTCTCGCAGTCTCTTCGACATGTGCAGATTTCAGAAATGAGGGGCCCCAAGCTAGACCATGTCCATAGCTAAGGAAAAACCTGCACCCTGTAAAGTCGATTTGTCGCAAACCCCCATCGGGCCATCATCGAGAGTGCGTCGGCCAAGTATGCCATGTTCTGGCGCGCCAGGGGCAGGTTGCCACGGGCGTCCGTGAGCCCAGCGACCTTCGCCACTGCGAAGAAAGTGCCGGAGGAGTCGAGCAAATCTGTGTAGCCTTAGGGCTTTTCACCCAAATAAGCCTAAGCACCAAAATGGCCAATGAGCCTCGAATAAACTCTGAACTCTTAAGCCCGAAACAGGATTGAAACCCTAACCCACGACTTGCAAGCTACATCGGAGGGAGCTTTGACAAGTTGTGATGAGCATGTAATACCACAAGACTGCACGATTTGGTGGACCTCTGCAACACCTATACGGGAGTTTCCGAAAATAGGGGACCCTAATATAGCACCCGAGATATCAGGATCCTTATTATAAGGACCCCAAAATAAGGTACCCTAATTTTCGGAAACTCCCATACGAAGCAGCAAAAGGCAGGGCATCGTCACATGTGCAGCTCCAGAGGTTTCGACGGACTTCGGTGATTCAGCTGTGACGCAGTCATAGTTGATTAATTTTCATCATATAGTTATATTAGGGCCTTAATAGTAGCCCTATTATAGACTCTTACTGTATGGGCTTGTTCTTGCATGCTCGCTTGGGCTAGGAGATTTGCTTGTCAATGCTTTTGTTAATTTTCTGGGTTGTTCCTTTACACTCATGTGGGGCATTGGCACTGTGGGCTCCGAGCAGCAGAAGGTAGCCACAGCCGTCCAAAACGTGCCGCTGGTCTCCGGGTGGAAAGCCTTGCACGAAGGGAGCACCGCTGACTCGCGAAGATCCGCCCCGGCTGGACGTCAAGAAGGGTTTGATTTCTTGGGCTGAAGCTGCTGGTACAGGAGTCACTTTAGGCCACACAAAACCTATGATGACCCCGACATGTTGCAAAAGCCCTAAAACCTAGCCCGCCAAATCCGACACGTTACCCACAGCTACTGGAACCAAGAAGGAACCCCACATGATCCTCAAGACCCTAGGCCGACAATCCTTAACGTCCACGAACGATAGGTGCTCCATGCAACGATGCCACAGGCATCACATGGAGCAGGGGGGAACTCAGTAAGCCGGCAAGAAGAAGACGTGTACTTGGCACAATCTCGAATATGGTATTCAGCACTGTATGTCTCAGTCTACCCCGAACCCCGAGCCATCAACAAAAAGCAACGTTCAGAACCTCTTGACTCTGTCGGTGCCATCTTCGCCCAAATCTAGTAAGACAGCTACAGAGAGGCCCTCTTGACAAAGTGACCTGAACAAGTTCAGGAAGGCTTTGGAGTAAGTTCGAGTACAACTATAATCTTGAGGAGCCCGAGAATCGTATTGGAAACTATTCTGGCCCGCACATTTTAAAGCCCAGACCCCTCAACCGCCGATTAAACCCCTCACACCACTGCCTAAATCTCCAAACCCTAAACCCCTCGTATATCTGCCACAGTGGCGGCACATGTAACCACACTAAAAACCCCAAACCTCCCTAGAACTCATGGAAAAAAACCCTCTTTCGTGCAGGGAGCCCAGTCGAAACCTTCGAAAAGTGCACCGGTCAGGCCAGAAAGATGAGGGCTGGCGACCTCAAAAAGGCTCAGGGCGTGTACCGGAATCCCGTAAAACCTCCCAGAGACTCCTGGGGTCCCTTTAAAGGGATCTAGAAGGGTTCCTTTAAGGGTCCCTTTAAGGGTTCCTTTAAGGATTCCTTTAAATGTCCCTTTAAAGGGATCTATAAGGGTTCCTTTAAGGGTTCCTGTAAGCGCCTCTATCTACATATGGACATATGGGTGGTTGTCAAAATTAGGGTCCCTTTTTGGGGGTCCCTGTTATAATACGGCATCTAATATTTATGGTACCCAACAAAGATCCATAATCTTGACAACCACCCATATATGGGTTTAGGCTTTGGGGTCAGGGTTGAGGCTTTCCAGGGCTTAGGGTTTAAGGCTTTTCTTGGGCCCAGGAGGTAAAGGGTTTAGGTTTAGGGCTTTGGGGCTTTAGGGATAAACGGTGTTTCAAAACATCTGCGACCTGACCCAAGCAGCACACGATCGGATCTGCATTCAAACCAGTATGCCTGGTATGAAGAAAGCCCATACCCCCTCTAAAGAACCCATGGAAAAGACCAGTGAAAATCCTAACCCCCCTCCCCCCCCCCCCGCATACTTGCACATAGAAAGCCTCTAACACCCCCTTACAAAGCCCGAGTAGAACCGCAAAGATAAAGATACGGCATCCCTTGCCCTAAACCCTAAACCTTTTCTCTTGCTGTTGCCGGGAGGCTACGCCGTGAGGCACAAAGATGTGGAAGTCCTTGGCGGACCGATCCTGGGCTGCTTGGATTCGGAAATATACTATAACATACCATTAATAACATGCCATAATATACCATATATGTATATATATATATGTACACACTATAACATACCATAATATACCATAGCAATGCCATAAGGCTTTATAGGGTCAACAGCATGCTGGCAATCGGAAGTGTAGGTCCCTTTCTAGCTTATCCCCTATACTTACGGCATAACTTACAGAAGTCTCGCTGTTGTTGATGCTATCACCTTTCTTCCTTCCTGCAAGGCCCTGGTGTGCTGAAACTGAAAAAGAAAGCGGGTATGAAGAGCACAGCCCAGTGTCGCCTTCGGTCCCGAAAGGGTAGCCGAAGACGGAGCCCTCCACACCATTCCTTGGCTCGGTAATATGTTGGGGACAAGGCGGTTTAGGATGTAGGGTTCAGGGGTTTAGCGTTTAGGGCGAGGAACGGGTTCGGAGTATGTATATATCCTGGCGTGTCATTGTGCAGCAGCTGCAGCACATATTCTAGAAGGGCTAGGGCTTTAGATTCGGCTGGCACAGGGGCTCCACTAATTAGAACATGGCCTGAAAGGGTGCAGTACGGGTCCAAAAGAGGATTCAGGGCCCGCCGCGTGTGGAGTTTTAGGGTGTTGGGTGATATCTTGGTAGAGCCTTCAACATTGCTGTGGGGATGAAAGCGGGCCCGACCAGGTTTAAGATTGGGCTGCATTCGGCTACAGCCTTCTCCGGATTAGTGAACTCTTTTGCGGATCCTCGGAAACCAGAAAGCCTCGTTTTCCAGGAATCCACGTTGGGAGTGTGTGGAGTTTGACAATACACCAGGCTTCCCAAGCTTGAGATCAAGCTGCTGTGGTGCTCCTAGCGGGTTTGTTGACGATGCTATCAACTTACTCCCAGGGCCTGAAACAAGATAGGATCAGTGCGACGGGTTACCGCACATTTAGAGATAGTTAGTAGCTTTGAGGCGCGGTACTCAGCGAGTCAAGATTGGAGAACACACACAAACAAGAGTACTAGCAACAGACGAAACTTCTACCGTTTATAGTAGGGATATCAGAACCCCTAAACCAAAGAAGCGCTAGAAGTCTGTCTAACGACAAACTTCAAGGCTCATGGTAGCATTGCCGGTAGGCTTAAGCTGGGAGGCAATAGAAGCCCAACGCAGCGCCTGAAAAGAATCCCTTGAGGCAACACATAGCCCCACAAGAGGTCTTTACAAGGCTATCTGGCCTGCATAAGCCTTAACTCTGAGGGTTTTTGGGGTTAGGGGTTTAGGGTATAGGGCGAACTCGACAGCCTAGAGAGACATGATCAGCCTAGGTTCACCCAGCCCTCGATCCAGCAGACGACAGTTCCCAAGACCTGGGCAGTGCTCGGAGGCCATTCAAAAAGCTTTCCTATTCCTTCTCAAGACAATAGACTAGACGATCATTAACGGTGTCTGCTGAGTTGTCTTCTCGTTCTTGCCGGGATATTCTTGAAGACAGAATAATCTATCTCTAGCAAAAATTGCAATTTTAGCTGCTTCTTGGGGATTATAATAACAGAAAATTAACACACATATTTCTAAGTACCCCTAAGAACAATCCTAAGAGCGGCCCGAGCACGATGCCAATCAAAGGAGCGCCTGGGATCTTGGCCGACAACAGGGTCGCCGTGACCACGAGCACCAAGAGGGCCATCCACATCTTCCTGGGCTCGTCTTGGAGGCTACATGTCCTAAACTCTCGAGCCCTAAACCCTAAACCCTAAATCCCATTTCGTAAACTCTAAAGCCCTGAACCCCCGGAACCCTGAACCCGTTCCTGCCGCCAAGGCTTCCAAGAACTCCCGAAACCCTAAGCCCCGGACCTAAGCCATCAAGGCCCAAAATGACCAAGGCCTAAGGAACCCTGTTGTAGAACCCGGAACCCATTAAAGGAGCCCCCCCAAAGTGCCCTTAAACAACCCCTAAACCCTAAACCCCTGCCTTCAAGGAGCCCTATTACAGAACCCTTAATTTCAGGGACCCCAAACCCCCCTGAAAAGCCACAGCTTCGAGGAGTCGTAGACAGGAGCCCCAAAAGTGCCCTTAAGGAACAACAATACCCTTAAACTAAGAAGCCCATGAAAGTAGCCCTCCAAAGTGCCCTTAAAGAACCCCTAAACCCTAAACCCCTAACTCCTACAAACATACCCTTAAGGAGCCCCCCCCCCCCCCACCCAAAGTGCCCTTAAAAACAACCCCTAAACCCTAAACCGAGCCCTATTACCGCACCCATAATTAAAGGGACCCCAAGCCCATTAAAGGAGCCCCCCAAAGTGCCCCTTACGAAGGCCACAGCTTCGAGGAGTCGTAGGAGCTGGAGCTCAGGGAGCCCAGCTTCACCAGCGTCGCGGGGTCGGCCACGGAGATGCCCATGCCTCACCGCTCTTTTTTAATTAAAGGGGGCGCCGGTAGTAGAATGTGCCCTGAACCCGAAATATAGGGGCCTAAATAGTATAATGTGCCCTAAACCCTAAATAATATAAGGGCCTGAACAATTACCAAAAACCCTAAATAAAATGGAAAACGTACCCAAAATCCTGAAAATAGGGACCTAAAGAATTACCAATAACGTGTTTTGGAGGAGTTCCTTATGATAAAGTATAGTATAATACACCCAAACTCTATTCTAAACTCTAAGCCCATGCCTGGATTCTCGGAGTTCTTTGAAAAGGGTGATCTTGAATAAGGAGGTTGTCTAAACGGGGCTCTTCTTCTTTACCAGCGCAGGCTCTTTAACAGCCTGTTCTTCTTTAAAGGGGCGCTACTTGAAAGAGGGGCTCTTCATTACAACGGGATCTTAGAAAGGGCGTTCCTCAGTTTCCGGTTGAGGGCTCTTTTTTCGTGCGCAATAAAGAGTTTGGTGTTGCTCTTGCTGTCCTTCGAAAGCTGCTTGGGTTGCGGCTGAGGGTTTATGTAGGGAGTTAGGGCCCGGCTGAGGAATGCAACCGAAGATTTCGCGATTTTGTAAAGGTTGCAAACTCACTGGCCCAAGACGTAAGGAAGCAAAAGTTGAAACTTTCGCAATCGACTACCTTATAAGAACCCCCAAAGTTGAAAAGTTGAGTTATCAGTCAATAAGCAAAAAAATCTTCCCCAAACCCTGAACCCCAACCCCAAATCCGAAGCCCCAAACCCTTAACCATTCCCGAAAGTCCTAGATATTTCCCTCAAGCAGCCCTTGAAGCTCTGGAAGCCGATATGAGGGTACCATAAGGGTTCTATAAGCGTACCATAAGAGTACCATAAGGGTTTAGGGTTTAAGGGTCCATGTACCCATCCAGTGTATAGTTCCTTAGGTTTAGGGTTTGGGGCGTAGAGAAACAAGCTTCTCTACTTCCCCATACTATAATATAAGGAAAATATTTAACCCCCGAAATGGTCTAAACCCTGAACCCTGAACCATGAACCCTAAACCCCCAATAGTAAAGGTAACCCTAAACCCTAAACTCTAAATTTTAGACGGCTTACGCCGAAGATGCGCCAGCGCAGGTTGTGGTTTGAAGAGCAGAAGGAAAGCGGTATTTAAGGAAAGCAAGCGACAACTATAATTCAGTTTAATTAAATTGGAGGTTTAAATAAATTGGCGGTTTAAAGAATTGAACCGTCATTGAAGTAACGCCCAATTTCGTGGTTGAGAAAAAACACAAATCCTAGTGTGGAACGGGCAAAGCCATGGCCAAGGCCAAGGCGAAGCTGAAATATCAACAAAATTTGTCCAAATCCCCAACCCCGCCCCAAATCCCCAATTCCAGTCCCCCAAGCCCCAAATCCCCAGTTCCAGGCCCTGAGGCCCCGACTCCCCAATTCCAGGCTTTGATGGCTACCTAGACCCCCTACAACCTAATAAATAGTCGGTAACGAAAAATAACCAGGTTATTAAAAAGAGAACTGGGGTTTTGTTTAGAAACCGGGTTTTGGGATATCTGGAGGATCAGCTGTTTCGGTACGAAACCTCACTACAGTCATTCGGAACAACATCCTTCGATACCCCCTGAAGTAACCTGCGAACCAAAACCTTTCAAAAGCCTCACCTGCCCAAGATCTTTGAAGCTTTTCGTAAACTCACCTTTCCACAAACCCAATCCTTAACGATTCCATATGTATCCCACACCGACAAGTTCAAGCCAGAGCCCCCGCCGAAGATAAAACCAACTTCCCAAAGCCCTTTGGACCTTTGTCGTCGCGACGGACTTCGATCAGACGCCATGCCGGGCACTCAAGGAAGACACAGCTCGAGTGGGACCATGTATATTTACCATATTATGTTCTACACTGTGTAGGAAATTTAAGCCACTATTCCCACACAAATCTCGGTGTGTGCTGTCATCCTTGCTCACTGCTGGCTGCCGGTGCATCCTCCACCAAGAAGCCTGCCTTTAGATACTGCCTGTATGCAGCCTGCAGATGCCTCTCCGCTACTCTTTTCGTAACTGTGGCCGGGTGGAGCCTCCTGCTGGTTCGCGAATTTCTACCAATATAGTCTTCGGCAAGCTGCACCGAGTACACGAGGGGGTTGATGATGTAATCATGGCGCTGGGCCGGCTCGATGAGATCCTGAAGGCAGATGTGGTGTACACAATGTAATTTCGGAAGCAAGTTAAAAAGGCATCGACGCTGGCGCACAGCCTCTGTAGCGCACCACGAATATCTCCTGAGAAATCGCAGGCCATAGTGACCCAAAGTTGTTGCCGTGTGACGATCGAGGAACACGTCGCTTTCATACAAGCCCGAAAGAAACTTGTTCAAGGCTTGCACAGCCTCGACACTCCTCGTCAGCAATGGGTCCTCAAAGGTTTTGTCTGATAAGGTCGCTTCGATAAATTCGCAGAAGGTGGTTGACAAGGAACCCTTGAACCATGAGCCGCTAGGGAACTCTGTGGATTTGGGCCAACATATTGTTTCCTTTGTCACCTTGTGCAAAAGAGCTTGCCGCTTGTTCTCCCGACACCACGTCAGGAAGTCGTCTGATAAAAGCATGAAGCGGGCGTCTCTGGACCGTCCAGCATAAGTTTCGCTGAGTAGCGCCAGCGTTGAACCAATCAGCGGCTTGCAAATGCCCAAGTGGCACGAGTGCCACAAGTCAAATCGGAAGATCGAGGCAGCCGCCCCAGGCTCGTGCGGAAGTGTTGCCAATACCGAGGCTTCATCGAAGGGGTCTTCTTGCAAAAAAGTGCTTAGCCAGGACGGCCTTTCTGTATGTATGTGCTCGAAATCGTGCTCCCGTCGCCCCGCCAAACAAAGGTGACATATCCCTGTTGGGTTTTCCGCATCTTTGGGCTTCTTGACGGCATGGTTAAAATTCCGAAGGAGTCTTCCAGACTTGCAAAGCCACGGCCAATCTCCTGTGACCGCAAGAATGACGGCATGAAACTTTTTGTGTCGTCCTTGGTCCCATAAGCCTTGATACATCAAGAAGTCGTTCTCATCTTTGCAGTTCTGAAGAAGCAACTCGAAAGCTCCATTTTCCTCGTTGTCGTAGATGGCCTTAGGCCAGCCAGCCTTAGCTCGCAAATATGGTTGATCAACTTTATGGTTTCTGGGGATCGGGTTGGGCTTCTACATATTTTCGACTTGCATCAATTTTAAGATGTTGGGTAAATTGACTTATATAAGACTTGAGAAACCATCGTTTATACTTTATATAGCACTTAAAATACTTTTATACACAAACGAAATGACTGAATTCGCTTCTGGGTTGCCTGGAAGAAACGGTTCGTGAACGAGTGACCTCGAAAGTTCGTTCGAAGTTTCAGATAGTCTTTTCGGACTCCGTTTCGTTTGCGAGCTTTGTCTGCAGGGGCGCTGCCGCGCCCTAGGATCGACGAATAGCTGGTGACCAGAAATGCTGTTCTGCGTTTGCCTCGTCCTTCGTCGCCGTGATAAATCAGCGGGGCGCATCTGCCCAGGTACAGACCTTTTGCCTCCAATTGGAATATGGGGTGGCTGGGGTGGGAGACTTTGTACCTCGACCAGAATTCATTGAGTATGGCCTCTTCTCGGGCCTCGTCCCGGCCAACAAGCCCAGTCACGATGTGCCAACAATGAGAATCGATAAGGAATTGCATCCAGTCCCGAAGTCGCAAGATGGCGAGTCGTTTGTTCTTCAGCTCGAGGTATTTGAGGGGGATTTCTTTCTCTAGACTGAGACGATACCGCTTGACTAACAGACGGTGAGTGTCCCTCTCAGCGTCATCCTCTTTGCATCTGGACAGTTCTAGCAAACCGCCGCTAGCACGAGCCCCTTTCTCCCCGATGTCCCGCACCACATTCCGAGCTGCACGGATAGTCGAGGAACAAGAGGCCTCGGCACAAAGCAACGGTAATCATTCAAGTTATTCTTCGCTGTGGCAAGGACATGCTGATCGATTGCCAGAGTCACACGTGCAAGTACATGGGTGCAAGTAGATTTATTTGTTCTCGCATCAAGCACTTGTACGACCTAGATACCGGCAGTGAAACCTTTATGCGCGAAGCTTTCTCTTGAAGCTTCTTTCATTTCCACTGGGCGGATGCTTGAATGATCTGTACACCAAATATGTCATGAAGACATCGTCTGAGGTCGTGCTTTCCGTGACAGTGTCTCCTCCTTGCCGAACATTGCGGCATCCAGGTCGGCCTCGGCTTTAAATTCTCCTAATATATC
Organism: Symbiodinium sp. CCMP2592; assembly: GCA_905221615.1. Classification (NCBI taxonomy): domain Eukaryota; class Dinophyceae; order Suessiales; family Symbiodiniaceae; genus Symbiodinium; species Symbiodinium sp. CCMP2592. The sequence continues at coordinate 40,279 of CAJNDT010005893.1, read as the reverse complement.
TGTGCAAAGATTTCTGTTATTTCCCGCTCGCTCGCTCGCTCTCTCTCTCTCTCTCTCTCTCTCTCTCTCTCTCTCTCTCTCTCTCCCCATCGCGACCCATCTGCGTCTTTAACCTGCGTCCCGTTTCTCTCTCTCTCTCTCTCTCTCTCTCTCTCTCTCTCTCTCTCTCTCTCTCTCTCTCTCTCTCTCTCTCTCTCTCTCTCTCTCTCTCTCTCTCTCTCTCTCTCTCTCTCTCTCTCTCTCTCTCTCTCTCTCTCTCTCTCTCTCTCTCTCTCTCTCTTCTTCGCTCTGCTCTATTATATCGCTCTGTCTCTCGCTTGCTCCGCATTCGTCTGTTGTAGCGAATCTCGTTTCTCTCTCTCTCTCTCTCTCTCTCTCTCTCTCTCTCTGTGTGTCTCCCACGGAACTTACCCTAAACCCTTAAATCCCATCATCGCCTGCGAGTTGCATTGGTACTGATTGATTAATGCTGCTTCAAGCATTGCAGGCCCGAAGGCCTCGTGGGACACGTGCAGTATAACCATCTGGGCCCAAATATCCTTGTCCTGGCAATAGCCATACAGAGCATTCGTCCAGCGCCATATCGGGTTATGGGTGAAGCCGAACTTGAACACCACAGGCTCCAGCTGTTTAAAGTATTCGTCCACAACACGGATGCAATGTTGTAAAACAGACCCCGCAATAAGACCTTTGCGTGGCAGGCGGAAAAGCAGCGGAAGCTTTTGAGCACGGATCTCAGACATCAGCCGCTGAGTGATTTCCATGACTCGGGGATTGTCAACTAAACAATCAGGATGAACGTGTCTTATTGTGGTTCCGGGATCTTCATCAAGCTGGGGTCGTGAGGAGGAAGCCGAAGGTGCCCCAGTGCCATCGGTACGGTTATCAAGAGGTTTGCTCCAGGGAAACGGGCCATCGGAAACCTCAGCTGCACACGCGCTGCTTAATTATCGACAAAGTCAGAAAAGCAAACAAATACGGTGCACCAGCAAACACTTGACTGCACAGTTTCAGACCTGAATGCTTGACATGCCATATATAGGAACGGATCGATGACAAGTCAGTAGCTCCAGCAATTCATCCTCCGCAGATTCAATGCTCATGGCCAGCAACGACAGGCCCCTACATCGAGTCAACCCCAGCTGACAACTAAGTTGGGGCCGAAAAACCTTCGGCACATACCTTCATGCTTTTCAAGACCTCGATAGAATGCGGGTCGTTCCAAGGTCCAGGCCCCTTCACCGATCTCGGCAGCGAAGCCACGAGCAGCGAACCCAGCTTTAGGACCTGGCCCAGGTTGTTTTAGCGTACTCTCCATCGACATGATATAAATGCGGACGCAAGGAAACATCACAGTTGGCAGAGAGCATTTACCCCACTCAGAAGCATATCACTGCTCAGCATGGACAGCTTGTGGCTAAACCACAAAGCACTGAGTCCCGGATCGGAACAAGTTTGGAAATTCGAATTGTCACACACATGTCAATGTGACTTGGGAGTTCGTGTGCAGTCCGGCACTGACATCAAGTTGAATAGCCGATCTTGTTTACATATAATATAGGCTGGGTTGGGGGCGGAGCGTGTTTTAGAGATACCTAGTTTAGGCAGTTGAGGTCGGGTACAGGCTTGGATTCGCGAAGGGAACATTGTCAGCTGAGGCACAGCTTTGACAGCTACATTCGAAGAGGCGTGGCCGCATCGCCGCAGCCGGGTCTAACCCCTTGTCATGCCCGTTCTGCACACTAAACATCCTTCCCAAAGTGCAGGATCACCCGCACTGTTGCAAACCCATCAAAGTGGAAAATCAGCCTACTTCTTGGTTTTTTTCTTCGGGGCAGCACCATTCCCATTCTTCGAGGGTGCCGGGCGCTTCTCGCCCACCTTATCCATGTACTTCTTGGCATTCCTGCGAGATTCGGGTTTAGTTAGTTGATACATATATAGGGTTATAGGGTTTAGGGTTTAGGGTTTATAGGGTTTACGGCGTACACCTGGCAGTCCTGCAAGATTCGGCTGTAATTCAGGTTTTGTATTGTATGTATATATGGGGCTATGTTTGATATGTATAGGCCTTTTGGGCTTCGTAGATGATCGTGTGGGGTGCGACCAGATTATGCTTCGAACTCAGGAGCCTTAACCCGGAATCCCCAACCCAGCAAAGAGCTCAACCAACACGAAACATCGGTCCGGATTCTCGTCTCGGCAGCAACCGCTTTGCTGCACCTCAAACGTATGTAGATTAACGGGTTTGGATGTAGCGAAGCGCAAAACCATAAGTTATGCGTAAGAGCTGAGAACCGTACACGAAGGTGGCCGTCTTCATCTGCTGTTCAGCCTTTGCATTGAACCTTTGCTAGGACAGGCACAAACCAACTTTGAATATCGTTACCAGGTTAAGGCTAGGTACGACGCATCGAAGCCACTCACCTCGCCCTCGCTGTAAACCACCTGGCTCCTTTCGTGCTCGGCTTCCATCTTCTCCACAAAATCGTTCAGGACCTTGATGTGCCTTTGCGTTCGTGGGCAGCTTCGGCTTTGGGCTGAGACTTGCAAAAACTATATATAATTAAGAGTGGGTTCTTAACTATGGGGGTTTCGGGGTTTAGGGTTTATAGGGTAAGGCCGGGTTTACGAACTTCATACAAATGGGTTTTGCTGGGTTTGTCAATCACATCCCATTCAGATTTGTAGCTTCTGCGTATCAGCATCCTCGTAGTTTTTGGAGAGGTCTTTGGTGAGGCCACGAATTTTACCAATCTTAGCGAGGAGGTCCTCAAGGAATTTCTTCAATACGCTGGCGGCCTGCATCAGATACTGTGCACACACAACAACAAATTATCCACACTAGCTCACAGGGGTAAGATGTCATATAGAAAGACGGACCTTGGAGCTCTGCGAACTGGCCGCAATCTGCTTCTTCGTGTCATTCTGGCTGTTCTTGTAAGCTTCCACACCCTTGAACGAGTCGCCCGAAATTGACAGAGGTTGATCAGCCTAAGTCAAGAGCGAACGCAGCATGAAAACTATAGATGCCGACAGTTATTTCTGCTGCAACACATATATGCGTCAATCTACGAAACATCATTTCAACTTGGAAGCCTTGCCAAGGCTACTCTGTCGTTCTTCCACAGACAGGGTCTCCTTCCTAGCCCCGGTTTCCCTGATCCGCACCCAGAATTCCTCCACCTCGTCGTAGCAGTTCTTCCTTGGTTTCTGTAAGTCGGGATAACACAGTTCTTGCAGTGTTTACTTTGAGCGACAAGAAGGACTCCTTGCCCCATCCTGGGCCCAGGCCGGCAGTGGGACTCGCCCATGGCCTTGCATGCGCGGATTGCCCCATCGATTCTGGTCCTGAGGCCGGCATGTCATAATTATACAGTGCCGCTTGTATCTTCTTATCAGCTATACACATGCATTGTGTCACCACGAGCCGGATAGTTCAGGGCGTGACTGGGACCATCCAAGTTCCGTCTTCATCTCTGATGCACTGTACCAGCCCTCGTCGACCTTTAAGGTGTACTTCTCTTTTTTCTTCACTATGCGTTCGAGCTTCTCCAGGAACATGTCCTCACACCCATGGATTGTTTAGCGGCATGAACCATTGAGTTGGGGGGATCAAGAAATCCAATCATGGGGGTCGCTGGCACCCCTAGGTCCTTGGAGAAGTTGCAGTCGCGAAGCAACAGAGTCATCTCGTTCTTGTTGCCCTCCCAGTGTTTTCTAGCATACTCGGGAGCCTCCAACTCCTTCTTCTTCTTGTGGACTTTCATCATACGGTTCAACCGGGATCTGGCCGCCAGGAGCAGCTTCTCCTCCAAAGCAGATGTGGAGGCTGAGGGTCAACATAGTTCGAAGTTTCGGTAAGTTTTAAAGATACGGATCGATGCATAGGTAAGGTGGGGGTGTCTAGTTCCAGTGCACACGAAAGTGGTGCCGTTATTTCAATTCAGTTAGATATAAGGCTATAAGTAAGTGAAGGTAGGAACATGTATATATCTATATAGGTCTCCAATAGGATATTGGGTGTCGACTATACCCTAAACCCTAAACCCTAAACCCTAAACCCTATCCGAAAGCAAGACTGGTCGATAGAATTGCAAAAAGAAACGTACGAATTTGTAATGCCTGTCAATATCAACACAATATACACACATACCAAATCGTTGCACTATATATAACTTATAGATTGTATCTGTATAATGAGTGTATATCTGCCTGGGACAGCCGGTCTACGTATTGGTCTGTAATATACAACTGAACTAGACTTTCTTGTCTGTCCTGGCGCGTATGTTCCTTGGTGAGCTTGAGCTTGCTTTCGATCTTGACCGGGACGGGTGTAGCAGGTGTTCTCGCTGGGGTCGCGATAGGACGACGCACTTCGGTCGGTTGCTGGGGCTGCTCAGGCGGCGCTGTAGACTTGGGCTGGGAGGCCAGGCTCTTTTCAGGAGTATCCCCGAGGGGCTCGGCTTTCACAACCGTCAGACGCACATTTCTGAAATAGCTCAGCATCTCTTCCTCAGGAATGTCCTGAGATTCAACGAGATGGTACCCTCGATCGGGTTCAGAATGAACCAATGCAGCTCGATCTGAGAATTAGGAATACATGCAGCCAGGCAACATCGACATCGATGGGCTCCTCTTCGGTGGCTGAAGGCAGCCCAGCACATCGTAGATCTTCGGCGGTTGCCTGGGCAAGGGATGCATTGCTCATAACTGAAGCAAACGAGGAGTTGAGTGCGGAGGTTATCTAGAAATATATTGCAGGACTGTATTCAATCCTCGCGACAGGAAGCGTGTCAGCTTCAGAGATCGCCTTGGACCCATCCGGCACCTGATTCTGTAGAAGACAGCTCCTACACAGATCGGTAGACACAATCCAATTGAATATCATTGTCGCTTTCTAGAAGCAGGCTATTGACCAAGGGGCATGATTCTGCTCGGCCAAGTTCGTGGACTCCAGAGCTTCCAGTTCCTCGCTCCGGGCTAGATTTGGTATTTTGTAATCTAGATTATCTGGCTTGTGTATATGAAGTGATCGATACATACGACTGCTAGAGTGTCTCCTGGAGCTCTCGCTCGAGTTGGACTTGCTCGTCGTCTAGCTTCGACAAGTTTGCATCCGTCTCCACAAAGCAAACCCCGGCATCTAGAGTCGCCGTGCTCCATTGTTTCGAAGCTACCTCCATGGCCCCGGCACTATAGGAGCTGACCTGCGATTACCTGGCACTGGAGGACCTGCGAAAAGTGTGTTTGGGGTTGTCGGAAGGTAGAAGCATCCACACAACCAAGCAAAGCATCCTTCAGAGTTGATGACAAATCGGATTTTCGTGCAGTGCTGAACGGCTGTGCGCGCAGTCGCACACGATCTTATCGAATTGTACCTGTACTTGAGGCCTCCAGTTGTGCTTCAGAAGCTGACTTTGGGGGTATCCTAGCGGAAGCTAGCAACCCATATTTTAAATATGGGTTTATACGCTTTAAATATGGGTTTAATACGGGTTAAATACGGGTTGGGAAAAGTAGGTTGTAAATGGGGTACCAGCATATATGGGTTTTATACGGGCTGCGTACGGGTAATATATGGGTTTTATACGGGTAAATACGGGTTTAATACGGGTAAGCCTGGGTTGCATACCATAAAACCACTTCAAAATCAACTTGGGGGCTACTAAAATGCTTAAAAGTGCTTCAGAGCTATACTTCAAGATCCCATAATCATCCTGGATCGAAGCACAATTCTTGAGTTCCCTCAAACCAAAGGGCAGCTACATCGCCAATTGCCCTGGGGTCTAGAGGGTCTCAGGACTTTACGAGCAAAACCCAGTTGATGTTTACTTTCGGGAGCACGGTGACGACTCTAGCCCCAGCTGCAATCGACTAAACCGTCCCGGGAAAACTACGAGGCACCAGGTCTTTCCACTCAGGTGGAACCACAAGCCTTTTGCCACCTCGTACATAAACAAACACCTCCTGTAGAGCCGCAAAGGAAAACATGTCATCCTGGCTACCATACTGCATCGACACAAATGTCTCTACAGCACTCGGTAGCACCTCTGGCACCTCCGGCTGTCCATGTGCCGTGGCCTTCAGGAGCTGGCAATGGTGCGCCAGGAAGCATGCGAACCGTGGCGGATACTCCCTCGGCAGGGTCCGGGCTTCCAAAAGTAGATAAGGGGATTGGCAAGGATGTGTGTAATTATATAGGGATCGAGAGAGGGTGCCCATTGATTGTTTCCGTATAGAATCACCAATTGTCTGTTTTGCGGCAATCCATTAGTTCAGTCTGCATCTACATATATAGCCGCTTCTCGTACGGCCTTGCAACCAATAAGCTCCCTTCGGCTAGCCTGGTGCTTTCCTATATGGTATAGGTACCGTCTGGTCTACGTGGGAGAACTATACAAGAGCCATTTGTGTGAATCTGTTGGGGAGATTGACAGGCCGAACATAGAGGTCTATATAGATATTACAATCATTATAGTACAACAGGGGGAACCAACCTCGGTTAGGTACCCTGCTCCTTTAAGATAAGCCATAGATTACTACTATATACACGATTGATACGATCTTCCATTCCTATTGAAAAGCCCAGGCCTCCCAAATCCCAAGCACAAAGCCTTATGTAGATGGTCCGGTCTAGGTGACGATCTCGGGGTTGTGCTTTCAGAATCGATCGAGTGTTTCAGTTTCAGGCTTGTATAGTAATATAGGGGCATCACATATGTCAAAACAACGAGGATATGCTCGGGATGGGGGTCTTATGTGTGTTCGAAGATGTGAAACCTTCTGACCTGAAAGCCCCGACCTAAGCAGTCCTCCCCTATATATTTGTAGGGTTTAGGGGTTTAGGGTGTAGGGTTTATATAGGTTTGTTATTTTAACTCACCCGAATTTGGAGGCCTTACACAGTGATTCTGTGTTTACATATAGAGACTGTATATACCCTTGAGTTGGTACTTTGGAACACGTCGGTAGAACGATATAACGCATATATGTGCTTATAGGGGTATAGGGCTTAGGGTTTACATACCACCCAATAGTCCAATATAGAAATATATATGTGCAAGGACCTCTATAGAGGGTCCATCTGTATAGAATGTAAACAGGTGCCGATATCTCACAGACATATGCTAAGTCAGGACTTATGAGGACCCTCTATCACGGCTTGGGACCGATATAGGACCTATATAGAACCCCATAACTCCCGCATGTCCTGAAAACCCTAGCCCGAAATTCCAAACCTGGCAAGAACAGCAACCGGGGCACTCCGTTGGACGTAGGTGTTTGGTCCCTGTATAGCACTGCTTTCCCTCGGCATTTCTCTTTCGAGATACTGTTTGAGACCTTTGTCCACACTTCACGTACAGCTTGCCCTGGTTCAACAGATATATCTTGTCACTGTTGGAGTAGGCATAGTGTCGCTTTGGAGTCGGCGCGCCGTATTGACACATCCACCATCTCGTGTCAAATACCTTGCCGACTATCTTGACACTTGTCGTGAACTAGCCACTTCTATTTGTCTGTCAATCTCTCTCTCTCTCTCTCTCTCTCTCTCTCTCTCTCCCCTGTCTCTCACACTCGGCACGTAAGCCTACCTGCAATTTGAACAGCGGCAACCGAGCTGCAGCATCTCCTCCCTGAACATTGAAAAGATCAAGAAGCATCTTCCGAAAAGTCGGATAGTATTCGAGAACCGACTGACTCGGCTGTTCGAGGAACCATGTGCCTCCGAGCGCCGTGACGAGATAGATCAGGAGGACACTCCTGCCCGGGCGGTTTTTTTAGATATCCTTGAGGAACTGGGCCTGTGTTTTTTGGGGAATCAAGGGTTTAAGGATCAGGGTTTTCGGGTTTAAGGTTTTATAGGATATACGTGGGTATGTGTCGTGCTACATAATTCGTCCCTCTCCTCTCCAGCAACTTGTTGCTGTAACTAACTGAAGGGAAGGCATCGAAACCCATGCTGCTGCACTTGCTTCGTTTGGATGTTCCAGCATTCATCTTGGTGAAAGAAGAACACATTACTGCAAACATAGCGAAGAAGTTGTCTGGGCAGCCACGGAGGATGAAGTAGCACGCGAGCCTCAGGAGGTTAGACACGGGCAGGGTCTTCGATTGGATATGTCGCCTCTATCTACGTATATCCTGCACGAGATCTTCTACCGAGATGCAGGAAGCCGGAAGGATCGTTAATATCCATAAAGTTGGAGCGGTGTCCTGGGTGACGTTGATTGTACTTCTTGTCGAACCGTCCAGATTTGAAGGATTTGTTTCGCATCGCGAGTGTTGTCCGAGCTCGACCAGCATAAAACTCCAAGAAATCATAATCCTGGAACGCAATGACAATGCACATAGTGCTATATTCAAACAGCAGCACGGGTCTAGGCTTTCCCAGCCTGGATCAGTTGCTCATCCGTGTAGCTGAACACCAGGAGCAGCAAGCATAGAACGAACTCCTGGGCCCAAGTAGGCTAGTCTTGACATACAGAGTATCTAGATAGCACAAATATATTATGTTAAGCCAAGGCTCTTTTGGAACGTCGAGGCGCTTGAGTGCATACAAAAGCCGATCAAGGTTTACCATTGTTGCGGCAGAGCGAAAGCCACTTACAAGAAGAATGCATCACGGCACTGCGAAATGGTAGCTCATATTGATAACGACTCAAAGTTTACAGACTGGTGCCTGCACAGGACCTATGTACCGTCTCCCCAAACCTTGATCCTCGACCAACGGATATCTCACATTCGTCAGCAACAGCCGAACGCAGACTTTTCAGACTTATGCACACCCGCTGGAACAATCAAACGTGGCTGGGATTACATTTCTTGGAACGGAGGGTGAGCCTGACCTTCCACTTGTTGCCGCGAGCAGGCTGCGATCTGGTCTTGACCTGGGCATGGGCAGAAGCGGTGGGGCGAGGACAGCATGCAGCAGTTCGAGTGCGTGCACCGTGAAGCAAGCAAAGTCTCAATGTGCTAGGTTGCCTGAATCAAAAGTTGGGCAGATCATGTTATCGAGTGCTGCTTTTTTGTTCTCGCGGCACCTGTTCGGATTTGGAGTCGGACGAACGGCACCAGTGTTCGGCCCTCTATAGAAGGCACGTCGCAAGAAGTTGTAGGCCACGGTAGTGCTAGCATTATCTCTATATAAGAAGGATCTTAAATCAGGTGTGCATTGCACAACATGAAGACAACACAGCAGGCCTTCTCAGGTGATCAAGCTTGGAACCGAGTGCAGGCTTCGATTGACAATAGCCTATATAGGAGCCGTACTATAGCCTTACTACCCTGGATCAGTTCGGATCTATATAGTTTAAGGTGATACATTTTCCGTTTGATTCGGTTGTATGGGTTGATATAGAGGTAAGACGGTTTAGCGCCAAGTTTGGGGTTTAGGGGTTTAATGGGTTTAGGGTTTATATAGGGTTCCGAAAAAATATTTAAGGCCCATATACACGATATAGGGTTATACGGGTTGAGTATCGCCTTCCGATAGGCTAGAGTCGCCCGAAACCTAGACTGCACCACTCCACTAAGCACAAGGCCTTTCTAGGCTGGTGGTTTTGTCACCCCGCAAGCTGATCATCAACTTGCATCCCAACGACAATCAGCACACCTAAGCTTCAGAAAGCTCGTGCACAGCAGTGCGTCATGATCTTGATCAAAGCAAACTGTGGAACGGCTTTGCCGTTGAAATGAACTTCAGGGCTTGTTTGGCTGGATGACTTGTCTGACATACTTCATGCCACACTTGTTCACAATGCTGACGATGTTGTCCCGGTCGATGTCGACAGGCATCTCTTTCATCAACTTGACACAATACGTCCAGAAGGGGTCCTTTGAAGAATCAGAGACTACATTTGTGAGTTCGTGCCGAAAGAGACAAGGATACTTGAACAATCGAAAAAGACCCATATAATACCTAGAAATGTCGTTATACATATTTATGTTATATATTTCACCTGGAACCCAATCCTCGTAGATAGTGACGGGTCCCGAAAGTTGGGGCATCACCTTCCGCTGGAAGCAATCCTTGATCGCATCAAACTTCGCGGCTGCGAAACCACCCTCTTTCCCTCGGTAGCGCCTCGCGAACGTAGCTTTCTCGCTTTCCTCGTCATCGTCCTCGCCCCTGGACTTTCGGCCAGGCTTCACCTTTTCCTTGTCAGCCGCCTGCCCCTTTTTGGGAGAGGTCTTGGGCTGTGCTGGCACGGACTTATCCTCGACCTCGTCGGTCTTGGTTTTCTTTCCACTTGGCTTCTCGTTCTCGTCGGTCTCGGCGGTCTTGGTTTTCTTTCCACGGGGCTTCTCGTTCTCGTCGGTCTCGGCGGTCTTGGTTTTCTTTCCACGGGGCTTCTCGTTCTCGTCGGTCTCGGCGGTCTTGGTTTTCTTTCCGCGGGGCTTCTCCTTCTCCTCGGTCTCGGCTGTCTTGGTTTTCTTTCCACGGGGCTTCTCGTTCTCCTCGGTCTCGTTCTCCTCGGTCTCGGCGGTCTTGGTCTTCTTACGCTGGGGCTTCTCGTTCTCCTCGGTCTCGGCCGTCTTGGTTTTCTTTCCACGGGGCTTCTCGTTCTCCTCGGTCTCGGCGGTCTTGGTCTTCTTTCCACGGGGCTTCTCGTTCTCCTCGGTCTCGGCAGTCTTGGTCTTCTTTCGCCCGGGCTTCTCATTCGGAACCGCAGCGCTTCCACCGAAATGCGAGCCCTCTTCCTTCTCATACCAATCAGCCATCCACTCATCCCACTCTGCCTGGGTGTATTCAGGCTCAGGCTCCTCATCATCGGCATCGACGGCCGCGCCACGACCGCGACCGCCACGGCCGCGACCGGCGCGGCCGCGACCACCACCACGACCGCCACGGCCGCGGGTTCCGCGACCATCCTCTGCTTTGTTCTTCTGCTTCATCTGCAACTGATGGACCCTCGTGGCCGGAGCTTCCCCTGCATCAGCCTGCAATGAATGTGGTTGGGGAATACGGAATACATGACTTTATGCATGTACCTATCACCTACTAAAAACAAAAGACATGCATGATTTCTACACCCAATCCTTCTCCGGCGTGAAAGCCGGGGCTCCGTCCCTGGAGCTGGTAGCCTTGCTGTCCAACACTTCGGGCGAGTAGGGATGGTACGGCAACGTGGGGGACTTGCGAAGGACCTTGCTCTGATACTCCGCCCTGCGAGCCGCAGAGGAAGGATCTGGGCTATCATCCCTGGGCTTGACCGATGAAGGTGGGGTCGGCACATCTTCAATGGCAACAGGCTGTGTCTCCACGCCATCGAGAGGACCTGTTTTCAATCATGCATGGCCACTCAAACTGAAGAGGAGCGATGGGCTAGTCTACAGAGGTGGCACGTATCATGTTTTATATGGGCCCTACCTGACTGTGTCGGCACTGCGGTGGGAGCAAGCGCAGCGGCTTGAGTGATCTTCTCTCGTTTCATACGCAGCCTCATCAGGAGTCGTATCACAAAAACCCGCAGCTTATATACAGCAATATACTTTTGATTTGATATCTCGATCGACTTAAACTATAAACGAGAAACATCTCCAGCCGTTCCATGATCTGCTGCCTGCGCTGCAGTCGCAGCTCTTGCTCACCTCAGCTGCGATTAATCATATATACAGATCACTCAGCGAAACAAAGGGTCCGAACAAGGCCCCATGAGCATAAGTAAACGAGCAAACTCCGTCTTTTACCCGCGCCTGGATTCTCTGGCACGAACGTAGTCTTCCGAGTGGTCGAAGAGCCGAGTGAGGGATCAGTCGTCACCGTCGAAGAGCCGAGTGAGGGATCAGTCGTGGAAGAGCCGAGTGAGGGATCAGTCGTCACCGTCGAAGAGCCGGGTGAGGGATCAGTCGTGGAAGAGTCGAGTGAGGGATCAGTCGTCGAAGAGTCGAGCGAGGGAATCGAGGGATCAGCCGTCGAAGTGTCGATTGGATCGGGGACAGCGTTCTCGATTGGCCCTTCATACGCATCAGCATCGATAATGGGGGCATCACCATCGGCTGCTGGAGCCGATTCTCCCTCAGCCGCACTGGCTTCCGGAGCCGATTCTCCCACAGCCGCCATGAAGTCATTCAAATGGTGGGACAAACCGCAGCCACCAGCCTCATCGGGCTGGTCATCATCCGCTCCGTCGTCTCCGTCATCGTCGTAGGCATCCTCGTCGTCACTAGTCTCCTGCCATGCACAGAATACCATATAACCTTCTTTAGCCCCGACAAGTAAAACCCCACAATGACAAATACTCATCGATCAAGCATATATACTGGATCGAGTCCTGAGCAGTCTCTGCTCTGGCACGGCGCCGTGCCAGGGATTCGTTGATCTGATCCACGATGCCCTCGGAACGAGAAGGCTACATATTGTCAACAGGTAATCAACATATCCGAATCGTCGCATAACCCCCACCCCTGGAATCAATCAGTCCTGCAAGTCGGGGTCCAGGGCCAGGCACAACTGCTGGAAATCAGGAACCTGAAGATAGAACCAGGGATTTCATTTCATGTCCGAAGGTACTATGTTGTAAGTTGCAACAATCGTTTGTTCCAAAATCACGAAACATATAAAGATATTTGGCTAGGCAGCATTCGAAACTTCTTGGCGTCGACACTTCATCTTAATGAAGCCCAGATTCTTCCGAATCAGCCATCCGAACCTATCCACCTCCTCGTCCGTGGGATCACGCTTGTTCATTTTCAACACCTTTCGAATCTCATGCCGAAGTTCATCGATCCCGGGTAGCTTCTTTGAAGCATCGCGCATGCGGTGCAAAACTGGAAGCAGCAAACGATTGTACCTCGAAGGCATGTGAATATCCACCTGTTTCTCAGATACCTCGGCTATCAAAGGTTTGCCCTGTCGTAGATCTTCCCGCAAAGCTTCGTCCTGATCCCATTGGGAAGCAAGCCCTTCGAGCGAACAATTGGCCATGGCAATCGATGGCAAAACCCCGAACCCTATAGCCTAACAAGCTGCAGGCACAAAATCCTTGAGATCATACATAATCAGAAATACATCTCGCCACAAAAGCCAAGCATTCTGCCCCCAACTGGCAGGACAAAAGATGAGCTCTCGACCATTCTGCCATTTGTCGCAGTGACAAAAGGGCTGCATGCTTTGCTCACGGCTGTTGCAAAGCTGTGCTTCCAAGCTTCTATATTACATCAGTAAGAAGTCCTATACGGGATTAAGGGGATCTTAGATAGAACATTGTTCTATATATTTAATATACGAACGAGCCAGAACAAAAGTTCTTAAACCACTACATAAATGTGAATTCCGCGCTGCTGTGCGGTGTACCTCGACGTATATTGAACCATAAACCGATATTTTCACAGACCCGACCCAGCTATCCAGGTATATTTGCCCTTATATTTAAAGACCCTTACAACCCTGCTGCCTTGATGAACACCGGCGAACGAAGCCAGGCAGTCGTCTCTTGGCCGGTTGTGGTTCTGGAGTTGTGTTTCTGTTGAGACAATTAAATCTACATACACGATCGGAGTGTAATGAAATCTTCATACCTTGAATACAGGAGCCGAGTTCTGGAGGAATATGCTGGTGGGCCTATTGAACGGACTGTGGTTGCAGGAAGATACAGCATATATAAGACGGATAATCCGAGGATAGCGTCTGTATATACAGACATAATGGTGGTCATATCGTTCGGAACCAGCACGATAAGTAGCAACAGCAGCAGCAAGAGCACTAGATGTGGTAGCAATGGTTAATACAATCGTATTCTAAGGCATCTACAGAAGCAATTTCATGGGTTTAAGAGGAGAACCAGGTTCTTACAAGAACAACCGGGTTTTTATTTGACATACCTATCATAACCGGGTTCTGAAATTATAACTGACAATTTATTGGGTTCTTGAGGGTCTAGGTAGTCTTTCATCCCAAATCCCAATTCCAGTCCCCCAAGCCCCAAATCCCCAGTTCCAGGCCCTGAGGCCCCGACTCCCCAATTCCAGGCTTTGATGGCTAGTCTTTCGTCCCAAATCCCAATTCCAGTCCCCCAAGCCCCAAATCCCCAGTTCCAGGCCCTGAGGCCCCGACTCCCCAATTCCAGGCTTTGATGGCTAGTCTTTCATCCCAAATCCCAATTCCAGTCCCCAATTCCCGGCCCACAAGCCCTGAATCCACAATTCCACCCCCGGAGCCCAAATTCCAGGCCCCCAGCCCCAAATCCCCAATTCCAGGCCCAAATCCCCACTTCCAAGCCCGGGCCCACCCCAAATCCCGAATTCCAGGCCCCAAGGCTTCCAGGCCGCAAGTCCCCAATTCCAGGCCAAATCCCAATTGGATGCTTTGGCGGCTCCAAATTCCCAAACCCCAAATCCCCAATCACGCCCGAGCCCCAAATCCCCATTTTAGGCCTCCAGGCCGCCAATCCCCAATTCCAGTTATCCAAGGCCCAAATCCCCAGTTCCAGGCCCTGGCTTCAAATCCCCAGTTCCGGTCCTTCAAACCCAAATCCCCAATTCCAGTCCCCAAAAGTCCCCCAAATCCCAGCATTTCCATTCCCCTTGCAGGCTTGGAGGGGGTCTGGCAAAGGCAAAAAAACCCAATTTGGAGGCTTGGAGGGGGTTTGGAAAAGGCCAAAAAACCCAATTTGGGGGCTTGGAGGGGATCTGGAGAAAGGCCAAAAAACACGATGTGGGGGAGCTTGGAGGGGGTCTGGAAAAGGCCAAAAAACACCAATTTGTGGGTTTGGAAAAAGCAAAAAAGCACAATTTGGGGCTTTGGAGGGGGTCTGGAGAAAGGCCAAAAAGCACGTTTGGGGGCTTGGAAGGGGTCTGGAAAAGGCAAAAAACCCAATTAGGGGGTTTGGAAAAGGCAGAAAACTCCAATTTGGGGGCTTGGAGGGGGTTCGGGGAAAGGGAAAAAAGAGGGCTTGGAGGGCGTCTGGAAAAAGTAAAAATACCAAATTTGGCGGCTCGGAGGGGGTCTGGAAAAGGCAAAAAACACCAATTTGGGTGCTTGGAAAGGGTCTGGAGAAAGGCAAAAAAACCCGATTTGGTGCTTTGGAGGGGGTTTGGAGAAAGGCAAAAAAACTCGATTTGGTGGCTTGGAGGGGGTCTGGAAAAGGCAAAAAAACCCAATTTGAGCCTTTGGAGGGGGTCTGGAAAAAGGCCAAAAAGCACGATGTGGGGGCTGGAGGGGGTTTGGAAAAGGCAGAAACACCCAATTTGTAAAGGCAAAAAAATCTCGATTTGGGGGCTTGGAGGGGGTCTGGAAAAGGCTAAAAACACCAATTTTGTGGTTTGGAGGGGTCTGGAAAACCCCAATTTGGGGGCCAAGCCCCAAATCTAGGCCCCAAATCCACAATTCCAGGCCCCCAGGCTTCCAGGCCATCCGGGGCTTGGAGGGGGTCTGGAAAGGCAGAGCTTGGGGGGGTCTGGAAAGGGCCAAAAACCCAAAATGTGGCTCTGGAAAAAGCAGAAAAGATTTGGGGGCCTGGAGGGGGTCTGGAAAAGGGCCAAAAACCCAAATTTGGGGGCTTGGAGGGGGTCTGGAAAAGGCCAAAAACCCTAAATTTGGGGCCTTGGAGGGGTCTGGAAAAAGCAAAACTCCAGGCCCCAAATCCTCAATTTCAGTCCAAATCCCAGCCCCAAAGCAGGCTTAGAGGGGCGTGGAAAAAGCCAAAAGCCCAGTTTAAAGCTTAGGGGCGCCACCCACCCTAAACACTGAAACGCGAAAATGGAATGAACCAAAACTTTAGGGCTTAGGGGCTCCCCCTAGGGAAGAGAAAATGCTTCAAATTGCTGAAAAGCGGAATTGCTAAGGGCGCCAGCACTGCGCTGGCGAACCCTAAACTCTAAACCCTAAGCCCTAAACCCTAAACCTCTAAACCCTAACTACTTTTCCTTAAAGCAGCTAAGGGGCCCTCGGAGCTCTGGAAGGCGATAAAGGTGAGGAAGAGGCCGACGCCGGCCCCGATAATCTCCTTGATGCCTTGCCTTTTTGGGGGGGTAATATAGGGTTCTTAAAAGGGGTCCTAAAAGGGTTACTCTAAGGGGTAGGTTTATTAGGGTTTAGGGTTTGCTAGTGGTGTTTTTGCCGTTTTAGGGGGTGGGGGGGTAATATGGGGGCCTGTATTAATTAGAATAGGGTCTTGGGGCCCCTTAAACTAGAATTCTGGAGTGCCTTGCCTTTTTTGGAGGTCTATAGGGCTTGGGGCGTGTGAACGGGGTTTTATCACAGTTCTACAAGGGTTTTACATCGGCTTTATGCAAACTGTAAGGGTTTGATACTCTCTACATTACATAGAGTTCGATTTGAAAGCATATTTAGGATTCCAACAAATATGGGCTGTCAGGAAGGAGGAGCTTCAGCGCCACCAAGAGGCTTAGGCTTTACTGAGGTTAGGGTTTCGGATTTCAGAGTGGAGGATTTCAGGGTTTAGGGTATTCCAAAATGCCACATAGTTGCGGGAAGAGCCGGATGAGCAGCGTGCGCATGCCCGTGACGCTGAGGAATGTGAACATGCCACCGGCGATGAAGACGGCCGCGAAGCCGGCTTGCCAAGGGAGGCCGCGACCCAAGACGATGCTGAAGGTGAAGTAAGCCTTTCTTCTTCAACACCGGGCCCACAAAAGTTCAAACATTCCATGAAGGACCAACAATACGGGGACAACAAGTTTAAGCTCTCCCGCTGTCTGTCTAAGAAGCATTGGTTCCCATGCCAGGTGCAAGCATAAATGGGAAGTTGGACAGGATACCCATAAGCCAGCAGCCGCAGAAGGAAGCGAGTGCGGTAGCGCATACCAGCTGCTCCTTGATTTCCCAATACTCTGCGAGACGAAAGCTTAGGCTATGACTTTCCGTATGGTACTTAAATACCACCTTGTAAGAAGCCACAGCCTTTAATGATTAGAATACGGGTTTGGGGTGTATTATGGCATAACAAAAATCGGAACCCTGCACATAGTATTGGTAACTATTTAGGCCCCTAGATTACCACCTTCTTAAAATGCCCTGGGCTTTCAAGAGCCGAAGTTCCTTCATGTCGGGAACTGCGAGGCTGAGCATGCCGCTGTTCACCGGGAGGATGTATGCCTGGGCTTTAAAGTAACCAGGGAGAAAAAAGTATACACTGTTATTTCATAAGGGTTCCTTTTAAGAAAAAAGTATTAAAGTATGGTACTCCAAAGCCCAGATGCCATGGCCAAGAATGTGGTCAAGCCGGCACGGATCTCGGTGGTGTAGCTGGAACCAAGCCTGCTCCGATGTAGGTTGTTTTTTCTATCGCATTCTTTCTGAAGGGTGTACCATAATGCCACTACAGAAAAATTAGTGTTGATCTAACTTTCCGTCTTAAGAGTGTTAAGAAAATCTCTTCAAGAATGGCCAGGGAGCTTCTTCACATTGAAGGGGTCCTTGAAGTTCAAGTGGCTGAAGTTGCCCTTGAGGCCCAAAATCTCCAGCCAAGACGCCGAGCGTGTGGCCTTCTTCACCACAGGAGCTTCGCCTTACTGCTTACCCAATGCCGGGAGACTTTCCCAAATCATCATAGAATTTCTTACCCAAAGGCTCCATAGTAGTTCCTTTTTGGGATTACCTTATAGGATTCTATATACGAACCCCAAAAAGGAACTACTTTGGAGCCTTAGGGTATGGTATAAATGCTACATGCCACTGATATGGGGACTTAGGACCCTTCGGGCTAAGGGGTTGAGAATTTCAGGGTTGTAGAGCGTAGGGTTTAGTGTCTAGGGCTTTCGCAGAAGCAACCTAGGCTGGACTGTCAGAATAATAGTAAATTCTCAAAGCCCCCAACTACCAGAATCATGCTCTGCCTTCCAAGTACCCTTAGCCTTCAAATCCAAACTGGAAGCTTAAAGGTCGGACATCGCAACGGTCGAGCCCCATAAACACTAAACCCTAAACTCCCCAAACCTGAAACCCTACTATAAACCCTAAACCTGTCGAGCTAGGCCACTGTGGGATGTCGGCTCCATCTTCATCTCCCGCTCGCTCTGAGACGTCGTGGCCATCGTGAGAACACGGGAGGCTTGCGGCGAGGTCTAAGCGCGCACCAAGGCGACAAAGGCTGAGCCAAGAGGAAGGCCGCGGTTTTGGTTTAGGGTACGTGTTCCTGGTGATGTTCCACGCCTTTTGTGAGTGAAACAGATAAGACAAGACATGAGATCACGTGGCAAGCTGGGGTGAATCAGTGCCCCTGAATCCGAAATGACCCCCTGTAACTGCAACAACCGACAGTTTTCTCAAACTCGTCAGCTCCTGTCAAAATCCGAAGCCCTAAAGCCCGAACAGCAAGTCGTAGGTGCACCCAAAACACGCAGGGAATCGGAGATGTGAGTCGACGCGGACTGCGGCCGGAAATCCAAGGGCCTCGGATATGGTGCCCACAGCTTGACCGGGTTTCATAAGCTTGTTAGGGATTAGGGTTTAGGGTTTAGGGGTTTAGGGTTTAGGGTTTAGGGATTAGGGTTTAGGGTTTAGGTTTAGGGTTGACGGTTTAGGTTTAGGGTTTAGGGTTTGGGGTTTCATACAGTAGAAGCCAGAAAGTTGGAATATCATTATCGTAACCCGTTTAAGGTAAATTGTAGGGGGCCCTACCATTAATCCATATTCCAACTTTCTGGAATTCCCTTTTAGCTTGTTTTGACGTGGGGTTGTTCTGACGGGGTCTTCGAATTCTATGAAAACCCCTTGCTGAACAGGAAGTGCAGCGGGAATTTAGGGGTTCTACCAAGGTTTCTGTGAGAGTGCTGGTACGAGTTTCGTGGGATATGTTGAACCTGGACCCGAAACCCAGACCCTCGATCCGAACTCCTCATCCCCAAACTCTAAACCCTAAACTCCCTTCCCCTATAAACCCTAAGCCCTAAAAGCCTAAAACCCTAAACCCCAAACCTCTAAACCCTAAAACCCTACCCCCCCAAACCCCTAAACCCTAAACTCTAATGCCACCTTCAAGAGGAGGATCCCTCCACAGAGCTTCTCATCTTCACGCTCGACGCACTCCGTGATTCGGCGAGGAGGCAATCCTGCAACCCAGCTAGGGTTGATTTTTTTGGTTTAGGGAAGTTTAGGGCTACGGGATTCGGATTTAGGGTTACGGGCAGAAGGTTTGGGGTTTAGGGTTTAGGGGGGGAACCCGCGCACATGGGGATCGTGGACATCAAGGCTGTTGGTGTGAGGTTCCAGTTTTATGGTTCAGGACATCGGCTTGAGGGTGCGGGTTTCTATACTGAACTCAGAACCCAAGCAAAAATTATAATTTCAGCTGTCTTAGGGAATATAATAACCAAAAATTAAATTCTAAGTCCCCCTAACGTTTGTGGTCCAAGGTTGAGGACTTGAGCAAGTTTTTGAATGCTCCAGCACCAGGCAATACTTAGGCAGAAAAAATGCCAAGTAGGTAGTCGTTCCTACCCAAATTATTCTAAGCTACAGTAGTTTATGATATGCTGCATACTCCTGTACTGTACTCTACTACCTGTACTACGTTATGTTTCACTATGCTACATTCTATCTATCTCTACTACTCTTGGAGTACTTATACTATATTACTCTATGCTACATTCTATCAATCCATACTCTTTGAGTACTTGGAGCTTCCGGGTTCTCTACGTTCGAGAGTTCTCCTCCACCCGTCAAGGGCCGCTGCGGACGCGCCGACCGAGGTCGCAGAGCGTCCGGCAAAGTCATGGCTCCCAGTTTGTCTGTGTATATCTATATATGTATATATCTCTGTATATATATATATATATCTATATATCTATTTATGAACAAAGATATACATATGTGGTGTCTTCTTCTTTCGGAGGGAGTGGGCGGGGATTGGGGGCTACTTGGAGCTCTGTGTTTCGAGGAGCGCTGCTACGACTGCAGTTGTCACTACGATGGTGGTCGTGAGGGTGAGGTCAGGATGGGGAATGTATGCCGACGGCACGCTAAGAGCTACTGACTGTAATCCCAGCCCCGTTGATGGAGCCCCCTGAATCCTACTGAGGTCCCACTGCATACTCCAGCTCATGTGGTGGATTCGTGCCCATGTAACGCGACTCACTACTCTGTGCCATGGCGTTGAACTTGATTTCGGGCAGATGCAACAAATGCCAGGACTCGAGCGGATGGAGGCCAATCCTATGCCCAAACACCTTAACTCCAAGCTTAATAAGCCCTGAATCCTAAACTCTGAGCCCTAATCTGAACCCTACAAGCCCCAGGCCCCCCCAATATCGCAAGCTCTGCCTGCTGCTCTTGCTGGGAACGTCCTACTAGAACTCGGGTACCAACCATATTTCTCTGGGTACCAACCATATTTCTCTTAGACGCTCCAGTTTGAGTCGTCAAGGTCTCGGGTTTTCAGGGCGGGGACTTTGGACTGGGAGCCATGGAGCCATGTTGGGAGTTTCCGAAAATAGGGGGACCCTAATATGGTACCCTAAATACTAGGATCCTTATTATAAGGACCCCCAAAGCAGGTACCCTAGTTTTCGGAAACTCCCATGTACCATAACCCCAATTAGGATCCCTGTCTCTGCCCCAAAGTGTACACTTTCAGTTTTATAGTGGGTAACACTCTCCCAAAAAAGTGTAAAGTGCATCCACTCAGCTACGTTGAATTAAGGGTACCTGCAACACTACTTATTAGCTGAGCTGCTTGTGCTTCTGGATTCAGGGCATCTGGAGAGGAGAAGTGGCTGGTTCAGGTCTCGGATGTATGTTACCACTTTCCCAGTCTAAGGGTTTAGGGTTCAGGGGTCTCGGGTTTTGCGGGTTAGGGTTTCACTCGCCCGCTCGGAAAAATCTGTCGCCCAGTTTTGAATAAGGGTCTACTGCTGGATATCGTGCGAGCTTGACCTTGCCATAGGGCCTCGGTGCCCCTGCCCAAACAAGGTGAACCTTCGAAGCCCTAAACCTTAAACCGAATTAATGGAGGAATTCTTACACCCCAAACTTTTAATTAACGCTTACCTGTTCAGCCCTTCAGTTGAGCTTGCTTAAGGGATGCCAGCCTCTTCGGGGAAGAGTTCTATGACGGGGCGGAGGCTGAGCTCAAAATCAACAGCTGTCACAGAAAGCCTTGGTAACTCGCCAAACCCTACTAAAGCTTCAACTCAGAATCCGATATCCTCATAAGCCCCAAGCAAAAAAGCCCCAAACCGGAAACCTTAAGGACTTAACCTTGCACCCAGGTGGTATCCCCCTCTTGCTTGCGCGAGGGAAACGCTCCTTAGGCACGACGAGGGCTCACGCATGTAGGGAGCAGAGCAGGACCGAGTCCTCTGCTTCCTTTCGCCTCAACTGCTTCTCAAAGCAGAGGGTAGACTGAGCTGGTACTCGTCCACAGCAAAGTCCGTCGGCAGCTGATCCTCATTTTCTTTCAAGCACGGCATGCTCTCTCGGAGCAGCTGGCTGCGCGAAGCCTTGCAACCCCTTGATTGATAAAACATGTTCTTGTGGCCTCGCAACCCCTGAGGCACCGTCTGACTTGTAAATCGATTCAGAAGCTTGGCTGTGTTCTGCTTGGACACGAGGTGGCGCACCCCAGGCCAGTTGTCTTGAAGCGAACGTCTCTCGAAAACTAGAAGAACCATCCTCACTCTTATATAACACTTTCCCAGTGTCGACCCAGCATGTACAGACAAACAAAGGCTATCCTTGGAGTCTATGCGAATGTCTTGTGGTTTTCCGCAGAGTTTGCCGTGTAATGCCCTTGATTCATTCAAACCCTTGACCCTGCCCAGGATCCCTCCCAACACCGGCAGGACCACTGCCGCACAGGAGGCGCGAAGGTCGGCTTCGTGGCAAAGTCGAAGCACTTCTTCAACAGGAAGATGTTGCAAACCTTACGTCGCAAACCCCCAACAGCCTGACTTCTGCACATCTGGATTCACAGGTTTGGATCCTGGTAGTAAACCCTTGTTGGGGTAGCAAATGGTTCGCATCTTCACGGTGTAAAAAGGGGTTCCTCTAATACACTTCGCCACTGAATTCGAGCTTCTACAACGCACTGCACGTCTAGTACCATTATGAATGGGCTCCACGTCCACCAGGCCCTATCAACTCTCTGCACATTTAGAGCAAAACTTCGCAGTGGGTTCACGACATACGTCCGCACGTCAGAAAGCAACGCCGTCAAGCAATCTCACAGGACGGACAAACACCGAGGCCAGACCCCTGAATCGTAACACCAGGGCATCCTTGGCAGTTGCATCGTTACAGAGGTTTTCTTTGCAGCAAGGATAGCCTTCCACATCTGAGCTCGTAGATTGACATACAAGCATATGCATGCACAAAGATGCTGAAGGACGGCAGAAACGTGTGGCAACGATGGCGTGCTTTGTATCCGCATGACAACGAGCCTTTCCGAGACAAACCCGCTGTTGATCAATGACTGAATCGTAACCCATACACGCTGAAGCTGCCTTCCCCGTTAAAAGCCTAAAACCCACTCCACATCCGAAATCTTAACCATCCAACGAATCCCGCAGTCCCAGGCCAACCGGAAACCGGCACCCCATGATCCCACCACCCCGAACCCTGAACTCCAAATCCTACCACCTGGTTCCTTTTTGGGACTACTTCAAAAAGGAACTACTAAAGTTACTAAACTTTAGTAACTTTAGTAGTTCCTTCTTGAAGTAGTCCCAAAAAGGAACCAGGTGGTTACTAAAGACGAAGAACCCCGAAGAGCAAGTCAAACAGGACTCCCCCTTCTCACTTCATCCCTCCATTCTCGCAAGGACCGACAAATCTGAACGTGGCCCTTTCTATACGCCCTTAGAATCAAAATACAGAACATATCTTTAACATTCTCTTGGGTTTTATATGAACAAGAATAAAAATAACTCCTAAGGAAACCATAGTTTGTCCTAGCCTTACCATGAAGCTGACCTGCAAATGTCAGAAGGCCCCGAGTAGGGGCCTTAGTACATAGAACAGGGTTCTGGGGCATGCCATGCTACAATTCTCGAGGAGCTCTCAATAATAATACATGTTTGTAATCAGTCCGTTTCCAGAGCCGCCGGCACAGATGCGCTCGACAGGATCGTCACAGGGTAGTGACTCTACCTAAACGATTTGGGAGGCTAGGAATGTTCAGGTGTAGCGACACCGTGTCTGGTTGTATGGTCTGGGGTTTGAGGCTTTAGTGGATGGGGTTCAAGGGTGAGTCTAGGTTCTACAGTAGGGCTTGAAGTTTATGGGGCAAAGCTTCTGCGCACTGGGCTTCACGGTTGCAGCAATGGGTGTCATGGTTCAGGGCTTTTTGCATGCAGGATTTGGATTCAGGCTGTGGGACTTTGGCGTTTAGAGTTTAGGTTTAGGGCTATGGGTTAGGGCGAGGTTGCTTGAAGTGGCCTGTGTATATTTATACATATGTATATATATATATATATATATATATATATGTGGATATTCTCTCACGGGTTCACTTATTGTTTTGTTTTGGGTATGTGTGTACTTCTACTCTTATACATGTATTTATGTACTTATCTGCTTGTTATCCGTTGTATACGTCTGTAAAAATACGTCTGAAGATAACCAATTGAGGGCCTTGAGCCCTTTGCCGTTGGTGCTAGAGCTCTTGCGATGTTTCTGGCCCATGAACCCCTCAGAAAAAGATCTTCGCAGCTTGGGGTTTGTAGGACTTAGGATTTAAGGATTTCAGGAGTTAGGGATTTAGGGTGAGTTTTGAGATCCGCTTCGGATCACGAGAAAAGTTGTAAGCTGGCCCTGTGGCCTCGCTAGGAAATTAGTCTTCTGAGGCACTCCAGAGAAACTGCTAGGAAGCGCTGCGCTCGGGGGACCTAGAGCACTCATTCATGCTTACAGTCCTAGAAAAACTCATTGGGGGCAAATCTTTTGGATTCTATAAGGAAAAATACCCCCAAAAGGTCGAATATTACCTACTCTGGTAACATATCCGAAAAGAGGCCTCAAGCCTTTTTCCTTACGATTCAGGCCTCACAAATCGATGTCTGAGACTCCGGCACTGTGCGGCTGGCCATCGCTTAAACGATCCCTGGGCCGTGGGTCGGACCGGTACCAAGTTGGGCGCTTGAGAGCTAGGGATTAGGGTTTAGATTTGACATTTGTGGTCTGGGGCTTGAAGTTTCAGGATTTAAAAGGTCAGGGCTGAAGATCATTCTGAACAGTTTATTCAGTTGCTCAGCGCATTTGGTACAGAATAGCGAGCCACTGTTATCTTTTGTACCGCGTGGGCCCCTTTTGCGGAAACAAAAGTAACGGCTCAGGACCTTAACCCTCAACCCCTAAACCTAATGCTCCTACTCCGTTACATACACCACCTGGCAGCTCAACAGCCCATGTGTGACCTGAAAGTCCAGGCACAGGGGCCTTAATAATTAGAATAGGGTTTTGGGGCCCATTGTACTATATCTAAAAAAAGGAACCCCCAAAGTAGTATTGGTAACTATTTAGGCCCCTATAGTAATTTTGCTCAACCGGACAACCCAGAAGATGGATTCGGGTTTAGAGCTGAATTGCAAGCATGCTCTTGGGGACGCGGGCTGCAGTGATGATGTGGAGCAAGGCAGGGCAAAGGGCAGGAGTTGCTAAGCGTGTTGCCGGCACTTCACCCTATCTTCGTGTGTTGGACCCTGAACAATGTAACTAAGTACGCGCTTTAGGAGGTCTGACATTACAAGTGTCCAAGAAACCACAGGAGATACCAGCAACTAATAATTGTTGAGTAATGTCCTGCTCAAACCCATACCGGTATAAACCTATCCAGCCTTGACCCAGAAACGACCCAAACCCTAAACCCATCAACCTCAACCTCAAATCCAAAACCATAAACTCAGAACCCCCAGACACGAAGCAACTTCAAGGAGCGGGCAGCAACGCAGAGACCTGGCAAACTAGCTTTTGCTTGTGAGTCTGTGAGCTGTTCAGGCGCGAAAGGGTTCTCTAAACCTGTAGAGGTTGGCTGGTGTAGCGATTTCGAGCTTAGCAAATTTAGTCACCAAGGGCATAAAGCGAGCCTAGTGACCCCCGGTGTCCAACCTTTTGCCGTTGGGGGGGGGGGGGGGGGCGAGTCGGCGAGGGTTCTGGAGAGGCGGCGATATTCGAAGAACCTTCATCGGTCTGGCACACACCGAGTTCTGACTCTGAGACGACCACATTAAACCCTGAAGCCTGCATTGGTGCGGTGCTGAATCTACCACCCCCCCCCCCAATACCATGAAGCAAGAGGTCGTCCAGCTCGAAGCAAATGGGGCAGAGGCAATCTTTGAAGTCCGATCTCTGGATCTCAACAATGCCTCAGAGAAACATGGTAGCTATATGACTTCAGGAATACCCCTTGATTCCAGGAAGTAAGAGTTCTCTGGAAATACACCTGTGCCCTCGGCATTAATACAGATGGTCAGGAGTACCGTCGGGGCGATGTTCATCGTCATGCTATCCGAGCCTGGTCAGGCAAGTGGTTCTTGGGTTTAAAAGGACAATCGGTTTCTGGTCTGGGGCATTCGGGAAGCTGTAGGGCATCGGGCTTTGGGAATCAGTGTGCATGTCAAGACACCCTAAAGATCCACAACCTTAACCTTTAACCCCATAAACCTCTAAACCCTAAACCCCATAACCCCTAAATTTCCCTAAATACTAAATCCGAAAACCTGAACCCTAAGTCCCCAAACAGGCGTAACCCAGAGTTTCCGGTGGGAACTGGTGCCAGGTACTGAAGAATCCCCGAAAAGGCAAACCTCTACTACATGATGTGGGGCCTGGACTATTAAAACTATGAAAACTAGGCTGTTGGGCGGGGGGTATAAACATGTCGCTAGATCGCACCACAAAGGGTTCCTATTTTGAGAACTACTCTTAGGGTTTGTGCTGGTCTCACCAACATAAGTACAAAACGCCTTTGGGGAATACCGCTAGTTCCCCAGCAAGAGCATACATCCAGAAACAAAGAAACCTAAGCTCGTGTCTGCGGTATCAAGTATCGCGGCACCTCTCCGGAAACCATATGTGTACGTGTGCGTGTGGTCTAGAACAGCCTGATTCCAGTCCTCAAGGCAACTTGATGGGTGCCTCGAATGTTATGGTCGGCTCGGAGTGAGGAGCACCTATGTGTTATGCGGCATGGCTTGCCAGCCTCGTCTGCAGCTCGCAACCCGCAACCCCTAACGGTGAAGATGCGAAACAGTGTGCTCCAACAAAAATGTGTAACTGCTATGGCGTTCGAAGCAAATTCAGTTTATAATCGGTAAAAAACAACCAGTAGAGGAAATGTGGAGGCAACCTTGCGAACACATCTTAGCCAACACAGCTACGAAACATCTAGGTTAAACCCTGCATACCAAAAAATGCAATCCTGAACATGTATATATATATATATATATAGATACAAATATACGCAAGTGCCTTGGTTCTGGTCAGTCTTATTGAGACCGTATTAGTTCAAGTCATACTGCGAACAACCAAGTGAACGCACATCACGCAGCATGCCTCTGGTGAAGTGGGCCGACGTCCCTCCGGGTGGACACCTGTACTTGAAGTACCCGGAGTTTGCTAGTAGTTTCCGCTCTATACATCTGTATATATGTAGTTTTTTTGTATAGACATATGTGTGTAAATGTACATACACATACGCACATCCATAGACATAGAAACACACACACACAAGCACACACGTGTGCGCGCACGCGTTCATACAGACCCGCACCCACACTTAGAAAACATGGGGGCTTATTACTCGTGAGCTGCCTCGTCCTGTAATTATTTCGTCATGCTGCGACACAGACTTCAGGTTTCGTACTTGTTTTTTTGGAGGAGGGGGGGGGGGCAGGGCCTTCAAGGATAAAACGAACGTCCAGGGAAAGACTTCGACTCACGGAAGCTCCCACTGTGCCGTGTCCTCTGTCGATAGCCAGTTCCTTCCAGCTTATGCTGAGTGCGTCTATGGGGCATACGTGCTCAATCATCATGGTACTTCCCAGGAGAGAAGCCCTACTTTCGACAATATAGGCCCTTAGGACCCTTCAGGAGACGCATGTTCATAGATTCGAGGCATACCAGTGTTCACGGCAGCCGAATTGCTGAAGCAGATATTCTATGGCAGCCGAATGAAAGAAGCTTTCATGCATGGGCCTGTAGGTTCCATGAACCTGTACACCTAATGTAGGGGCCTTAAAAATTAGAAAATTAGAATATTGGGGCCCCTTAGACGTTAATCATAATAAGGAACCCCCCAACCATAACATTGGTAATTATTTCGGCCCCTATATCAACGACCACCGCAAGCCCTCGAAGCTGAACCCTGGAGCCGGAAGCTTGAACTCTGAACTTAGGAGTAAATAGAATGATTTTTTTAATTTTGGTTCCTATAATCCCTAAGAAACAGTTAAAATTCTATTCTTTGCTAGGGTTCTAAGTTCAGTATAGTAAATCCCGGGCTGAGCCCCACCACGTGTTCCATCCAGGCCTGCATTGAACGCCTGGAGAAAGACGCAGAATGCCTCAGCAGCTTTTACAGGACATCCTCTCTCCAGAAATGGAAGGGCTACAGTATACTATCTTAAGTTAAGTCGCCCGAGGCTTCGGCGTTTGACTTAGTATCTACCCATGCTCTCAACTCTCCTTCCCAGCCTTTTTGGTACTGGCCCGGCCACATGAAGCGAATACATTCGAGTGCATATACATATCAATATACAAGTACATGCACATGTAGGGGATACGTACAAGTACAAGAACTCTGCATACACCCTTAAACCCAAATGCAACTTAAAGTCTCGGCGAAAGTAGTGCAATATTATGCACTAGATGCTCACATTTTTATCAGTAATCTTCCGACACCAGTCTAATCCCTAGACCCTAAACTCTGTGGAAAGCATTCGCCAAGGCACTACTCGAGAGAACAACGGGAGGCCGCGGCGATGCGCACGCCACCTCGTCACAGGATGCCTAAAAGGACACTGCTCAGGCTTTCCCCTTGGGGCTTCGGGTTTCGCTTGACGTCTATGCTTGGGCTCCGGGGTTTAGGGTTTATACTTGAAGGCTCATGGGTTGATATGCATTGTTGCAAGTACTAGAAATCGTGGCTTTATGCAATGAAAGCTGGAGACTCCTTCGAGATAGCTTTACTTATTTAGGGCTCTGCCCAGCTACCCTCTGTTGAACATGTCGCCAATCATGGGATCCGTGGCAAAACGAGTACCTATGGAAGTCCCGGAAATCCTGTGCTCAGCATCTCAGAAGTCTCGGGACATTTTAACCCGAAGAAAAACTTGAATGATATGTTAGAAGGGGCCCCCACCTTATAATAAGGACTATACTAGGGCCCTACATGGCCCTACTATATTTCCTATTATACCGCTGTTACAGGGTGGGGGCCCCTTCTAAATGATACCCTGCAAATCTCAGTTGCCGAAGTACCACACGCCCTAACCCCGAGCTTGAGTGGACCAACATGGCCCGGCACCCGGCCCAAAGCACTGGAGCTTAAGATTGCCTCTGGAGTTTGGCAAGTGTCGAGTACAACAGGCCAAGGCGACATCGTCCCTGATGCCGTAAGCTGGAATGCCCGGAAACCCCATCGCAAATAAGCACATCCACAACACACGAACCCCCGAATTGAAACTCTCATACACCGACCTTGACCCTTACACCCCAAACTCTAAACAATGTAACAAGTTCCAAAGCCGCCAAAGCCCAAACCAAATACACGCCCAAACTTGTGGACCCAAAGTGTCCTAAGTACCTATACGGCACGATACGGGTCCATTGAACTGTGAGGGTTTAGACAAGATTATCCAGGCTTGGTGCGGGGCTGCCCAGTCCGATAACTATGTTGTGCTGTGCAATGGGATCGATGACAAGGGGACCTCCTTCGCATTCTCCACCTGCTCCTCTCGCATCAGCTTGATCCTGCGAGTGGGGTAAAGATTAAAAGTTGGTGTAGGCAATAAACTATGGCATCTACGAAATGCGTTATGACATGTGAGTGCATGACAAAGGAACTGAAGGTATCTATCACTCCATGTGCTGAGGCCTCTGATCTTTGGTGCTCTCGGGATTGGAATTTCGAGCCCTTTAAAGCTCCCCTCGAAGTTGCCCTGCACCCTAAACCCTAAACCCCCATTAAAACTAAACCGAACCCCAAACCTTAGAACTTAAACAAACCCCAATTAAAACTAAACTCCCTAAGCTGTGTTCCAGAACCAAGGCCTGAACTTTCCGGTTCAGGCCTTGGTTCGGGGAATAGCCCCCCGTGCCTCGAGCATCCTGATACCAGGGGACAACAGATCAGCACACATACTCATCAGAAACCGAGTAAGACCCTCTCAAACGTCGGTGCGTGCGAGGAGTGCCCCCGCCGTATTCGGGGCTCTGGAGTTTGGGGGCCAGTTCGGCTTCATGGCATTTCGGTGGGTGCCTGCCTCTCCTCAAAAACATAAACCCCCCATCAAAAAAAGAAAACATTGAAAATGCCGACACCAAGCGTGGGACGGACAGTGTCCTGGAGTGCATGTGGGCGCGAAGATCGGCTGATGTCACTTTGTCCATCAGCTCGCGAGCATACCTGTGGTGCTTTCTTGCGGTGGACTCTGATGGGTAGGTCTTGTGTGGGTCAGACAGGGTATGTAACGGCTTGTATCTTCTGCTTCACGGGCAGCAGTCCAAATTGTCATGGTCAGGAAATAATGTGTCTGCTAGATCTGCCCCTTACGGAATTCTGGACCACGTTCCTGGATAAGGACCGGTCGATTCGCTCCCAGTGCCTGTGCTTCATACGCCCTAATCCTAACAGGAATTTTCGATGTCTGCCTTAGAAGGCCGAGTCTGCTAAGCTAAAGATTGAGATGATAGCAAAGCTGCGTCACAAAGGGCTGAAGCCACGGCAATGACCAGAACTGTATGAGGCGTCTTCACACATCGTCTAATATCTGGACAACTGGGAAAGGGCCAACTAGGGCTTGAAGTTGTATACATTCTGTCCAGGCATCCACTTACTAGCTGCGGTGTTCCTCGAAGCAGGTATGATCTGGCAAAGGCAAAGGGCACTTCTGTACCGAAGTGTCCAGCAGGGACGCGTCGTTTTCGACATCCTTCCTGCACCGTTTCGGGCTTTGGCAGATTTCAACAGATTCAAAAGTGCTTATCTTGAAACCCTAGGTGTGAAACAGGTGTGAAACATACACCCTACATGCTTGACGCCCTCTACTTCCGAAAACACACACCAACGGGTCACGTGGAGGGCTTGGGGTTTAAGGTCAACCTAATTGGGTTTGTCTTTGGTTTCGGGAATCTGCCGACTGGGCCTGAATAACTCGCATGTGCATGGTTGTCAAAATTAGGGTCCCGTTTTGGGTCCTTGTTATGATACAGCACCTAATATTTAGGATACCCCAAAAGGGACCCATGTGGATTAGAAGCAAGCTTCAGGCTAGGAGGCTGAGGATCATTATCAGGATGACGAGCACAGCAGTGCGGATAAGCAGCTCTCGTAGTACCAACATTCACTGACAACAAGGGCACTTTGGGCGGGGAAACTTGTCTGTTTGCATTCTGCCGTTTTGCTAGCGAGCAGGAGCACGGTTCTCTTGGGCTTTGGGGAAGCCGGGAAGCATTTAGAACTTTGGGGTGGAAAGCTTCAAACGGCTTAGCATGCAAGCCTCTGGGATCCGGAATCCTATGGTCATGACTATAGTGCTACACTAGAGGAGGGCCTAGCGCGCAGAGCACCAGTGGGGCTAGGCCCCACCCCACGAACAGAGGAAATGCAAAATGACTCTGATGCGCTTACATCTGTCATGGTCACTGTTGGTGAGCAACGCCCAGACTAAGGTTTTACACTCTGACGCTGAAGTTGCACAAAGACCTGGGACACTCACCAAAAAAAGGAACCACAGTGCAATCTGCAGTACTGTCAGGTGCACCTTAGGCACCCGATGATTCGGTTTTCCTACTTCAGGCGTGTAAATTAGTTGTAATTCGGGTTGAAGCCGCAAAGCATCGGCAGACCCCGACAACAAACCGACTCAGTATGAGCGCGAGTTCGGCCGTTCATCAACGAACCGATATACGGCCTAAATCCCAAGCTCTAAGCATTAAACTCGAAGCTCCACGTCCCAACCAAGTTTAGGTGTATAAGCCCTGGTATAGATGCCTGGTTCTTCGAGTCAGAGAGCTGCGAAAGAAGGCATCGGCGTCAGCCTCGCTAACCCCGAGCATCCAAGCACCTACAACAGCGGCCTCAATGACTAGAGTAAGGCTGAAAGGGTTGTTATAATGTTCAAAAGGGCTAGTATTGGAAGAGGGTTTTGAGGTATATGATAGTCTGGCCATATCGGAGTATGCGACGACGACTGTTTATTTGCTCATTGTTCCCATTGCTACCACTACCACTACCACTACGACGACGACTACAAGAGAATAAGTTTTGAGGTATATGATAGTCTGGCCATATCGAGAGTATGCGACGACGACTGTTAATTGCTCATTGTTCCCATTGCTACCACTACCACTACGACGACGACGACGACGACGACTACTACTACTACTGCTACTCGTACTACCAGTGCATAATTACATTACTAGTGCTGCTACTACTACTACTACTACTACTACTACTACTACTACTACTACCACCACTCTTACTACAACAACGACGACTACTACTGCTGCGACCACGACGACTACTACTTCTACTACGACTACTGCCTGACCCAAATTCAAAAGGACGAAGAATCGCACCTTTGCCGGCAAAGACCAGGAGCCAGAGCCCTATATCAAAGGGGAAAAGGAGGGACCCTGAATAAGGACCCCTGGGTATATACCCTTAATATAGCTATTATATTCGCATTATATAGCCCATTATAGGGTAGGGGTTCTTCATTAAGAGCCATGTTTGGCCCATTACCGACTCTGGGCTGCGGACCGAGACTTTCTGCTTGTCCATGAGCATATCTCCCAAGTACTTACCTGGGCTTTGTGGCTCAGGGTTAGGGTGTAGGCGTTCAAGCTTTGGGGATTACTGTTGCAGGGTGTAGGTTTAGGATTATAGAGCTTTGGAGTAGGGCTTAGAGCTGTAAGGTTTAGGGCCTACTGGTGCTGAACGCAAACAGCACAGGCAAACCTTCTATTGACAGAAAATGTGTCCGTATTATGACAGCAGCTGAAGGCAATCTATGGAGCATCTGAAGCAATAAAAATGGTCTGCGATTTCAACTGAGCGCTTCGCATTCAAGATTAAGGTGCTAGGATTTGGGTTTAAAGGCGTCAGTCTAGAAACCAAGTTAATTCAGACCGCTGATTTATGAACTTCGGTCTTGTTGACACCGCCTTTTTGGGGATCCCAGCTGGCACTTCGTCAGCGGACGGGGGTTGATTAATCAAGGTCGGAGTCTGAATTCAACTCGATGCCGGGTCAACACCTTGCTTCAGACACTACAGGGCTCTAATACGGGAGTTTCCGAAAATAGTGGAAATAATAGGCTCCTTATTAGAAGGCCCCCAGAATAAGGTACCTCTACTTTTCGGAAACTCCCATACAGACCCTGGAGAAGAGTGCTAGGGGCATGTCGGGAAGGGTTTTTTGCATTCTAATGGACAGCCGCGAAGAACGACTCGAAGCTATTCATTCGGGCGGCCCCCTCGCATACTCGCAGTAGATATGATATGGGTGGTTGACAAGATTGGGGTTCCTTTTTGGGTCCCTAATATAATGCGGCACCTAATATTCAAAGTGCCCAAAAAGAGACCCTAATTTTAATTGACAGCCACCCATATCATTTACCGATCAAATTCCGATGGTTTTAAGGTCTCCAGGCCTGAGACCTCGAAACCTTGACTCCAAGTTACGAATTTCAGGATGTGTTGGGAATATATGGGTGGTTGTCAAAATTATGGTCCCTTTTTGGGCACCCTAAATATTAGGTGCCATACAAAAATAGGGACCCAAAAAAGGGACCACAATTTTGACAACCACCCATATGGGTTTCGGGGCTAAAGCTTTCATACCAGGGTGCAAAGTGAAATCCCCAGTGAGAGCTCGGGACTGCGAAGGGAAAGCAGCACGTACCTGCCAACTTTTATTGCACTATGTCGCTCGGGGGTGGCTGCTTGGTTCAAAGTGGTCCTTGCATGACTATGCAGCTATAACTGCAGTGCCGTTGGTAGCGAAGGCGAGTCGTGTTTGCTAGTGCAGCTGCCTTGGATGTTTGCCTAAAAGTGCTTTGGTAAGGGCCCAGCTGCAACAGCACAACAGCACACGATTCTATGTCGTCGTTGCATTCGTCATGGTTCAGGGCTTGAAAGACATGACATTGATATACCTCAATAAGGAAGACCAATTCGTTACTTGGGACCCTGCTGAGTACGGTAGGATCGGGACCCCAAGATTGGAAACAAGCCTAGGTTCAGGAAGTGGGGGTGGGTTAGGATGCCTTAGGGGTTACATTTGTGGGCAGGTTTTGGGGTGAAAGGGTTTGGGTCTGAGGATTTAGGGGTTTAGGGTCCCGGCGTTCAGAGTGTCGGGCTTCCGGGTTTTATGTAGGGTGAAGACCACCACCGAGAGCACACAGAGACCTCCTGAAAGTCTGCCTCTTTATCGCCTAAATAATGGGATAACTGCTGTCCTGGTTCCTGCCCTGCCATGTACTCAACAGAAGGTCCAGGACACCAAAGAAACATGTTGTGCTCAATGAGCGACGACAGCGGTTGATCCTAATCCAGGAGCCTTAATAATTAGAACAGGGTTTGGGGGGTTGCATTATATTTGAGGAATCGTATTCGTACTGAAAAAGACACAAACAGGAGGAAGCAGTTCAGGATTAGGGGCTACCTCATCCCCCAACTAACCATGTACAGAAATCATAAGACTAAGCGTAAAGAGAAGCAGGTTGCCAGGCTCCCTTCGAGGAGGAAGCAGTTCAGGGTTCGGGTTTACCTTGCCCCCAACACACCTACCTCTTCAAGGACTTGTATAAAGAAAACATACTAAGTACGTACAGAGAGCGGCAAGTTGTACGTTTACCCGTTTAGGAAGCAGCTTAGGATTTCGGGGACTCGAACCCTATAGACAAATACAGCTAAGCTCTTAAATGTTAAACAATAATTACTCACCATCACCTAGACAGCACTTAGCACCTTCTCTGGAGAACAGCCAGGCCACCAACAAAAACAGCTGCGCAATCCAGTGTATAGGGATACAAGAGTCTGAACAATCAGCCATCCGAATGGTGCCGCAGTCCCATTGTCGATATTCCGTAATAACCCCCTAAGCCCTGTTGGCACTATCAGGGCTTCTGTACCCTAAACCCTAAACGCGCTAGACCCTAAACCCAAAACGCCCTAAACCCTAAACCCTAAAAGCCCTAAATTCCACACTTTAGCAGGCTTCACCCAGCACAAAGGCTGAGCCCAGCACACCTTTGGTAGCCTGCTTTCGGTCCCAACCTCTGGGTGAAGAGTTTAGGGGTTTAGGGATTTAGGGCTGAAGGTTTCGGGGTTTAGGGTTTAGGGCTGATGAAGACGCTCTTAGCTCTGAGCTTTCGGTTCCAACCTCTAACTTTCTAACCATGAAGACACGCTGGTTTTGAAATCAGACACGCTGCCATCCGCTGGCTTCCTTTTGAGGAACTGACTTTTCGTTGTCCAAGCCACAATTTTTTTTGCT
Organism: Symbiodinium sp. CCMP2592; assembly: GCA_905221615.1. NCBI lineage: Eukaryota > Dinophyceae > Suessiales > Symbiodiniaceae > Symbiodinium > Symbiodinium sp. CCMP2592. Next base: position 5,654 of record CAJNDT010005893.1, on the reverse strand, counting down.
CGGTGCAGATTTGCATGCTACATGCTGTACGAAACTGCACATATGTAGGATCACAGGTCTTGTTGGTTCAAGCTTAGGGGCCCGTCTAAACCCCCAACCCTATATCCCCTACTACAGAAAAGAACCCTTCTCCCCATCCGTTGTGCTTGGCTGCCTGAACGGGGCCCGCGCCTGTCGGCACTCCAAACCGCGGGGCCTTGGTGATGCGGCATTTTGGTGGGTCTGTTGTTTGGGTTGAGGTTTAGGGTTTAGGGATTTAGGGGTGTAGGTTTTTAGGGCTTCGGGCTTGTAGGCTTTAAAAAGGCATGAGATGGCAGGGGGGTAACAATAGTTTGTTGTTGTCATCTGAAGGGCTTAGTGAGCGATTTTCTTGGGGCGTGTTTTGATAGCGTGGGATTCGAGGGCTTGGGATTTGAAGTTGAGGATCTGGTGTCGAAGAAAGCTGTGATTTCCAGAATGCTTACAAGTGTTGGGACAATGATTGCAGAAGTTCGGGCCGTGGTCAGAAGGGCATACTCCAGGTTAATCTGGAGATGAGCTGCACTTCCGGGGTCGTCATTGCTTGAAATTTCTGATTTCACGGTCGTAGAATCGTAGAACAACCCCAACGCGACTAAATTCTGCACCCTGCAATCTTCCTGTGCTGAGCACCTACGGTTTCCACGTTTGAAGCATGATCACCTCCAGAGTATCAGCCGCGGCAGCAAACTGACGAGCATCCCGAATCGGCTTTCCTATGAAACATGCAGGCGTGGGGGACTTTGGGGTCTAAGGGAAACTTGGAAACTTCTGGCACATGTCACGAAAGATGAACCTGCAGCAAGACTACCTATAGTCTCCATAGTAGTTGCTTTTTGGGGGTTACCTTTTGGGATCCTTAATATAGAATGTGTTAAACCAAAAAAAGGAACTACAAGGGAGACGATACGCTCCCATGGACTGGGTCCCTTCTTTCGCCAAAGGGCACATACAGCGCGTCTCCCGGGAGAAGGGTCGCTTCCTTAACGTGAACGGCTTAGGGTTTAGGGCTTCGGGCTTAGGGTTTAGAGCTTCGGGTTTAGGGCTTAGGGTTTCGGGCTTGGGGTTTAGGGTTTAGGGCTTCGGGTTTAGGGCTTAGGGTTTAGGGTTTAGGGCTTAGGGTTTAGGGTTTAGAGCTTAGGGTTTAGTGTTTAGGGCTTAGGGTTTAGGGTTTAGGGCTTCGGGTTTAGAGTTTAGGGTTTCCAGGGCTGCGACGAGCGCTGGAAACAACAGAGTCTCAAAGGCTCGCATGTGCAGTTTTAGGATACTTTGAAGAGGACCAGATATATGGCTCAAGTCTTCTATGCTGTCGAAAGGGAGCCACCTGACTACGACCATCTTCTTGGGTCATTAGTCATGACTGTTCTGGCTGGAACTAAACAAGCTAGCGTTGATGTATAAAGTACGACTACTTGCCAAACCAGCTGAGCATTGCGATCCTGCATCCATTCTCTGTAGTGTTTAGTCTTATGTAGCTAGCCTTTGACCCAAGGCATCCAGAAAGACGTCCCATCCACAACCTGCTTCATGAACGAAGGTCCCATGTTATCCCACATGCGCAGCCTTGCTTCTGATATTGGAGCCTCGAAAGCTGGGAATGCTCCTCTACGGCTCGTACCTCATTACACTCGGAAGAAAGCCTTCTGGAATACCTCGCCAGATGCAGTAATTAAAAAGCACTTTTGTACAAGGACAGGGATATGCAAACTCTCAACCCTGAACCTTACAAACCCTAAACCCCAAACCCTAAAACCCTGAAACCCCCAAAACCCTAAACCCCGAAACCCTGAAAAACCCAAAACCCTAACCCCCCCTAAACCTGAAGTCTGAAATCCCCCACATCTCCGGGCCCCCGGCCAGCAGCGGCTTTGGCCGCGGGGCACTGACCGGGAGGCCCTGCAGGGGCGGTGCCAAGAGGATCCTCGCAGATCTCGCCACACATGAGAGTTTCCGAGACTTCGGGGTGTTGCCGCTTATAACAATACTAACCAAAGGTAAGTTATAGGATTCTTAAGGTTCCTATAGTATAGTACCCTTATAGGTCCCTTATAGTAACCCTGATAGACCCGTTTATAAAGCCCCTTCCACTCCCTACTAACCAAAGGTAAGCTGAAGGTCCTCTGCTCTCCCAACAGTTGAAGCATCAAGGAGTCGGACTCCACCAGAAGAGGTGGCCTCTCAGCAGCTTCGGGGTCTTCGGTTTAGGGTTTAGGGTTTTAGGGTTTAGGATTTTCGCCCTTTGCTTCTGAGTCAGTGCCGGGTAGGGTATGGATTTAGGGTTTGCTCTTAGGGCATGGGACTGGAGACTTGCAGCTTCCGTATTATAGGGGCCTTAATAATTAGAATAAGGTTTTGGGGCCGCTATACTAGAATTACAATAAGGAACCCCGAAAACGGAATTGGGAAATATTTAGGCCGCGCCCCTATAGCATCAGAGAGCCTGAGTCTGCCCTGGGCACGACTCTTTACCTGCACCTAAGACCGCTTACGTCCCAGTCGCCCCTCCTCACCCTCCTTGCATTGAAGCGATAAGAAGAGGCCCCTGCAACTAAACTTTCAGCTCTGGATCTTCAAAACCTCCTACCATTGCCTGAAGGACCAAATGACCCATAAAAAGGTAGGGGCCCTATACCCATATACTATGAATCCCTATATGGTATATGAACCTTAAACCCTTTTAGGATTCATTTCGTCCTTAAGGTGCTTCGAAGTTCGCTATGTTCATTCGGAGTGCGCCCTGGTATTTTCGAGAAGTGTTATGAATATTCTGTCCCTTACTATTGCCATTTTGTTACATGGCTACAAATACTTGAAGTATGATCGGGCCCCTAGCCGATGATGTGATGATGCATGTTGCCGCTTCTTTCTTCCACTGCGCGGTTCGAGACCCTGAAGGTAAAGGGAACTCCAGAAAGTTGGAATATGGATTAATGGTAGGATCCCCTATAATTTACCTTAAAGGGGTTATTACCTTAAAGGGGTTAGGATAATCATATTCCAATTTTTTGGGCTTTACCTTAGGACCCAGAACCTGGCAGAGGCCCAGACTCGTGGCTGTCCGGCGGATCGATGAGAACTTTGCTTGTAACCTCAGAGTTTTGCGGATCTTTTGGGGGCCACTTAGGGAGACTTAGGGGCTAAGATTTCTGTGAGGTTGAAGCTTTTGGGGGCTTTGGGTGGCTGGGCCTTGAATAGGAGTCTATAAAACCCATCGCATCAGCTTCCGCCAAAAGAAGGAACCGACGTCCTCTAACTGCAGAAACCCGTAAAGGAACCCTTATAGACACCTTATAGTCACCCTATAACGCTATAACTATTCTAATTATTAAGTCCACGTGCTTTGCTTGGCCTGATTGCCCTGGGCACCGGTCTGCGGTTTCGGACGGAGACCCGAAAAAATGAGTCCCTTACCTTTGGTTAGTAGGGAATGGAAGGGGCCCTATAAAGGGATCTGATCTATAAGGGCTACTATAAGGGTACTATAATATAGGGGCCTTAAGAATCCTATGACTTACCTTTGGTTAGTAGGGAATGGAGGAATGGGGTATAATTATAACTACTATTACTGCAATTCTTCCATTCCCTACTAACCAAAGGTAAGGTCCTGGATCGCTTGCGTATGTGGATGCACGCTCTCACTGGTGCTGTTGGTGGCTCGAAGTTGCTGTAGGATGGACTGGCTCCAGCGTTTTCGTCTTGGCGGCTGTTCAGGATGGCTTTCACACCCTGGATGTGCTGCAGTCTGGTCGCCATGGTTGCACGGGGGGGGTGCCGATTCTGTCGAAAAGCTTCAAGCATTAGTGGGCATTAAATGCGTTAATGGGTTAGGGTTCAATGCGGTGGGCGGATACGAAACCCCAAGCGATCAGTGAACCAAGGCGATTAAAACTGTGCACTTCTGTTTCGGAGCTCAGGGTATACATAGGCCAAGCAGTTGATTGTTTTAATCGCTGAAGCTGAAGGTCGGTTCACATGGATCTTAGAAAATGCGTCGAGAACCCGGAACTCCCAGCCCAAATCCCAGAAACTCCTGAACCTTGTGTCAAAACCTCTCAATGCACAATGTCTGAATCCTGATTCCCGTTCGAAGTTTCATATCACAGACCTCGGCCCCAACGTCCTAAGACAGTAACCTAAGGTTTCAGATCCCCATGTCCAAGCCGGAGTCCGAATCCTACAAAATCAAAGGTGTGAGCCTGAGAGCTAAGAACCTTTGACTCTCTCCAAACCTCTCCCAAGATATTGTTACGTTTGAACCCCAATTTCGAGCCTCAATCCTGGAATCAACATCCGACAACCAGAAGCCCTGGATCTTTTACATCACACCCAGTTATCGAATTCTGGATCTTTTACATCACACCCAAAGACACCAATGGCCAGTAGGAAACCCTGTTAAATGAAAAGTGGAAGGATGACTTGAACCCTGAACCTCAAATCCTCAGTCTCGAACCCTCGTGATCAGACCCCACCTCCAACCTAACCCCAACCCCAATTCCAACAACTTCAACTCCAGCTCCAAAACCCGAAACTCCTGAACCTTGTGTCAAAACCTCTCAATGCACAATTTCTGAGTCCTGATTCCCGTTCGAAGTTTCATATTACAGACCTCGGCCTCAACGTCCTAAGACATTAACCTAAGATTTCAGACCCCAATGTCCAAGCCGAAAGTCTGAATTCTGAAACCCCCAGTTCGCAACCTGAGAACTAGAAACCTTTGACCTCATCTCCAAAACCTCTCGCGTCAAGATATTAGGTTTGAAACCCCAATTTCTAATCCTAAGCCCCAAATTCCAAACCTCCCTCTCAACATCCGAAAACCAGAAGCCCTGGATCTTTTACATCACACCCAGTTTCCGAATTCTGATTTCCGAATCTAAAATTCCAGCCAAGTTGCATCCGGCCAACAATCCAACAACTCTAAACCTTCAGCCCAAATCCCATAAACCCAGAACTTCTGAATCCGAAATTCCAACTCTCGAAACTCGAATCCAAAATCCCAAAACCCTCACACCCAGAACCCTTTGCCAAAACTTCTCAATGCAAAATCTCTGAATCCCGAATCTCAAATCTAGAATCCCAAGTTCCAAAATCCTCAGTTTTAACCCCCGCATCTCGCAAGACCCTGAGACAAATAGGGCAAGCACGACACGGTTTGTATCGAATGCGGTATACGGCCCGCATTCCTTCATAGGGCGGTCACAGAACCTGATTCAGGCGGCGGGATAGGTTCGACCCTCAGATTTGGAGGGAAGTCGAACTTGAGCTTTGGCTGAAATCTCATAATTTCGCGCAGGCCCTCTGTCTTTGCTGGGACAGCCGGTTCAAACAAATGTTCACCACTTTCTTTGGGTGGCATCTTTATCCAACTCACCGTTTTGTCGGGAACTGGCACCCGCATGCCGCCGATGACCTTAGAAAGCTTGGATTCCGACAATTGGGTTTGACACGCACGCGTCTAGATCCAATGCAGTTAAGATGCCATGTAGCCCTTTGATTTCTTAGATGGGCTTTGGTCATCCAATTCCTTCCAATCCTGAGTTTACCGGCGGAGTCGGGCATGAGGTTGCGTGTTTGAGGGGTTTTAGGAAACCACGTGCTGGCCAAGCGTCGATGGCCCCTTGGATACCGCCGCTGCC